>JAHWFO010003124.1:5849357-5984041 GCA_023313115.1 Rhysida immarginata
TATTGTATTGTATTGTATTGTATTGTATTGTATTGTATTGTATTGTAGCAACAAGCATCTCTCATCCACGAACTCTATATAAGAGAACAGGGAAAAAAGAAATTGCTCTCCAATGGGCAAAGCCCAAAACGGGGTTAATTTATGGGTTAGATAAAAATGTCGGCAAGATTGAAAACGTTAGTTGAAAAATCGTAATCATTGTATAGCTGTACTAATTTCATCGCAGGATCAATCCATCCGGCTTGAGAAGAATAATAACGAACAGATAATTTTAATCTATTTCCCCTAATAACTCTAGAACAACGAAGTCCTATTGAGGCTAAAAAATTTGATGAATCAACACGACCATTAAGAATATTCGCAAGAAAATTGATCATATAACAGGTTCCTAATCTATCGAGAGACCAATAAACGAACTGATCCCTCACAATACCATCAGAACTACCAAATTCTTTTTCGCAATACTTGAACAATGCATCATGAGACTTCATTAATTTTAAAAAATTTCTATTAGTAAAGCCTGGGAACCAAATAGGAAAACCAGAAAGAATTTTAGGCAAAACAACACTTAAATAAATAGAACAGATAATACCAGGTTGACGGTAAAAAAAAAAAAGCAAGACGCCTGAGACAACCCACTCGCCTAGCCACTTCTAAATTTAAACAATCAATATGGGTATTAAATGTACCATTTAAATCATACCAGACACCAAGATCTCTGATAGTAGAATCAACAGAAATTAAAGTATTTCCAACATAATATTTAAAACTTATTTTCATTGTCTTACGAGAGAAACTAATAATTTTCGATTTATTTATATTAATCTTTAAACCATTATCGGAATACCAATTATTAACCTGAATAATTTTGGTCTGAAGAGTCAATGCATCAACAGATGATGAAATTCTATTAAAGATTTTTAAATCGTCAGCGAACATAAGAGCTGAAACCGGACCCTCAGCAAACAAACAATTTAAATCGCAAATAAAGAAATTAAATAGTAATGGGCCTAAAGGAGAACCCTGAGGTATACCGCTCATAATCGAACCAAAGCAACAATTGCCTATAGCATTTGTATATATCAATAGTTTTATTATATATAAATTCCAATGGATCATGGTGGCCAATTTGTTATGTTTTTCCAAGTAGTCCGTTTGGGCGATCTTTTTACAGGCACATATCAAATGTTTAACCGTTTCTTCAGCATCTTTACATAACCGACATTTGCTATCCTTTTGGCTCTTGTCAATCCTTGTCTTTATTGCATTTGTTCGCAATGCTTGCTCCTGAGCTGCTAATAAGAGACCTTCTGTTTCTTTCTTCAGTGTTCCTTTCTTCAACCACTGCCAAGTTTCTTCATTGTCTACGTTTCCTTGTATGTTGTTCCAATATTGTCCATGTAGTACATTATTTCACCATCTTTCCCATCTACCTCTGACTGTCCGCGCTTTGTAGTCTTTTTTGGTTTCATCACATTTTATGATGCCGTTTTTTTGCACTTCTTTCAAGCTTTCTCCTGACTCATCTTTACATATTCCGCCAAGGATCGCTTTTCCTCTTCAACTGATTGTTATACTTGTATCATTCAACGTTATTATTATTATTATTATTATTATTATTATTATTATTATTATTATAACTGGAATGGTTATTTGTGTCGATTTTCAAATTTTCTGTGTTGTTGTTTTTATTTTTGTTTTGTTTTTAGTGTGTTCGTTGTTAAAAGTTCATTTTCAACTGTTTTCGTTCACAATGAAAATAATTAAAAAATTTAAATTTAAATTTTTATTTATTTTCAGAGTATAGGAAAACAGTGAAAATGAACCTTTAACAACGAACACACTAAAAACAAACAAAAAACACAGAAAATTTAAAAAAGGACACAATTAATCATTCCAGTTATAATAATAATAATAACGCAAAAATAACGGGAGAATCCGACCAGAAAAACCGGAGGGAAAGGCCCAATGTTGTCCCCCAATAGGCAAAGCCCAAAGCGGGGTTAATGAAAATACATAAAAAATAGTCAAAAATATAAAAAAAAAGTTAATTTTATAGGAAAACTTTTAAAATTACTACTGAGCAAGTAAATATTAGTAAAGACAACACGGTAATTAAATGCACACTGGAGCTAACCTGAACTGAGAATAGAAAATAATAATAATAATAATAATAATAATAATAATAATAATAATAATAATAATATACAAAATAATAATAGAAAATAATAATACATCCATGCATTCACTAATCCACTATTAATAAATTCAAGTGCTGTCTGTCTGTCCCCTTTATAGACTCGGCTCCTGTGAGAGATACACCTAAATCCTGAATCACCTTTAATAGATTCGGTTTTTAATTATTTTAATTAATAATTAATCTAATAATTAAAATCGGGATTTTTTGCGGATTTTTTTACTTTTTTCAGGGAAGGGGGGGGGGGGAAGAAAACAAAAATTTATTGATTTCTTTTTTAGTGAACAACTCTTAAGTAATTATTCTGACACGTCTGAGGACAATCAAAGGAACTTTTAGTCAATAACCATAACCTCTTAATTCTCAAATCCTTTCTGATTCTCAGGAATGTCAATTTCTCTTCTATTGCTAAAAGCAATTTTTTCCTCATTGCATAAAAATTGACAATAATATGTGTATTTTAGTTTCTGCCATGACTTCCTTCTAAAAGGACTAGCCGAGGACGCGGGTTCGACCCCGGCCGAGGACGACGAGGATTTTTTCAGGGGGAAAATCCTGAGATCACGCACTTCCTTCGGAAGGGAAGTAAAGCCGTTGGTCCCGTGTAGTCGTTTGCCGGCTCCACGTTAAAGAATCCTTGCGAGGCAAAATTTGCGGCCCCTATAACGCCGTCCTGAAATGACCATGGCAGTTGAAAAGGACGTTAATACCAAACAAACCAAACCTAAAAGGACTAGAGCCACATAGTGATTGTCACAAACGTGTAAAGTAGTGATTGGTGTCTCTCTATCGCATTGAAAGCTCCACGATAGTCACACAGATATATGAATACAGATTGCCGTATATATGAATGGACGGTTTGTTACTATAGACATATAAATAACATTTATTTACATCGGATGTCACTCATCCGCCTTTAGAATAAATGTTGGCCAGAATTCATTGCTCATATTCCGCCAACAGATGACGCAATCATA
This sequence comes from Rhysida immarginata, assembly GCA_023313115.1. Lineage (NCBI taxonomy): Eukaryota > Metazoa > Arthropoda > Chilopoda > Scolopendromorpha > Scolopendridae > Rhysida > Rhysida immarginata. Next base: position 5,852,532 of record JAHWFO010003124.1, read on the forward strand.
ATGATGCACGTTCAGTATTCAATTCAATTCAATTCAATTCAATTTTATTCTATTCAAATAAATAGATTACTTAAACTATAATCATAATGCCTTTCCCGAAATCATGTTTTAGCTTGTATGGGAGTTTAAACTATTTTTGACAAACAATATAATTTAAAAACAATTATATTTAAAACAAATATTGTTTTTGTAAATAAATATTTAAAACAATTATGCAAAAATAAAAATAATATATACTCTTCTATTGTTCTATACCTTTGGTGATAATAATTTTCATAAAAATTCTATTTCCACGCTTTGTTGCTTTATTTACAACAAATTTCTTAAAAACTCTCTTTCTATGCTTTGTTGTTTTATTTTCAACAATAGTATAGTTACGTTACCGCTGTGGTGGTAACACCATAATGGTAAAAGGGAATTTTACTAATATGGTAACACGCACGGTCTATAGATATTCATGGTCATCGAGCTTCGGCCATTTTCCATTGTTTCGAGAAGCTAAGGAAAACAGATCGCGCCAGGTGCCGCATAGATCGCACTATTCCCGACCGCAACCTGCGATAGAGATTTTCATTGAAGCTGAATACGAAAGTCTGCCGATAGGGTGGCGCTGCAGGCGCAGTTGGGCAGATTGTACATGCAGCGCCACTTTTCAATAGTTCCCGCCCTACCGGGAGCTAGAAACTTTAGCTTCATTTTAACAATGGAGCTCGATGACCATGAATATCTATAGACCGTGGTAACACGCTAATTCACGATCACCACACGCACAAACAAAACCCATTGGCAAACAAACATGACGTCACAAACTGCATCACGAAACCAAAATTCCATAGAGATGAAGGAAAAATGAATTTAATTTTAAATTTTTTTTTGGAAAAACCCGAAATTGGGATTAAAAAACCCCTATCGCCCCTACATGGCCAGAAGTATCCATAACAAAAGGTGTTCCAAGGTAGGACTTGCAGGGACGGAGTCTATAAAGGGACAGAAATCACATAGCTAGGATTTTAGTAATAATAGATGGTTTTGTATATCTATAATTCCGAGGGTGATCTTATGTTTCGAGTCGTTAGAGAAGTGCGGGACACTAAAAGCATCCCTAAGCTTTCGATCGGGTGGGCTTCTTCCATAAGATACGAAAAACGGAAATCAAACTTCGCCATGAAAGCGAGGTGGAAACAGCTTTAAACTATTCAGAACTAACCCTCAAGACCACTATGCAAATGAATCGGAGAACTATTCCCAGTTACTCAATACACAATGACTTCAATATGGCTTATGTTGGAAAATATATTCAAGGGCTCATGGAATCCATGCTGCCTATTATGGAAAATCATAATAACGAGCTTGTCTCGAACATTCTATAACATTCTGTACTTATGAAAAGGTACCTTAATTACAGACATATCCGTGATGTTAATTTCAAAGAAGTCCTTAATGATAAAGTTTGAAACGGATCAACTTTAAATCTGCATACTTTTCATTCCTTTTAACAAACTTTAAACAGGCCATTAATCTTATTAACGCTCATCTTTTAGTTAAACATAAAAGTTTAATTTTTAATCCTTTGGAATAAAAATTAACTAAATAAAAAATATTTTAAATAGTCTTATATGTAACCAATATCAATTGTATGCTTCTAGCACAGGTCAACAAAATTACCTTCTCACCAAAAAAAAATATTTCTTTCATTTTTGTGTGAACTTTCTGGGAACATTAAGCTTCTCTTCTAATTCAATGAATTTCTTGTGGCGTAGGCTTGTGAAAGGTGAGATTATTCTTCTTTGTGTATACTTAGAAGAAGCTAGGCGATAAAGCTGAAACCGGTTGTAATTTTATTCAATATGTTGTAATGAATATGCTAGAAAATCTTTTGATTACGTACTAGCTCTTTATGAAATAAAATATCTGTTAAAACTTTGAAAATAAAATAAACCCATGTTTTAAAATGTTGACTATAAAAACGTGAATAAATTTTATTGGTTTGCATGGAAAAATATTTTAAACTGCTGACAGTTCAAAGGATAATATAATAAACCAACCAACTAAACTATTTTTTTTTTTTACTCTTTATCAGCTTTCTTCTCTAAACGGCTTCGAGGCTGATTCAACTCTTCCCGAGAGCAAAAAAAAAAAAAAAAAATGGATGCTACTACTATGTCATAAAAACAACTGTCAGTGAAAACTTCAACAAAGAAGGAAAGAAAATGGGAAAAAGAATAAAAAAGGAGACCAAGGATCGAGCAGGAGAAGGAAAGAATAACGTGGGGATGAGGGTGGGGGTAGGAGGAATGAGCAAGGGATGAAACTGAAACCACCATACTTCCTCCTTTATTTTACTTGTTACGTTCACAACACCAAAAATTCTTTTCAAACGCTAAGGCTGTGCCACGGTTCACTGCTCTCGAAGGTTATTGGTTGAGAATTCAATTGTATTATCTCGCGAGCCATTGCCCTTGACAGGAGACGAATCAACATGGATTTCAATAACGCTGGAAAACGACAGCAATGACAGGCCTTACATATCACGCGGGGAATATCACCCGGACTGCGATGGACCCTTCCAGAAACACAACCAGAGGGGAGGAAGAAAGAACAAAAAAATGTATATCCAGTCTCCTACCTTCATTCTCTGACTCCCCCCACCCCCATCTTTTTCCTACTGTTTCTTAACCCTATAAAACTCAATAAATTTAACTGACAGAACAAGAATGACCGTTTTCTGTATTTTCCCCTCAACCGCTCACCCGTTTTTCTGACGACGTTTCCAAATATATAGAGCTCTATATAAATTCGTTCACTTTTTTTCCTACACCATCTGATTACTTTTTCCCGCTGAAGGAGAAGAGGTGGAAGATGGGGAAGAATTTTTCAAAATTGTTGACATGTTTACAACTACTCTTTGACTTGAAAACAATTTATTAATATGTAGCCAACGAAAGGATCTGAGCTGACTTTCTTCCATTCCTTTCATTCCTTTCCTGTTGCCTTTATAAATCAATCATTACCGGACTGTATTCAATCATTCGAACAGACTGCACTCACCACAACCGTATTATAGAATACAAACTCATTTGTACGTTAGTTGGGGCAGCTTGAACAATTTTTGAGCATTATTGTTTGTTTGTTTTTTAATTCTAATATTGAAACACAAAAAAATTGTCTTCAAAACAATTAATCTTTCTGATCATATGAATAAATTAATATTTCTGGATCCCCAATTAAAAAATTAATTTAGGCTTTATATTTTAAAAGTATTTAGACATAAAATAACGGGTGTTTCAGTGAAGTAGAACTGATTGCATTGAATCGTTATAAAAAATAGTTCGTAGCTGCACCGAAAAACATTACAAAAAATTGCAGAGTGCACACTTAAGTTTCAATGGCATGGCGCAGTGATCAGTATGGACTCGTTTCAGATTCTTGACTTAACGTAGTCGAATTGCGAAGTTTGTAAAACCGCGCTCCAGCATAACTTCTTGAATTAGAGCGCAAATATTCACAATGCTTACGAGGTTTACTCCCGTCATTTTACTTGACTCTACACTGCCAGAGTCAAGATACTAGGCCGCATCGCAAGACTCATAGGTGACTGCACACAATGGAGAATTCTTTACCTTTCCTTGAGTTTACTGGAAACTTACTGGAGACTTTGTTTCAAAATACCATTTTATAACAGAAATACAAGATAGCCAAGACGGCTGTTATCATCGGAAGAAGGCCGAGGCTTCCATCTGGTAGTACCTACCAAACATGCTAAATGTAGCTATGTTTATAACGCCACAAAACGGAGTAGAATCCAGCGGTCACCAAGTCAAAATTTTGACAAAGTCCAATCGATGCAGGAACATAAAGGGATATTTAGCTGGGTGCCGCCGACCTGGAGGCACGTTCTCTGTAATTATAAAACTTAGACTTCTATGTGATGTTAAAACGATAGATTATTGCAATTAACAAAATCCTAAGCGTTATAAATCTTCTGAAAAAGTATTAGGACGGATATAAGCAATAGCGTAATATCAAAGAAACTACATGATATGGATTACTATGATCGGACAGCTCTCCACAAACCGCAGATCAATTCAACAAATGCTAGTCGCCGATTAATACGGTGTTATGAACTTGGTCCTGGACTGTAGAGCAATTAAAAAAACTTTTTATGGGAAGATAAGTCGAAGTTCGTAATCTATGATGGCCGAAGTCAATTATGGCGAATGCCTAAGCAAGAATTTCTTCCACATTGTCGTTGAAACAATGAAATTTTATGAAAGGTCATCATGGCATGGGATTGCTTTTTATGGTCTGCCTTTGAGTTCATTTTTGCCATCCACATACCTCTGAATATTACGCAATGCCAGGATATTTTAGATAAATATACTCTTTCAAATTTATGACAGTTCTCCTAGGAAATTTGTACTTCTGTAAGTAGGGCAATCCCCTGTGTTATGATGCTGAGGTCGCAATAGAGCATTTCATGGCATACCTCTAGAAATGGTGGAATTTGCCAACCCAGAATTCTAATCTGAGCCCTACCGATCATCTTGGGATGAACGAAATTAGTTGCCTGCATATCAAGACTGCTCACAGAAAAGCCGAACTCTGTTAAAGATTGAAAGGAGAAACATTTCCTCTCTTATATGTATAAAATCTAACGGAGAGAATGGCACAAAGACCAAACGAGTCAAAGTTTTATGCAAAAGATATTAACATTACACAATGCAAGCTCTTCATTTGTCTGAATATTGGTGTCCGAATATTAATGGGAGAGATTATAACAAATGGTTCTGTTATCGAATTATTAAATTGTGCGTTTTAAGACTACCAAACATTCAAGTATTAAATGCTTCCACTCTTGATGTATATTTTTATTAATGTGACATCGTCTTGTTTTTTTAAAATATACGATTGCACAGTATAATAAAGGGTAGCAAAATTTCATGAAAGTTAAATTATTCTTTTATCCTCAAGTCTTAAAATTTCAGTGAGAACATTTAAATTAACTATAAGTTAAATGTACCCCTTTAAAAAGTTTTATAGAAGTCTTTTTAAAAGGATTATCTATAATTAAGCACAATATATCCAAGAACTAAGGGAATGTTTTTGAATGCAAGATAATTCACACAAAAAAAGGACTGGGAAACGCTGCTTGCCGTGAAGCAGAAAGACCAGCATGACTAAAGACAGCTTCATAATTTACAAGCATAAATTATTCATTTTAAACGTTACATTAATAAAAAAGACAGAGGGGAAAAAAGATAAAGGTGAAAAATAGAAGTGGAAGGGAAAAAAGGCAGCTCACCATCATACTTTTTGGTAGCTTTCTCAACACACGTCAACGACGACGATGATGACTTAGCACGGTTTCCTATTCCTCATTTCATTCATTCGTTCATTCATTCATTCACTCAATCTTTGCGCAAGACGCTCAGCCTATTCTATTCAAAAAATTCAAAGGATCGATGTAGGGGTAGGAGCGAGAGTTGAGAGGGTTTGGAGAGGAATGGCGATGGGGAATGGCAATTTCTCATACACTAGAGAAAGAAGGAAAATTCTTAGATTACTCCCATGACCGTTTTGTCATTTGTTATCTTTTCATACCAAACCTCTTCTCTTTCACTTCCTCCCCTTAAAGAAAACGCAAAGGATAATGCAAATAAAGACATTATTCCTCGACAAAAAAAAATAAAAACCAGCTAAAATATAAGAAATTCATAGAAAAAAATATCTTCAGATGGGATATGTGCAACGAGCGATATCATCATTACATCTTTTCCTCAGATCTCAATTCTGAACACTAATAAGCAAAATGCATGAATACTCGTTTAGATTTAAAATAAAATATAAAAAGTATTTATACAATGTGACTTTGATTCATGTTCATAAAAGTTCAAGAAAGTCGGATGTTGCTAATTGAAGAGTTGCTTGGAAAAAGAGGCGTTATTTTTGAATCCTTGATTGTACATTTGTTAAACACACGAACAAGTTGGGTCCATATTGCACAAATATAAATAAGGGAAAAGGTTATACTATTCAACAGTATAATTAAACAGCGATTTCTACGCGCAATGGCAAAGGGAATCTGTTTATTATATATAAGCTGGCAATTTCTTACTGGATTCTGACTGAGGATGGTTTAAGACCAAACGCATTTCTATAATATATTCACACCGTTGCAAAGTAGAAATTTTCTTTCTATTTATATTTATTAAATAACCGAAATTCATCAGATATTATGACCGGCGATAAGGAATTTTATTATATTTACTTTAAGAATATTTGTGCGTCCATGTTTCACTAATCAATAAAATTTTCAATTAAGTCGGACATTTATCAGTGGCTCAACACAACCTCCAAAATTTTTTTATCGCATGTAAGAGATAATCTTGATAAATTAATTTCACTTCGCAGTTTTGAAGCATTTAACAACAATACCTTATTTATTTTGGGGTAAATAATTAAAATTATTAAACTTTTCGGAATCAGAACCGAAAAAAATATATTTGAAGGGCTGCAAATTTGGATGACTGCAAACTAGGTGACTAAAATCAAATAATCAAAATGCATTAGAATATTTCTAAATTCTCAGCAATTTTTATAATTTATTGAGCTATTATACTCAATTCAGTTATTTTTATTAAGATGGCAAATCTATTTTCGAACAGCTAGAAAAATGCTTCAATTTAAGTAAGGCTTTGCATAACATTAACGCCAGAATCTCTTAGTAGGATAGCACGTAGCTGCCATTATAAATGTTCGAAATGACGTTAAGAATTTCCGTTCGTGACAAGGATAATCAAATTTTCAATGTTTACGAGGGGAGTCGTTATCATCTCCGGCAATAATCTCCTTATCTCTTGCGCCACTAACAAACTAACAGTACGAAGCCTGTTCAATTGCTATTGAAATCTCAGCGCTCGATATTCACATTCATACTGAACGGTGGAACGATGGGGAACAGAAGAACTCGGACCTATCTTTGTTTCCAAAGATAAATAAAATTATTTTCCGAAAGCGAGCATACATTCTAAATTAGGATCACTATCTATCGAATCTAGATTTCTTAACAGAAGCTTGGGTTGTCAATTCAACGTCACGCCAATGACTTATAAATTTAAATACTCAAAATAATACGCATTTTTAAATTTAAAGAATTAGCCATGCAAGTACTTCTAATAGAGAAATATAAAAAAAAATCAAACATATAGAAAAAATTTTTTATGATATGAAGAGGGAGGGTTGTGTCTTTTTACTGATTTCATACATCCATGTTTCCGTGTCGAGCTCATTTGCAAGAGCGGAGAAACCCCCTAATTTTATGTCCTCTTTAAGTTGGCTTCCATAAAATAACTCGCCCTTACACATTCCGTGAATTTGGCACCAACCAGAATTTGGCATTCGTCCAAAAATACCAAAAACCGGTTCATCTTTATTATGGCTTGTTCTTCGCTGTCTTTCTGGGTTAAAAGGATTTGATTTACGACAAAAGGTAAAATTTACACACTGCTAACTTTTAAAGTGTAAGAGCTGTTTTTCAATGTTACTCCATTAAGGCTAAACGACGGCAAAAGGAAAAAAAAAAAAGAAAACAAAAAGAAGGGAATATACAAAAGTTTAAAAAGTGAATCGACCAAAACTGTTGACAACAAATTCAAGAGGAGATAATCCACCTTTTAAAATACCAAAAAATCCAGATAGGAAAATCCACATACGGTTTCCTCTCTCTCTCCCTACATATATATGAACAACAAAAGAATATATAAAAATATAAAAAAATTATTCAATTTTTTTTGCTCTTCTTAAATTGAGCAAATTCCCATGGAAGTTCGACGCAATCATAAAAGATTAGGACACTTGCCAAAAACTTTACATAAAACACTTTCGGAGGGGGAGAAACTCCCGTTCTTTTTTTTTCGAAATTAACTTTAAAACTTTGATAAAAGATTTTAAACTTTTCGAAAAATATTTTAAACTTACAAATATTTTGAAATTATAAAATTTTATCCTCTTTTAAACAAACTAATCTATCTTTAGCAGTTAAATGCCTATAGCTATGCCGTTTTAAAAGTTCCGGGTAATACTCTCATTTTCATGACATATCTCTTAAGATGAAATTCATTCCTTCATTAAACATTTAAATTTCCTGCAAATGAGGCTCCACTTCCGAAGCAAACTTTAAAAAATAATGAAGAATTAAATAAATCTTTTAAATGAGAGAAATTCGAGGAAATAAATTTAACAAAGTCATCTCATTTAAATTAACCGTACAGAAAGAAGGAATTTCTTTTTTTGACCGATGTTAAAAGGAGCAATGAATTTCTTTAAATAACAATTCCATTTATATTCACGTTCAGCTAAGAGGAGGAAAAATCTCCGAAACGTTAAAAGGAATAGCAATAAAGAATCACCTTGTCAAGCATTTCATTTGCAATTTTTTTTTTTCAATTTTCATTTTCACCGACTAAGAGCTTAAATTTTATTTATATCAGAAACCGAAGAAAATAATAAATTGCATCGTTAGAAATTGGCTAATTTTAAACATTAAAAATCCACGTTCCTTAATAAATCTTTCAACAAATTTAATATACCATGAAATATATATTCGATTGTCCACACTGTCAACATTTCTCTTCATTTCCCTTTAAAAATTTAAAAAGGTTTTCGATCATCCAGGAAAATAAAATACTTGTCAGAGTTACAAGGTTATTTTTTTCCTCGATTAATAAACGAACTGTACACGTTTAAACTGTCGTTGTCTATATGTTTTGATGAATATTTTTTCTGAAAACTATTATATTTAATTGGCAATTTTTTCTAAACTACTTACTCTCTCTAATATGAGTTAATCATCAAATCGCATTTGCCACAACCACTATACTGTCCTGTTGCCCAGATCACCGCTGAATATAACATAAGAGTATGAATGCGGACTATATAAATTGTGGCAGTCAGCCTCCGCCAAGGGCACTCATGCTCAATGCCAAGCAGAAGGAACAAAAATTGGCACATGAACATCTGAAAAATGTATGAGTGGACGAAGCACGCTTTTAACAACAACATTTAGGCTGTCGAATGCGCATCTTGTATGATGAGGAAGTTCCTTAGTCAACATGCAACATTTGATGCGACACACCTAACACTGTCTTGGCTGATCGATTAAATTTCTAACTATAAACAGCAGCATATCTTTCATAACTTTAGCATATATATTATCGCGTAATTCGTTATATTTATATGACCTCTAAATCTTCTGGACAGAGGGTGGCCAAGTAGCTCCTTAACTCCAAAGATTTTGAATTATTAAGAATGCACATATAATATTACTGTACAATATTGCCGGTTTTATGCTTAACAGATGAGGTCGCAGAAGATGTTTAAATGTACACCTTCCATGTCTTTGTACAACGCATAATTTGAGCCTACGCTCAGTATCACGTATGAAGTAGTTTTAAATGCAGCAAGTTTAGAATTTCTCATAACTCAAAAAAGTTAAATCCAAAATTTCCTTCCTGTGAGAAACGCGTTTACGAATTCAGTTACAGTAATGTTTGCGTATCTATGTTTGTGTATCTGCTTTCTGGCTCTCCTTATTCAGCACAAACGAAACAATCATGCACTGTAAACGGCTTGATATTATGCCTATTTCTTCTAAATTTTTTTATATTTGTTAAAGGTAAAGTCTTTTTAAAATCACCCTGAAGAACAATATATTTGTTGTGTATACACTCTACCAAGCTATAACAGTGTGATTACAGGCATACCGATCCATTTACGGTTTCCGTTGCTTTAAGAGAAATTCAGACAATAGTCATATACATGGTGATTCAGTTACTTACATTACATTCATACACATTACACATTGGAATTTCGCACCTCATGAATAACAAGCTCAACTTGTGCTCCACTCGTCTGTACAACACGACGAAGTCTGAGGGTGAAGTTTTGCAGCACTGCGCCTCGCTACTCATTGTCAACCAGTGCACAAGATTCGGTGATTGCCTGACGGGGCAATGCGCCTCGCATCTCTTCCATGGTGCGGGGCGTGTGCTGAACACCTCCTTAAGGAACCCCCACAGAATTGACCCATCAATTCAACAACAAGGTCATCTCCAACAGTTTCCCAAACCTCTTCAACGACGGATTCAGCTGGCCACCGACCAGTCCTGACCTTAACCCCTGTGACTTCTTTCTGGGGGGGGGGGGGGTCCTTAAGGAGAAGGTGTTCAGCACACGCCCCTGCATCAAGGAAGAGGTCCGTCAGGCAATCACCGAATCTTGTGCACTGGTTGACAATGAGATGCGAGGCGCAGCGCTACAAAACTTCACCCTCAGCTTCGTCGTGTTGTATAGATGAATGGAGCAGACATCGAGCATGGTTCATGAGGTGTGTAATGTGTATTGTAAGATCTATATAACATTCCTAAGTTGACTGAATCATTTTGTACAAGTAATCCAAGAAGCGGCACAAGGTCTGACTAGAAGAATAATAGGTCTGACAATTATCTTTTCAGCCAATTAGAACTATAAAATAGAACAAAATGCTGTCAATATTCTAATGAAAGAGGGTGATTTTATGTTATACATAGCCATTTTCCTTAGTAGTTGGTGGTTGTTTGTTCTAAGCTGATACAAAAAATTATGAGATTTTAATGTTTGCGTGTCATCCCAAGAAGAATGTAATCTATCAATACCCTCTCTAATACGTTCATAAATCCAACAGATAATTTTTGCGACACCAACTCAATATATAAAAAAATGTATACTTTAAACATACTATGCAATATTCTTGTACAGGTGTTCCATCCCTAATGACATACATGCTCATGTGCGAGTCCTTAAATGACTTTAATCAATTTTAGGCTAATTTGGGCTCTAATTTTGTCTCGTGTTACATTTTCTTTCACTAATTAGAAATTATCACCTTCTGTCAGTCACTAATTAGAAATTTTAACCGAAGAAAATTTTAACCTCTCCCACGATTTCAGTCATCCTGAAAATAAGTTTTGCTGAATATTCTTGCTTCCTCACTTTTAATATCGTAATTCTTTTACTCATAAAATATGCATTCCTGGAGTAAAAATGTCAAACTGGTCAACAAAAAGAACACTTTTCTCTGTCCCAAAGATTTTATTGGCCAACCTTTATAGTATTTTTCGCACGAAAACTTTTTTTTTTTTTTTCAATCAATACCAGAATTGTTTCTTACAAAACTAAAACTAATTTTAACCTAAAAAATTAAAATTAAAAACATATTCTTGTATCTATAAACTCTACGTGAGAAGAAAATTTGGATAGCAAATCTAGATTTCTCGTATGAAAATACTAAAGAATCAAAATAAATAATGTCTGGGACAAAACAGGTGTTTACCAGTGATGATCGACCTTTTTACTAAAATTTAGAAGTAATTTCGAATAAGAATGTTACAGAAACTTTCATACAGACCGTGCCAAACAGTATATGTTAAACCAGTTCTAGACGTCTGATGAAATTTTTTTCTAGATAAAATTTTAAACCAGTTTCTTAAAAGTTTTGTGTTAATCAACGGGAGTTTCCCTTCTGAAGATTAGATATGTTGCAAGTTTAAAAACTTCCTGGCTTAGAATTCCAAAAAATAAATAAATAAATAAAACAAAGCAATAACTATCACTCTTAACTTCAGGGGCCAGTTATTATAAGGAATGTCTTAGGAGTCATGTATGGAACAGCTTTTATTCCTGTTATATGTGCGCATTTGACACCAAACGAGCGCAGTGGGATTTACAGCTAATAGGAGCCTATCGTCAGATTATCGGGTACAGTGGGACTATGTGAGAAAGTGAAGATCGCCGTCGAATGCTAAACAAGGACCCGCTGGCAGTGGTTGGCGCGATCGTTATACTCCTTGGTTCACGAGTCCCATATGGCAATTCCTGTAGAATGGATGAAAGCGGTTTGTGTGCAAAATCCGCAATGCAGATCTTTGGCTAACATTACAATACCAAGCGATAACCCTGATGCTCTAGTGTGGATTTATGTCAACTGAAGCAACCACAGTAGTGATGGCGGCGTTATCTGTGGCTATTCGTGGTCGACCTCTGCGTGGACAAGGAACAACACTGCGAGTTAAATTAAAATCCCCGATAATTTTTACAAGAGTCTTTCCTGATGGATGTCGGGAATTGGAAAATCGTTAATGATAAACGGTTTTCAACAACAACGACATTCTTTGCGTCAAAGTCCCTTCGTTATTAGTTTTTTCAAGGAGAAATCTGGAGATATCCATCATTCACTGCGGCTCGATTCACATGAGAAACACGCGGCTTGATAAAATCTGCAAGTTTACCCACTTGTAGATTCTATGGCATTTTAATTTGTCCAATATTCATAAAATTGAATTCGTATACAATCTTTCAGAGTTCACTCCGTTATGTTTGCCTGCTAATTGTATGGTTGCCCTATCAAAAAAGATATACAATCAGTTCTCTCGAGGAATGGCCATATACACACACACACATGGACTTGAATGATCACTATAAGTAAGTTGACATTTACAACTTAAATTCAAGTCGTCTCTCGCCATTATCTACTTAGCAATTGTATACCCAATTCCGAGCAACGATAAAACAAATTCTGTCCTTCTCCGAAGAGATGATAAACGAGGCAATTTCCTTCCATTGCAGAATTAACACCGTTATAAATTCCGCAGAATTGAGCACATTTTCCAAATTTCCCTTACGTTGATGATTCCCGAGACCAATTCGTTTAAGAATAAAGTCCACGATATGATTTGCGAATGGCCCGTCATATGAATCCACAAACAAAGATTGGAGAGCATTAAAAATATTTTAGAGATTTATTAAAAGCTTTCTACTTTGAAACGAGGGGCGCTCGTTGTTGGAAAAGGCATTTTTACAGGTCGACATTAACCCTTTATTATCTGGCCCCTTGCATAATCCAATATCCGCGCTTGGCTCAACGTTTTACGAGCCCTATAGGGGGAAACACCGGAGGAAGAGTTCAGCAAACCTTGGCGTCTTAAAACGGCCTCGCTCATTTGCATCGGGCGCATTTCGCCGTCGAGGGCTCCCCACCAACATAACTGGGGAAAATTGTCTACCCTGCTAGGGTAATTCGGCAAAGAGAACAGAGCACGAACCCACGGGCCATTTTAATAAGATATGTATTTTTTCCTCTTCTTTTTTTTTTTTTCTTTTATTCTTTTTGTTTTCTCCAAGTCATCAGAAAAAGAAACGAACTTAGGAAATAACCAAGTTTCAAGGAATATTAAAAAGCGTTCCAGATTCCCGAGAGATGTGATGGAGCCAAATTGTCTAATAATTTGTACCGAAAGATCTGCAATTTGCTTTTAAATTACCCGTAATCATTTTCTTAATCAATGTAATAACATGGGCTAGGAAAAAAGCTTATTAATCCTAATTGAAAGGGTATGCTATTATTAATATTTTATTAATTTGTGTATCACTCATAGGGAGGATTAAATAACATTCTCAAAATGTCTTGTTATTCTTAATTAAGTTGAAATACGTCCAGAAGCAAGTAGTTCATTCTTCTCGAAAGTAGTTTTTATATTGAGTTACTTAAACTGCACATACAGGATGTACTGAAAAGTACCGAGTGATAGCGGGCAAACGATGACAGTTATTAAAGTTATTATAGGAATAATAAAAGAAAGAAAATTCCACTGAAAATAGGAAAGAAAATTCCACAGTCTGGATTCGAACCATAGTCTTTAGCTCAATACGCTGATGTGCTAACCAAATACGCTATCTACATGTCCTTCTTCTATGAGCAGAGAGATAAAAAAAATCTTGATAGCCTATCTATTATTTATTGTATTCCAGGGTTCTTGTGTCTCGTCCATCTCTCCTACATCTGTCATGGCTAGATAGCGTAATGATTCCATGTCCACGGTGGCGCAACTGGTTAGCGCATCAGTGTATCGAGGGTTCCTGGTTCGAATCCAGGCTGTGGAATTTTCTTTCCTATTTTCATTAATTTAATAGCAGAATCATTACATTTCTGATCTCAGAGGCCATATAGAGGACTGCGTAATTTAATTAACAGCGTTTTATCAGTAAATAATAATGATTATAAACTGAAGATGCTCTCCAAGCATAGGTAATGAATTTTCGATTGAAAAATGGAAGGAAAAATTCTGCGACCTGGATTCGAACCAGGAACCTCGACTATCATGGCCGACGCCTCTACCAACCGAAGAATCATTTTTTTCCTTCCATTTTTCAATCGAAAAATCATTACCTATGCTTGGAGAGCATCTCCAGTTTATAATCATTATTATTTACTTGTGAGTTCATCATCTTTCTGATGGTTTGGAGTGGAGAAATTCTCGATCTGCGGGCCAGGTTCCCGTCTCCCATTGGGCTTTCAACCGTGACAACTTGGTTGTCTTTAAGACACCTTGAGACAGCTTGGCTGTCCAAGTGTCTGCGATAGCCCAATTGGTAGAGGCGTCGGCCATGATAGTCGAGGTTCCTGGTTCGAATCCAGGTCGCAGAATTTTTCCTTCCATTTTTCAATCGAAAAATCATTAGCGTTTTATCACTTAAAGCAGAGGTGTTAAACCTCCAAGATTTTATGGCTATTTATATTGTGTCCCTTTGACAGTTTCAAAATTGTAAAAAAATGTTATTAAGGTTTAAAGATCAATGTCAAATACTAAATGCTTGTGATACATCGTGATGTAGGTAAACTTTGAGGGTTTTCATATTCATTAATGACTTACCGTATTTTCGTGCGTTTAGTCCGCATTTAATAAAATATACATTCCGTAAATTTTTTTCACAAAATCCGTATTTTACAGTAAATTTGAAAATTTGTAAATTTGAAAAGCCCAAGCAGACAGATCGAGAATCACTATGCTACGTGACTGAAGTAGTTCAGGGGAAAAAAATGTACGAAACCTCAATTGATGATTTAACTGTTAACTTGTTTCTTACATTTGTTTAAATCGCAAATACAGTACAAATATCCACTCATTTTCTGTTTTCTTGCAATCGGAAATATCTTCTGTCAGAGCGTAAGTGAAAAATCTCCAAGTCACGTGATTGCTTTTTTAAATCTTAAGCCTTCTAACTCTAACATTTTCTGGAATTACTCAGCCGTATCAAGATAATAAGATATAATAAATTGGTTTATACTAACTAATTAATTTCGTTATTTATTGATGCAGAGTATATTAGAATCAGCATAATGTTACGTCGATCTTCAGCTTTAGTATCCCGATTGGGCTCTTATAAGTGGGTACGACTGTATTCTAAAAAAAATTTTTAAATACCGTATGTCGAACTTTTGCATATATTGGCAAATAAAATTTTGCACAATGTCCGTTTTAGGTAAAATTTCAAAGCAAAAAACACATTAGTCCATGGACTAAAAGGACGAAAATACGGCACTGAACTTAAAGACATAACGACAATGGAAGCTCTCAGTATTTGTTAGATGACTTGCCACTGGCTAGCGGCCAGACACTATTTGAGGAACAACATAAACGTAAAAATGCCATGGAAATAGTGCACGGATGATGGTATCAGTTACAAATATTTCAACAACCAACACAACATTGTCACTACTTACGACATCAAAATTACTTCAGATCAAATGATTTTTTAAAAAACAAATACAAGTTAAAATCCTTCGTGCGGTGTAATAAAACGATAGCTTCACCTATAAGCGGTATGTAAAGAAATTTAAACGCTAAAAATCAGAGCAAAAGCAATGAAATGAAGCGTCGTTTCTGTTTACAGGAGCAATGTCCCTCCTTTTACGGCTTTAGTATTTTCATGATAGGAGAAAGGGAGGGAGTTTCATTTCTCCAAAACAAGCGTTCCTTGTCAAATAGTAATGATTTTTCCCTCCCCGCAATTGCTTTCATGAGTGAGAATCTCAAGCAATGAACATCGATCGATATCGAGTTGTTTTTCCTTGATGATAAAGAAAGGTACTGAAAGGTTTAACGGGGGTCTCTTTTTAATGACTGTTCACTTGGGCACAAATGCATGACTGTCCAAAGGAGAAAATACTTCATCTAAGAATCCACAGCGCCAGATATTTATTACACTACAGTTATTGTAACCGAATAATATGTTAACATTATAAGATGAAATCAACGGTTAATAATTTAGTTAATAATACCTAACTAAGAGATTATGGAAATACGCCGTTTAGAGTCTTCTTGAACAATCTCTCCGGGTAATGGCAGAAATATACGAAAACAAGAAAGGAAATCGCCTTATCCTGCCCTAAATCCTCATCCACACCACACAAGGTATTTTGTGTTTTATTTTTTTCCTTGTCGTGGAGAGAGTAAGTCGAACCCTTTCTTCCTGGCCTGCTCTTATTTTGAAACGGAAGGAAATGATAGGGTCAGCTGTAATTGAAAATGGCATTGGGCCACTCGAATTATGGTTGTGACGTCATTCGACTGGAGTGCTCTGCCATGAGCAACAAAAGGCGAAGAGAGCGATAAGACCGAAGGGTGTTTGAGGTGGGGGGTCATCAACCACCCTTCTCTCTCAACCTGTCTCACCCCTAGTCCCTTTTGTGGAGCGCACTGTGTCCCCAGAAGCGCTTATCAGAAACAAATCCTTTTCCATTAATTGAGTGAAAATCCAGTCGCTGCCTCCTCTCGACTTCAGGTCAATATCTTCAAAACGCCAAAAACCATTAAGGGAATTGAAAACTTATTCAAAGACTCTCCTCCAATCGCTCGCTATTTCAGATCGACAGAAAGAGGAAGTACCTTAAAAAATACGACAATCTTGTAAATTAAATTGCTCTTAAATATAATTAAATTAAATTACATTAAAAGTACATTAAGTTATTCCCTTTTTTCTTTGATAATGAAGGCAATTTGCAAGATAGCAATGATAATGGGAGGTTTCTAAATGTTTCCTTTGCTTTCTTGAAATAATTTTATCCTGCTTATAAGCATTACGAAGATGATATAAACCAGCGATAAACTGCACTTTCCCTGAAGATTCTGCTGTCCACCATCCACGGGGCGAGTCTGCAGTTAGAAACAACGAAGAAGGAAACTGTTAGATCACGTTTGACGTACTGTTAGATCGTTAGATAGAGTACTTCAAGAACAGACAAGCCTATGCCTCAGCTCTGTCAGTCAGTGGATCGGAAAGCCACAGCAATAAAAAGAACCAGACAAAGAATAGAACTCAGTCCACAGTATTTGAAATGATGTTTGCGACAACTGATGGGAGTACTGAAGAACAGGGAGGTGTTGGGAAATTTTTTGTGTACAGAAAGGTTCATCCAAATTGCAAATGGCTAACTAAACAAAAAACTCACGCTCACATGCTGACCTCAGAAACAAAGCGCTTTTAAAAAATTTGGATTGAGGAGAGCTGCGCTACTCACTGTACAGTCAGACATCTCTCCGTGAAGCTTCCATGTTTGGCAAATTTGAAAAGAATCATGCGCGATACTGAAAATTTTTATCAGGCGACGGTGGTTTCGCTTCATCTAAAAGAGTGATCTGAATACGAATTCCATCAGCTTGTGAGGAAGTTGGATCAACATCTTCAGTCCCATTGACCAATTCTAATATTACAGTGAACGTATACTTTCGTTTGATCGCTCCTTATACTAGAACAGGCTATTGTGCACCATTTCGTTCAACAATGATAGACACTACAATCTAACTTTTATTAGGATGAAGCGGGTTCATTAGAGGTATTCCCCGCCAATATACATATTTGCACCAAACGATTCTGACAATTTCCGCATTGCCGCAGCAATCGATTATATGGATATCTCGACAATATTTCTTGATAACAACCTGAAATTCGTCTTTTGGAGACCCTCTTACCGCGCACCGCTTCTTTCATTGTGTAGAACAGATAGCCGCTAAGTGCAAGATCCGTGGAATATGGGGAATGAGTCAAATGGGTAACTCTAGAATAACTGAATAACTGAGTTTCCGGAATAACTGAGACTTAATCATGTACGAATCCCGAGGTCAATGCCGAATAATCCCAGGAGACGGCCATGGGCCCATTATACGAAGGGAGGTCAAAAAGTTATCGGAACTCCTCAACAGACGGCAAACGAGCGATTCCATTTTTGTGGAAAGGAGAACGGCATCTCTGCTCGCAGGCGCAATAAGGCTTGACAGGTTTCAGTGTGCCGTTTCGTTTCTGTTTCGTTTGAAGTAGATATGAGTGTCGGTCGTTCGTCGCAAAATCGAACAGCATGCGAACATCAAGTCCGCATGTAAATTGGGAAAATCTGCTTTAGAGATGCTATCAAGTTTACTGAGATGCTGCACTGACAAGTGGCAGGGACAGTGGTATCACGATAAAGCACCGAGCTACACATCGCTTGTTGTGCAGCAATTCCTCGCTAACAAATCGGCCTCGGTGGCTCAGCGGTTGCGTGATCGCCTCTGATGCCCGAGTACGCGGGTTCGATCCCGGCCGAGGACGACGAGGATTTTTCAGGGGGAAATCCTGAGATCACGCACTTCCTTCGGAAGGGAAGTAAAGCCGTTGGTCCCGTGTACTCATTTGCCGGCTGCACTTTAAAGAACCCTTGCGAGGCAAAATTTGCGGCCCCTATAACGCCGTCCTGAAATGACCATGGCAGTTGAAAAGGACGTTAATACCAAACAAACCAAACCAAACCTCGCTAACAAAAACATTCCTCAGCCACCGTACTCTCCGGATCTCGCTCCTAGTGACTTTTAGCTATTCTCGACTCTGAAAATGGGCCTCAAGAGAACACGTTTCGAAACCATAGAGGACATCAAGTCGAATGCGACGGCCGAACTCCGGAAGATTCCACAAGAAGCCTTCCACCGATGCTTCCAATAATGGCAGATTCGATGGACCAAGTGTGTGTGCTCGCTAGGGTGCTACTTTGAAGGAGATTAGATAAACGTTGCCGTATGTCCTAAGATTAGAGGAACTTCCGTGAACTTTCTGACTGTCCCTCATATACTAAAGACAGTTCTCATATGTACGAGTACTGAGAATTCGAAAATCTGGATCTATACGGATAATGAATCGCGCCATCCCATTATCGCCTATGCCCGTGAAATCCCCCGATGCATGAATTTTGTGAAGTTGGACTGTTAAAAATGAACTCAGGTGGCGACGACCGTAAACTTAAGAACTCTGGAAAGTCTGTCAAGAGGTGTGGCGCGAAACTCCACTGCACCATTTACGACGTCGCTTGCCGCAGTGTAGACTTCGGTGCCCAGAGTGAAAGCTCATACATAGAACAGATTCGGTGATGGTGGGGTGGAAAAAAAAGACTTCTCTTACTGGCTCTGTAAGATAAAGTTACTTAAAATAATTAAATAACTGTTGTTAAAATTATAAATAATAAACGTTTTATACCTTCCCGTAATGGTCGTCATTCCCTACGAACATCTCATCGAGCACTTCTTTTTATAATCACCGTTAATAAAAAGAATTTTTTTCCTTTTTAAACAATATTCCAGATATTGCGAGAAACACTAATAAGCATTATTTTTCACTACAAAAAGTTGTTTTTTTTAATTCTCCCTTAAATAATTATGAACAACATTAGTGAATTGAAAACGGCCCGTTCCCTTGCGCATGTTTAGATATGCCGCATTTCGCTTTCGCTTATATAAATGCGGTGCATCCATACAATAAACGCAAAATAAACAACTCGGAAAAAACATCTTCCTTCTTCATTCCAATTCTTCCCCTACACCCCCTTCTTCTCAAAAAAATTCTCAACTCGTTTTTCGCTTCCTGCTGAGGTTCTCTTTTTATTTCCTTTTCTCTCATCTCCGCCATCTCTTTTGAACGCTTCAATTTTATACAGACTAGATATAGGAGGTTTCCACCGTCCCCCTTGTCTTTTTAAAAACAATTCCCCAGGAGTTTATTTAACGGACACCTATTTTTTTGGGAAGACGCTATAAAGACGACGAGGCACGGGAAAAAGGGATAAAAAATATATATTAAAAAAAAAGAAAGAATGAGATACTTTACTTGTTCGCTCTTTTTTTTTAATTTTTGGTTGGTCAGAGCGGCGTAATTTCGTTTTCCCCATTTGCAGCTCATTTGAAGAGAAACGTCGAGAGTTTTTGGCAAACGGAGGAGCAAAAGGAGTGAGTGGAGGAAGGGGGTGGGTGGATGGGGGTAAAAGGGACGGGGAAATGGACGGGGTTATGGGATGAAAAGAAAAAGGTGGGCTCAGAGAAAGAGAGAAGGAGTTGCAGGAGGATCCAAAGAGACAGTGGTCGCCCGTGCGGCGAGACCAAATGTTTCTCCGGGGACCCTATTATCAAAGAATGCCTTTTTCTTTCCTCCACAGAGGACGCAACGAAAAGACTCTCGAACCCAGATTTCATCCACCTAAAAAGCTACGTACCAAAATTCTGACTTCGGTGGAAAGCGAAGGGAAAAAATATAAATGTATAAAGTTTAAAAAGAAGTTAAAAAAAAAAAACCAAAAAAAAAAAACCAGGGAGGCAGCCTAGGAAAGCGAAAGAAAAAATATTGCAAAAGCGTCGACGCATTAGGAAAAACGCTCATTGTTATACTTTGAGATATTGCTCAAGAAAAACTCCTATCTTCGCAAATTACCGCAATCGAAATCTTTTATTCATTTTTTTTTTATTCTTCTCTCGTTCTCCCTTATTTTCCTATTGGACAGAATTTTTGTATTCGACAATACCCCATCTTTTTTTTTCTTTAAAGTTGGCAAATAAATGTAGTTTTTTGGCGAATGTTTGGCGACCTTTAAACTTTGCAAGAATTTGAAAGCGAAAATAAAACAAAACAGAAATCCCCGGAACTGCAAGTAGAGTCGAGTTATAATATTTACAATATAGAAATGTATTTGTACATGCATTTTAATCATCTTAGATGCGCATTTCGGTTACCACGCAACCATCAGTCAGAAGAGATGAAAGAAAAACATCAACCACACAAAATAGGAAATGAATCGAAAAAATAACTAATCAGCTGCGACTATCCTTTTCAATAGGGAAAGGCGTTATCCTTGTCTGAAAGAAGTTAATACAGAAGCGAAGACGTAATCAGGCCTTGGTCCATACCAGAGACTTTCAATAGGAAGACATGTCATTTACTTAATTTTCATGTTATTACGGACATACGACGACGACGACGATGTCATAGTTTCGATTATAAGTTTCGCTAGATGTTCAAAGTTTAGCAACGATCAAATCGACGAGCAAAAACCATCATAGAACTTATCGATTGTTTTACTAAGGCATGTCTGGTCAGCGGTGTGCTACAAAATCGCATTACTACCAATAATAAGCCCTGAAATGCAATTAAACATATCTTCGGCGAGGCCAACGAGAGACAGGCCAGGGGACTCAAAAGTCACCTGATCATCGGGGTCCGGGCAACAATCCATCCTTCATTGTTTCCAACAAACGAAAAAATACTGATTGTTAAAATCCAACATGGAGACAATGAAGGATGGATTGTTGCTCGGACCCCGATGATCATATGACTTTTGAGTGCCCTGGCCTGTCTCTCGTTGGCGTCGATCTTCGGATGATGATGTAACAATGTCTGACGTTTTCGCGCTCAGGCCTTATCTTTAGGAGGCGTTGCTCCAGCACTGAAAAGTCACATGACCAAGATGGATGTATTATCAATGTAACTTTCATTGTTTCCATCTTGTATTTTAACAATTAGTGTTTTATCCTTTGTTGGAAACAATGAAGATTGGATTGTTAATAGACCTATCTTGGTCAGGTGACTTTTCAGTGCCGGAGCCTGTATTTCTCGTTAGCCTCGACTCTAAATATATGATGTTTCAGTTGTGAGGCTCTCTTTCTAGGTGGTGTTGCCCCAGCGCGGAAAAGTCACCTGACCATCTTAGTCCGGCTAACAATCCAACCTTCATTATTTCCAACAATCGAAAAACTACTGATTGTTAAAATTCAAGATGGAAACAAAGACGATTACATTTTTTCTCGGACTAAGATGGTCAGGTGACTTTTCCGCGCTGGGGCAACACCACCTAGACAGAAGGCCTGCGCACAGAAATTGTATACATTGTTACATCATCATCAAACGGCTAAATTTAGGGCTTCTTATTGGAAGAAATACGATTAACAATAGCCGCTTTCGTGTGATCTAACAATTTATGACATTTCTATGCGCAGGCCTTCTGTCTAAGTGGTGTTGGCTGGGGCAACACCACCTAGACAGAAGGCCTGTGCACAGAAACGTCTTACATTGTTACGTCATGATCAAACGGCCAGATTTAGAGGTTATTATTGATTTTTCTTCTTCAGAGGTAGTTAACAATACGCCATCGGAAATGCGTGTTGGAGTTTTAATAGTGGTGACCATTCTTTACAACATAATCAGAATAGATGCATGTTTTAAATTTGCACTACTCCTCCTTTGATGGAATCACCAGTTAACGTTTTTGTACAACTCATTGCCGGCGATCTGCAAGTCGAAGGATGCTGTTGGCAGCGCTTGTTGTGTTGAAATTGCGAATGAAGAAGAATCTCTGGAACAGATCTAAAGCGAATTCCACGAAGTATTTCCTTTTTCTTAGAAATCAAGCCAAAGTCACAAGAGCTTAAGTTCTGGGGAGTATACTGGATAGTAGAGCACTTCCCAGACCTATCGATCGAGCCAATCAGCAACACCTTATGCAAAATGATGGCAGAAAGTGTCACTGCTTTTTTTACTCAAAGCTGGTCGTAGATTACGTTGCAAAAATGAACAGTAATACCGCGCATTGAACTCTGCCATGGAAACAAGATATGCGTTAGGATAACACGATCACAACCGCACACAAGATTCGCTGTAACTTTCATGTTATTGCGGTTCTAGGAACATTCGCCACAGATTTCAGCCCCTGTGACTTCGATTTGATTCCTAAGATGAGTGAACCATTTAATGACAATCGCTTCAGATCTGTTCCAGAAATCCTTCAGGCCGTAGACCACTCCATTAGAAGTATCAGGGGATCCAGTGGCAACCGACGAATTTGATAGCGCCTTAAACGGGTTGTCCTTTTAATTATCTTTAATTTTTTTTCCCGAAAACCAGTGAATTTCTTATGAGTCTTTCCTCCTTTAACTCACACTCTTCCAAAATAACGACAATTTATTGATCAATTCCATCCGCCATTCTACATTTACAGAAATTGCAGCTTTAATCGCGAAATGTTTCCGTTTAAACGAATTACCAATCCTAAACAAGCAAAGATAAATAAAGTCTACAATGAACAGATTGTTAACGAACTCGGCCGCATTTCCAGTTTTAGGGCAGCAGTTGAATCGGTTTATTTTATTATCATCCCAGACCGAGGAAGGGGATAAGTTATGTGGAAAAGGCGACTGGAGTCGATTGAACACAAAGTGAATAATTAAAAATCGCGCCTTGTTGTTGGAAATGGCGTCGCAGTGAAGTTGACTGTCACCCCGGCCTTTGTCTCCACGACTATCGTCAATCAATTTGGTCTCCCTAATCATTTCCACAATGGCAGCGGGCAATCAGATGAAATTCAAAAGCTTTCACGTGTTTTCTCCTCCTCGTCCAATCAATGATAGATTAGATCGGTGGCGCACGAGGCTTAATTGTCGAACATGACAATGCAAGGCAGTGGTGAGAACGCAATCACCAAAGAGGGAAAGCGAAGGCGAAAGGAATAGAAAGAAATCTACAGCGAGGGAGAGAGAAAATGAAAGAAAGAAATGAAAAGAAAGAATAAAAAGGGTTAGGTTGACTTTTTTTCTTCTTCACGAATCTCCTTATTTCCTTTCTCGCGGTCCAAGTAAATTCCAAGCGAGCCTCCTTCCTTCAATTCCAAGAATGCGATGAAGGAAGCGAAATTTTCTCCTTCGTTCAACAGCACAGGAGAAAACTTTTACAGCTTCGACATATAAAGAGAGAGACTAAATTACCCATTTCATGAGGTACCATAGATACTAGTAAATATTTATTAAAATAATAATTTATAATTTAGGCAGTTCTTTATATCGATCACGTACCTTAGCATCGATATTATTAATGAGCTTTCCACTTTTCAGTACAAACTCAACATAATTTTAACTCTCATTCTTTTGGCGTCGAACAGTTAACACTCATCCAAATAAGTTCCCAGAAGTTTATTTTCAAAGAAGCCTTGCATTTTTTTTTTTATTTTTTTATTTTTTTTGTTTCACTGCTTGCATTGTCATGTTTCAAAAACTCCTTCATATGAAACGGATTTTTACCTGTTTGCTATCTTTATCCCAAACGCATTTCAGAAACTAACATTCTAATTCTTCCTGGACTGAAATAACAATAAAAATCCCTGCAAGGTAGTGCTGAGGATGCATTATTATCGACAAAATATAATCGACAATGATAATGGATACTTTATCGAATAATACTATCCCTGCGCAATTCCTAACTAATATTACAATAGTTGTTCAGAAAATTGTAGCCAATTTAACATTAAAATTAACCAATAATGACTTCAAAACAAAAGTTTTGATTAGAATTTCTACGCAATAAAAGAATGATACCAAAAACACTGAGGCCTGTTTCAGCCTTTGGTTGGCTGAGTGGTGGGTTAGGTGGATCCGTGATCTCCAGAGAAGTGATTGGGTCGTAACCATAGAAATTCTCCTTGCAATTTTCTTCAAGGATTTCATTTAATTTCTAAAGAGATTATGATAACTATCCACGTAGTCACCCTGAACATTAGATTGAGATTCTCATCACACGCTTCTCTCAGTTCATTCGAAAATCGCATCTGTCAACTAATTTTCCCACGCAAAGCGTTTTTCAACCAAAAAAAAAATGCCCTTCGGTTTCGTGAAAAAGTAGAAGTTACTAGGAGCCAGATCTAAAGTACAGGAAGATGGTCTAAACTTCACAATTGGAACTTTTGGAGAGTTCTTTGTAACCGCGATGTAGATCGGGCGTTGTCGTGAAAGGCATTCACACCATTATTGATTCATCCATATCACCACCATAAACTTCCTTGATTGGAAGATTAATCTCATATGGTTGAATTTATTTATTTATTTATTTATTTTGCATTCAGAAATCAAATCGCAGATTTCATTTTGCACATGGCGGATGGTTGGTTGGTTGGTTTATTAGAACTTTTGGCGTCGACTACTAAGGTCATTTTGCGCCTTTTACACAAATTATATCTGTACGCAGCCCGGGACAAACACAAACATCCATGCCCACGGCGGGATCACATGGCGGAATTATCGATTTTCTTGTTAATTTTAAATGCGCGTCTACAGTAACAAATAAATGCTCCTCAGTAACGCGATGAAGCTCATAGACAAATGAGAAGGCAAACAAATGAGTGAGATTGATTTGCCAGATTTATTCATTCGAGTGCGATTTTTGCATTTAGCACTAAATTCTAAAATTAAGGAAAAACAATAAACGTCCTAAAAACTCGCTATAATGTGGTAGTTGTTTGGATGGTTAGATGAACAAAGAAACGGGTGGCTCCCGTTCTGCTACGTTCTTCGCAAACATAGGTAGATTCGTATTAATGACAAACAGATAATTTCCAAAAAGATAATACGAGGACGGCTTCGATAAAAATCTTTTTTATTTTCAATCTAAAATTTCATATTACGTTAAATAACTGTTTCAGTTTCTTCTTTAACTTACACGTAGAAGTTAATACTGCAAAAGCGACGAAAGAAACATTTTTCATGCTTCGTTAGATAAATACGAAGAATAGCTATTATCGCACGTTATTTTTTTTTTTAAAGAAAATTTCGAAAGCACAGCGACTGATGAGATTAATAATGGAGGGCTCCAATATGTAATTAAGACATTAATAAATTACGATAATGAATAAATTAATGTATGTATTTTGAGAAAAAATATTTTTTTTTTAATATTTCCCAAGTTAATTAAAGAACACACCTAAATTATACAAAGTTCACACAAGTATCAAGCTGCTGCATTATGTTAGATATATTTTTAGGCTATTCATTCTTTTGAACAACTTTTTAAACTTCTTAATAAGGCATTCCTCAAAAAATGCTGCACAAAATTAAAACTTTCCTACACTTTTGTATTCCATATTTTAATATTTCATTCTGTTCTTACAATGATACACTTTAAAACCAACTCTTACCTTAAATCTGTTTCTTAGGGTAATCAAAACAAGTTTTCTTACCTGCCAAAATAAAGAGAAAAATGATTAACTCAACAAGAAATTCAAGGCAATTTAATTAAGTTAAAATGTTTTCCTGAAGCACTGCACGGTTAGAAATAATTAAAATTAGTCTACGTGTACAAGCTCGTATCAGAATACATTAGATTTACTGTTTGCTTATGCACGGTTACACAAAACTTACGTGCATAGAATTAACACACAAGTTAAATAATTAAAAAACAAAAGAAAACAAAGAACAATGTGGATAATCTCTCTTATTTAAACAGAATGTTAGTAAAATTGGATTAAAAACTGAAAAAAAAGATGTATAGTATATTTTTTTTAAAAAAAGGACAAACTCATAGCACTCTGCGTGATATTATAAAATAGTAGTGACTGTTTAGGTTCTTTGATCTCAAGAAATATTGAATTAATTTTTTTTTAAATAATAAGGAAACAAATGAAAGATTTTCATTAACTTTGATTATTCGTATTAGTAACTTTTTTTTTTTCATTCAATCTATCTCACAAGGGGACATTACGACCTCGGAATTTTAGTTTAATACGAGACTTCGTGTAGTTGTGGTGTACCTTTAGGATGTTAATATACTTAAATATTAAGGCGCACTATTCAGCCAATTTTGAAAAAAGACGGTTTAAAGTTTCGAGCACCATACATAAGGGAAAGTTTTCCTCCTTAATTGTAAGTGATCCGATAGCTCAGACGGCAGCGTGGTTGCCACTCACAAGTCAAAGTGTGAGGTGGCGAGTTCAAATTCCAGTTGTAACAATTTTTTTTTTCTTTACCCAAATAATTATTCAATATATTACATATACAAATTTATTTGTGACAACCAATTTTTTCACAAAATTATTATACTTATTTTTATTGTTACAAGTGTCTATGGAGTAATAAAATATTTTCTGCAAAATATTTTGTATAGAATCAACATCTTAAAAGCAATAACTATTTTATTTTTCGAGGTGGCGGGTTCGAAAGGGATGGATGAACTGTAAGGGATGGTTACCATGAAACCTGAGCACTGCGACTCTCTGAGTCTATTGTACTATTCCCAATGACGACTGCTACAGGAAACAGTAGCAGCGGGGACCGACGGCTTAACGTGCCCTCCGAAGCACGAGGGGCGATGGACATTTCCAGGTGGTCACCCAACCTGTGATTAAGCGCGCACAAGGTTGCTTAACTCCACCATTGCATTAAGCAAGGCGAGACAACTGGGCTACGGCTGCCCCCGGGTTCAAAAGGGAAATCTTTGTGAAAGTAAACGAGGTGTGCTTTTCAATGAATTTTCTTAAAACCCCTTGTTAGGAGCTTTAGCATAAAAGCTACTTATAAGAATGCGCCCTTGGTCTGTACGTTTATCCGGCCGGCTGCCGTTTGCACGATAACTTGAAAAAGGATTAACTTTTTCATATTCTGTTTTCAGAAATATGACCATCAAAGTCCTAGCTCGGCCGTATCAACTTTTCAGAATTTTTCGTGGACCCCTTCACATCGAATTCACGTGCTAAAACAGCGAGTGTAAAGAATACCAAGATACTGGCATGTCATATAACAATCGACTTGTCAAGAAGGAATACATTGTTACTTTCTGTTCATCTTTTAAGCATTACTGACATCGGCGCGCGCACGTGAAATCTCCATTATTAATTAGCGGAAGAATGGAGATACTTATTGGTTTTATAATGTCTTAACTGTGTACCCCTTCATAATTTCTACATTTTTTGAGGTAAAAGGTTGAAATTCGGAATGTAGCTTCCTATGGGCATGTCCATCTGCACTATTTAGTTTGGTTTTGATTGGTACACTGAGGACGGAATTACGGGGGTGAGTTTCAGAGAGTACAACATATCTGTGCTATTTAGGTACGTAAAGGCGTGAAATTCAGTATCCAGATTCCTCTAGGCAAGATTTACGGAGTTTAGACTCAGGTGTTCCATTGGGGTCGGATTTGCGGTGGTTGTAGTCACGTGGTCTTTAGAACAATGCCAACATATGGCTTGTGATGTATCATACGTTCGGAAATGATGAGAAAGAAAAGGAAATACGATCTTTTTTACGTTTTCTACATATTACGTTCGAAAAAATTAATTTTTGATTAAAAAACTTGGGGAGAGGTAAAAAGTGCAGATAAAGGGGTAAAAATAGATGACTGCAGGATCTGCTACTTGCCTTACCCTACTCGGGGGGAGGGGGGGATAATTTCAATTAATAAATGTATAAATGTATTTCTGCTTCACTGCTAAAGCTCCTCCTTGGAATGTTTACAAGATTTTATTTTATACACGATTTGAATCACCCTTCATCATTTCTACATTTTTTGAGGTAGAAGGTTGAAATTCGGAATGTAGCTTGCTATGGTCACTATTTAGTTTGGTTTTGATTGGCCCACTAAGGTCGGAGTTTTGGGGATGAAAATTAGAGAGGACCAAAAGTTCTAGGTGTATTTATGCATATAAAAGAGTGAAATTCAGTATCCAGATTCCTCTAGGCAAGATCTACATTAGTATGAAGTTTAGGCCCAATTGTTCCAGTGGGATCGGATTTGCGGGGGTGGCAGTCACTAGGTCCTTAGAACTATGGCAACATATGACATGTGATATATCATACGTTCGGAAATGATGAGAAAGGAAAGAAGATACGAGGTTTTTTACATTTTTTACTTATTATGTTCGAGAAAATCAATTTATTGATTAAAAAAAACTTGGGGAGAGGTAAAAGTGCAGATGAAGGGGTTCAAATAGATGATTTGCCTAATCCTATTCGGGAGGCGGGGGGGGGGGGGGGAAATTTTTTTTTATAAACGTATAAAAGTATTTTTGCTTCACTGCTAAAGCTCCTCCTTGGAATGTTTACAAGATTTTATTCTTGTAAAAAGTCCTCATTTATTTGTTGTGCGAATTGTCGTGGTATCTTTTGTTTTCCATGCTTCTATGACAATTATCATTCTGGTTCATGTATATCAGTTTAATTTAACGGATTAACATTATTACTTCTGTGTTATATTGCTATTTGCATGAAATGAATTTTTTACCTTTTCCATACATAATAGGCTGTTTTGCTGAAAATACTTGTGTTACTTATATTACTCCGTAGACATTTGTAACAATAAAAATAAGCATAATAATTTTGAGAAAAGGAAAATTTTGTGAAACAGTTGGTTGTCACAAATAAATTTGTAAATATAATATATTGAATAATTATTTGGGTAAAAAAAAAAAAATTGTTACAACTGGAATTCGAACCCGCCACCTCACACTTTGACTTATGAGTAGCAACCACGCTGCCGTCTGAGCTATCACTTACATTCAAGGAGGAAAACTTTCCCTATGTGTGGTGCTCGAAACTTTAAACAGTCTTTTTTCAAAATTGGCTGAATAGTGCGCCTTAATATTTAAGTATATTAACATCCTAAAGGTACACTACAACTACACGAAGTCTCGTATTAAACTAAAATTCCGAGGTCGTAATGTCCCCTTGTCAGAGGAGTTTTAATCCTGGCTTCGTGGATTACCTCGCGCTCAGTGTATTCCTATTATGTTTAACATGAATGTACGCAAACACATTTATACAATTATATTTTGCACAAAATGCCAAGTCAGTTTTTTTGAGAACATTTTAGACAGGAAGCAATCATTCTCATTAGGAATGCTTGTTAAATTGATAGTGTCGTCTTCTCCGTTTCCCCTGTTTACCTTTTACTTTTGTTGTTGTGATTTGAACAAAAGCTTCGCCTAAAAACATGACGGTTAGCTACTGCGCAGCGTTTATGGTTGGTCGATTAAAACCATTATATGAATTTATCTCTGAAATTTTATCTATTATTTAACATTTAAATAGTGATTGTATAATTAATTTAATTCCCATAAAATAATTAATTTAATAGAGAACAAAATATAAGTCTTGGTTATTCTGCGGTGTTAAAAAGAGCTTTTAGATTCTTTAGATTGTAGAAAAAGAAAAACACCCATTTTTGTTCTACAGTCATTGAATGCTGATTTGGCTAAGGGAAAAATAAAACAATAGCGTCTTAAACACGATGAATTTATAAATGTACGTTGAGGTAATTACTTTGAATAAAATTGAAATTTTCCTTATTACCTCAGCCAAAATAAATACAAAATTTCCTAAAAAAAAAAAAAGGCAGGTTATTACAATTTATTTACAATAATTTAATTTTTCTTTTAAATTTAAATTTAAATTAAAATTTCAAATCCAATAAGACCAATGTAAAAATTACGTTATATGCCAATAAAAGTTACAATAACTCCAAATAAAATTTTACAATTTGAAAAGTATTACTTAATATAATTCAGGACTTGTTTATAACGAATTAAAGAAATTTCATTATCGAAAGTATTGAAGTATTGTTATAAACTAATCCTAAATTATGTAAAAAAATAATTTTCCTATTATAAATTTTATTGGATCCCAAAAGCAAAATTTTAATTGGCTTTAATGTTAATGTAATTTTTATTGGCATATAATGAAATTTTTAGATTGGTCTTATTGAATTTGAACATAATTTAAAATTAAAAGAAAATTAAATTATTGTAAATTAAACTTTTTCAAGAAATTTTATTTTGTATTTATTGTGGTTGAGGTGATAAGGAAAATTTCAATTATTTTTTGAAACCATTCATTGAGTTGTAATTTTCATTGTTTCTAGGGCAAATTGCATCCTATCGTTTCTAGTCCTTAATACGGAATAGATGTTTTACAGGATTAAACAATATATAATTTTCAGATTTTAGTCAATAAACTGAGAAAAATTTCAAGAGGAAAATAAGCAATGAAATGAAAGAAACTATCACTAGAAATTATAAAATTTGAGTTTTCCTACGATAAGGCTTAGAATCATGAGGCTAAAAATTATAGAGGACTTTAAAGGTTCCATCCACTAGAGGAATGGACTTGAGAATTGGACGTGTATTTTGCATTTCTTCTTCACAGATTGATATATAAATTTTTAAAGATTATAATCCGGAAAGGTATAATTTTTAATCTTTTTGTGTATCAAAATTGAGCGTGCGTGTATTCCACATTTTAACATCTGAGAGGTGAACTATTTTCTCCTCCCTTAAAAAAAAAAACAAAAAAAAACTGTGTTTGTTCACTCGTCTCGGTGTTGACATTAAAACCGCAAAAAGTGATAGCAATTAAATTATCTCTTCAAATATGAAACGCATCAAATAAATTAGCAAAAAAAAAAAAAGAGGGGAAAAAAAGGTAACCACGAAAAATCAAAAACTCCATTTGAACTTTCTAGCCAAATCTGGCAGGAAGCTGAGAACCAGATTTCGGTAAAAATTTCCGCCAGAGAAGATAATTACTATTGATTAATTTGAGAGGGAGAGAGGGAAAGTGAAAAGTCTTCGGAAGCGAGGCGAACAGAAATTCCGTATTTCCACCCCTCGACTAACCAACCAGCCAACCAAAGAACAAAAGCAACCGACTGACCGACCAACGGACAAACCGAAAGAGCCCGACTCCCCATCTCACGGCTCCCTCTCTCTTCGCTCCATTCATTCGTTTTTTCGCCATTTCAGAAACGCAGTCGAGGTTATTACGGTGTCACATCTGCTTCGGTGAAAGAAATGGCGGGAGGAAGGGGCTTTCGTTGTTTTTTGTTTTTTTTTCAGGAACCCCAATAGGATAGGAACTACTGGAGGAAAAGTAGGGAGGGTGAGGAGCAAAAATTACACATCCATACAAACCACACTTCCTCATCCTCTTATTTCTCACAAAAACAAACAGAGCAAAAAACAAAAAAGAAAAAAAACGGCCAACCAACAACCAACCAATTACGAATGACTGAGAGGATATTGGTGGAGGGGTATTCTATTTTTTTAATCTCTCACCTTTCTTCTTTCCCCTCCTCCCTTCATTTCCCTATATTGTTGGTGGAACTACGAGTAATTTCCTTCTCTCTCCTCCCCTTCTCCAATAAAAAATTAATTTGTAACAAATAAAAATTGCTCTTTTTTCCCCTTCCCACAAAGGTACACGAGGGCGGGGATGTTGCTGCTTTCTTTTTTCTCTCGACTTCCTTTCAATTGAAACCCAATTAATTTCTTCTTTTATTTCACCCTAAATTAAATCCTTTGAATTTCATGAGGCTTTAAAAAGAAATGGACAGAAATTCTTTGAAATGAATTCTTCATTTATTTTTTTATTTGTGTTTTTTTTTACAAGTGTCAAAGGGGAAATAAAGACAAAGAACAACTAGATAAACATTAAAAATGTTGCTCAAAATTAGACAAGAATCGAAAAAAATTTGTCAAAATAGTCAGATTGCATGAATAATTATTTTATTTTTTAAAACAGCTTCATTAGCATAAGTTATGAAAATAAACTTCGGTGTACTAAATGAACTCGGTCTAGACAAGACACAATCCTATTCTAATTTCGACTGTTCGGCGAGACAAAAGTTGTGTCATGGGTTTGGATAAGAAAACCGAAAGTATTAGACTGAGTTTCACATTAAGCAGCCGCATGAACCACAAGAACCGTAAAAGAAAAATCAATCAGACCGATTACATGAACCGGCCAACTAATTAAAACTATTTCTTGTGCAAATCGCGGTTTATCTGGAGTAAAATCCAGTGTCAATAGGCTTAAAATTCCTTTCTTCCGGTTCCATAATCACCCAAAGAAGCCTAATTGGAAAGAAGATAGGAGAAAGATGGATACATTGAATAAGGCAGCGCCTATTTCTTGAGCTTTTAAATAACAATTTAAAAATGGAAAATCAAAATTTTCATTTAGTCATCGTTGTAACCAGTGGCAGACCGCTAAAACCTGTTCGCCTTTCTCCTACAGAGAACTCATAGCCTGATGCGTAGTCCGTCGAACTCGTGTACAGGGTGGCATGCGTAATCCCAATGAGGAGGCCTGCGATTTCCTTTATAACAGATGAATTATGTTTACCACTGAAGATAGAGGAATGGGCTTGTCGATCACCTTCGCAACAAGAAGGCACAGAGTATATTCCTTCAGGCACAGAGTATATTTCCTCAGTAAAAGGAACTAAGGAAACCACTGGTTCCACAAAATTTTGAAGCTCTAGATTCGTCACAAGAAGGCAGAGAAGTATACTCAATTAGTAGAGGAGATGCTCTTTCATTTAAACGATTTGTCTATAAAATGACTTAAAATCCATTATCTGCACATTTTCTTAGATCGCTTTTCAGATACAATGGAAAGCGGATACAAAAGATGTGATGGACAGAAGATGGCAGATTACTGTTGGAATCTTATGCGGAATTGCCCTGGCAGATCCCATTCTCTGGGGCTCCTTCTGTGTCGAATGATTGAAATGTTTGTATTATAAACCAGTGCTTTTCGTTTGAAATAAATATATTTAGTGTATTAACTTTTTTCCTTTTAAATTTTTAATTTATTTCTTTTATGCTACAAGGGAGATAAAATGAAAACACCACATTAAAAAAGCATGATCTTTAGCGGGCTAGGAGAGTGAAGGGTGGTATATATGGCAATTCTATACTTTGAGGAACAATAGCTAATGCTGAAAAATTTGCGCCATTTTAAATCAGCGGGTCATATACAGGGTGTATCAGGTTCGATGGTCATAAAGTACCTAGCGTGATCCTTTGCATGATTACAAACCTAAAGTTTCTTATCGAAAATGTCGAAAACTCAAAATATAAATTGCGTCGTTACGTCATTTATGAACTTTCCGCACCAGCAGTTCATTAAATTCAAAGGGGCGATTGCAATTAAATCGGCGGCAATTGTTGAGATTAAATGACGTTTTCGTCAGATTTTCAGCAAACTTCGCGTGATGTTTAGACCCTTAACATTTGAGTTTTGAACATTTTGCATAAGGAACTTTAAAGGCTGTTTCACATTACCAGTTTTGCGAACAAAAATCGGACGACAAAATCTAGGCCGAATTTCGGACGGCAGAAATCTCGTTGGCACACGACAACCGTCTACGAATCAGGCGTCCGAAATTCGCAGGTTGCTTTCACATTGACAGCGCTGTCGGTATGCGCAAATAAATGCGCAAAGAAAACAAACATGTCTGCCATGTCTGTCGGGTATCGTGATTATCGATCATCATCATCATTAATTGTAAGAAAGAAACGTTTATTGTTTGCAAGGCGGTGCATTCTGCTATGCAGGCAAAGAATATTAACATTTTTAAAAGCATACTGTTGTTCAACGAAATAATATGGAGCTATTTTAGTTAACTTCATTAATTTAATTAATCTCAACATTTACAATTAGACATTTTATAAACATAACTCATTTTCAGTATCTCTTTTATTCCATCAGCAAACATTCTATTTCGAGAAAAACACTGAACAATGATAGACAGACAACAATATTCTTCTTCCTCGAGCATACGTAAACGATAGCTTTAAACCTCATTTTTGATTGGCTCTCGCATATGGTGGAATCGGTCCGATGCGAAAAATATCTAATCGAACTGGACGCATGATTTTCGCATCGTATGCACCAGGCAACTGACAGTCGGTCGTTTCGCATGTAATGTGAAAGCTACATCCGGCTGCGAAAATGCCGTCCGATATTTTTTCGTCCGATTTTCGTACGCAAAGGTGGTAATGTGAAACGGCCTTAAGTTTGTAATCATGCAAAGGATCACGCTAGGTACTTTATGACCATCGAACCTGATACACCCTGTATACTTATGTTTAGGTTTAACAGTCGAAACACCAAAATGTGTAATTTTATTTTGCGCCAGAATATATTAAAACGAACAGATTAATCCGACAGTCAAAACGAGATAAGACAGCAAAAAAAGTGCAAAAAGATAAGGCTACTTGTTCATTTTTTAATGTTCTACTCTTAAGTAGGACTTACACCCTCTCTTTTGGGTTAACTTAATTTAAAAGACGCCTTTAATGCAGACCCCATTCTAAACACTCAGTAATTAATTTAAGCAATTTTCTTCGATATGACCTTTTTTATTTTAATTTTTTGACTTGCAATAAATTTTAATGTTGTTAAAAAAAGGGCGAAAACACCAAGGGAATTACAGCTTATCCACGAAGCGAACTAGAGGGGGGGGGGAGTGAAAAAAATGGCAATAAAAACTTAACAACCCTTTAAACCAGCAAGGAAATTCTCTCCGCAAAATTCAATTATCAATTATCTCGTGTACGGAGCTGCAAAAGTCAGAACAATGTCCAGAGGCCGTTGCCATGGCGACGCTCGCCGCGTCCATCAACAACACTAACTAACTAGTTTCGGCGACAGCGAGCGCCAACTCTCGCCCGAACCTCGGCGACACAAAGACACCCCGAGGAGTTCTCGGCAACACCTCGCTTGTGTCACGGCCCTTCCTTCATTAGTAGGCGAGGTCTTAATAGAGCTGCCAAGGCAATTCCTGTGACACGCAGGTTTCGGTTGTTGCTGGGAATTCCTTTTGCTTACAGACGAGGAAAAATAAGTCGACGCAAATGTAAACGAGGAACGGGTCAAGTCGACTCAACTCCATTTCCTCTGCTTTCCTCCTTAGCATGTGTCGCTCTCACCCTGCACCACCACCACTACCATCTGACAGATTGACAAACAAACGACTCCGAGGCAAGTAAAAATCAACTCAATGAATCCGGCAACCATTCGGAAAAAATAACGTAACAACGTCAACGTAATTTACAGAGCTTTAATTCCGTTGCTTCCGCTTCTGCAAACCAAGCTCTCATCTGAAACGTTGAAATTAATTCGTAAATAAACTCTGGAGTGAAGGGGGGAAATATATTTCCATAGTTAAGAAGGTCACGTAGGCGAACGGTAAAAAAGGACAGCACCGAATTTAATATCACCCGCTGGATGAAGGGATAATTTAGAGAAACAATTCATAAGTTTAAGATTAAATTACCCCACCAAGAACAATGAAAGTAACGAAGGGGGGAAAATCTATGTAAAGTGTGAAGTTGCAGAGCCTTTACTTAGAAGGATTTTCAGATGAGTCTCTAGAGTTGTAGTGAGAAATAAAAATGAAGATGAGAAATGTTTATGCAGCTTTTACTAAAAAAAATACTGACGTTATAAAAAGGGATAATAAAGCAGAAAAATTCATGTCTCCGTTATGTACACGAGTTTTTACCTTAAAACTTTCGAGAGATTCTGATGATGTTAACAAATTACAAGAAACTCAAAACAAACAAAAATCGTCCACGCTAATTCAAGATCTCTGGTTCGATCCTAGGTAGCGGCATTTTTCCATTCATATCCACTAAAATTATTGGAGTAACTTTTACAGAAACACCAGAAATTTGATTCATGGCTAAAAGGGGAGGCAATTGCTTTATTTACGTAAAGGCATTGATAAGAACAAATGGTTATTTATATAGATGGTAGTTATAATTAAACTTTCCCAATGTAGATAGCAGGGCCGGACTAGTATACCTTTAAGGACTCTATGCACTGCAAACCTTCCTCAGTATAAATCCTATTTTTCTGAGGATTCGGGGGCCCCTATTAACATGATTTGTCTAACGGGGCCCTAAGCACGTGCAGCAAGCAACCTAGATATTTATAGTACCAGTACCAAACTCGGTAGGAATAATGTGCAGATTATGGGCCACAAGATTTGCAGAAGAGACAAGCATTAGACAACTGTTTTCATGCAATATAGGGCTCCATCGCACATAGCTCGTCCGGTTCAACAGCTTCTCCGTAACATACTGAGTGACGATTAACCTGCCAACCAAAACTGTTAAGAAAAGCTGACGCATTAGCCAACAATGCTGACAATTTATTAAAGAAAGCTGACAATATATTATGCATGTATATTGCTTATTTTAATGACCTTATAATTTGCACTTATTTCTTTATGCAGGTCAAATTCCGTTATAAAGTATTTTTTTCTGGTCCTGCCAGTGGATTGTTTGGAATAATCGATTTGTTTCTCCAATCAGGTTCCTATGGAATTTGAAGAAGCATCAGGAATAATCTTTAACACTAGGTCTTAATCCTTAACAAGAGATCACAATGAACAATGCTCAAAGAATGTTAAAATAGCGCAGAGCTCATCGCAACTGGACTATACACTGACAAAGGAATCCCTCGAACATGTATGTCACAGATTTCCACCAAATTGAAATACTGGATGTTACTCATCTGAAGCTACTATAGCTTGCAAAATTAGAAAGTGCCAAATTTTGTTTCTTTCAAAATAAACCGAGAAACGAAAAAATTTGAGCCCATATAGCCATACAAAGACTCCTTTGTTAAAGCGGTGTGTATGTGTATTATTTCGCACTCCACTTATTTCTTCACTATTCAACAATACGCACGAATCCACTTCACATGAAAGCAACGGTATCGCTTCCACGGGGTGCTTGCGCGCAAAAAAAAGGCTATGTGGGGTTCCCTTGTGAGTGGCCAGTTAATTAGGAACATCCATGACTATGTGTCTGTTGGTCACGTGACAGTCGGTACCAATATAAATCGACAACACACCGGTCAACTGCAAGTGGTTTGACCGTCACCATGGGGAAAACAAAGGATCAGAGCAGCTTCAAGCGCGGGATGATAGTTGGCGCCCGGCGAGGTGGACTGAGTATTTCCGAAACCGCACGTCTTCTAGGCTTTTCCCGAACAACCATTTCAAGGGTATACCAGGACTGGTTAAACAACCAAAAACGACCAGCCAGAGACAAATCTGTGGTCGCAAACGACTCGTCGATCCAAGGGATGAGCGTAGGATGGGAATGCTTGTTCGTGCGAACAGAAACGTCACTACTCGTCAACTAATCGTAGAGTACAATACTGGACCGCAGAATAACATCTCTGAACGCACTACACTCCGTACATTGTCAAGGATGGGCTACGACAGCCGACGGTCAGTCCGGGTACTTTTGATCTCCACCCAAAACCGCAAAAAAGTCTCCAATTTGCCCGTGATCACCAACAATGGACCGTCGACGACTGGAAGAAGGTCTGCTGGTTGGATGAATCCCGTTTCCTATTGTACCATGCACATGGCCGACGCAGAATTTGGAGACAACAGCACGAAGCGATGGACTCCTCCTATCTGGTTTCCACTGTCTTGTAATGGTCTGAGGAATGTTTTCCTGGCATACTCTGGTCCGCTAATACCTGTAGAACAACGCTTAATGGTCAGGGCTACCTGAATATTGTTGCCGACCACGCTCATTCCTTCATGGCTACTGTGTTTCCCCCATCGAAAGGATACTTCCAGCAGGACAATGCTCCATGTCACAAGGCTCGTATCGTCATGGAATGGTTCCAGGAGCACGATAATGAATTCAACATACTCCTCTGCCACCACAGTCCCCGGATTTGAACCCAATCGAACATCTTTGGGATGAGCTGGAACGGGTTATTCGAGGCATGGATCCACCACCATCCAATGAGCATCAACTGGGAGCAGCTTTGCATCAGCATGGACGAACATCACGGAACAATGCTTCCAGAGGCTAACTGAATCCATGCCAGGCGAATTCGTGCTGTTGTAGCTGTTAGGGGTGGCGCAACGCAGTATTAGGGGGTGTTCCTAATAAACTGACCACTCAGTGTAGAGTAATGGAAACGTGTTGGTGGAGCGATGAACTCGCTAGATACCTTAGCATCTGACTGTCGTACATGCCCGTCGATAACTACATCCCTTAGTCAAATGTCAAAGTCGGAGGTGGTAACGTTATGGCGTCAGGCTGTTTCTCTTGATATGGTCTGGGCCCTTTTGTTCTTGTGAAGAAAACTATGAATTCCGAAGTTTACGTGGACATTCTAGACTGGACATTCTAGACAATTCTGTACAGCCTACAATGTGAAAACAATTTGGCATGGGTACATTTGTTTAATCCATAAATCAACATACTGTGTAACTTCTGGATATTCACAGAGTAGGATCTCAACCCAATAGATACTTGTAGGATGGGTTAGAACATCAATTTCGCGCCGTCAATTTCACCCGATATCAATGTCTGAGTTAACAGCTGCTTTACATGAGGATGGTAAAAATTCCAGCTGTAACCTTCAAAAGCGTGAGGAAAGTCCTAGATTAGGTTTGTTAATTTCGTTTAAATGTTTCATTCAAAAGCAAAAAATTCTCTATTTTTTGTTTTTTTATGTATAAAAATCAAATCGTTACGAAAGTGAGTAAGCAACGCCGGTTTTCAAAAAAATAAAATAATTTTATCCAAAGATTAAATTGAGATGATTAAGTAATTTCAGAAGAAGCTTGGAAAAATAAACTTTAAAAAAACCTTAATGGCTTATGAGGAAATTCTTAAACTTCCATTACACGCATGAATAATATGCAAATGCCTTTATGAACTATTCAGACGCAAAGGGTCCAGTTAATAGCGCATTAAAGTCACGCACTACATAACCACTTACTAATTGTTCGGCAATCTGTCTAACCTAAGTAAGACACTTCACTTAAAGCATAAATTTAAAATAAACACTTTTATAGAAGTCATCAATTTTTAAACGAAACACTTATAGGATTAAGTAAAGAATGAGATTATGGTGCAGTAACATTAATCTTTCATGATGCACCCTTTACATTAAAAAAAAAACTAGCCTAATACTGAACTATCTTCCAAAGAACAACTAAGGAAAGAATTCCAAACATGAAAACGAAGAGTGGGTAGAAAAATGAAGAAGTTAAAGAGGTAAAGAAATGCCTCACCTCCCAGTGCCAGCCTTGTTTTCTGTGTTGACATTTATGTCGAGGAAGAAAACCCCTCCCTCCACTCTCAAAGGAGCGACAAAGACATTAGCTCTCAACTCAACATTAACAAAACGGCGTTCGTAATAGAGAAGAGAGGTAAAAGAGAAAGGACAGGATGGGATGTTGGGGAAAAGAGGAGGGAGGAGGTTTAGCTGAGCGAGTGCAGTTATTAGCAAAACAAACAGTCGGCGCCAATATCAAGCCAGAAGGATTCAGCGTCGTTGCTTTGCCAACATGAAAGAACAAAAGAACAAAAGGCAACAACACTCTCCTCCCCACCTTCTGCCATGTTTAAAGGTGGTCGACGCTCGCTGGACTTTTCGTTCCTAGGGGAAAGGGGCGGGGGCATTGTTTTTGGTTTTGTTTCCAAGAAGAACAACAAGTGAAGAAGATTCTATCAATCCATTCTTCTTTGAAGTAGACACGGATGCCACCACGAAAGAAAGTTACAAGAGTTATGTTTCAAAAAAGAACGTGTGTAAACTCAGAAAGACAATCAAGTATTCTCTTTAGAATAATTAAGGAGTATAACATGAATTAAGTGGGGAAAATATATCAAAGTTTGAACTGCAATTCCTTTTAAAAAAAAAACCACTGAATTTTGGATCTCAGTTTCTAATCAAGCTTTTAATCAGTAAATGACGGATCATTTTGCTTTTTTGTGGAACAGTATTTGTACCTAAAACCGACTTAGTTACGACACTTATGTAAAACAATGAACATACGAGGGGTACTCTAAAAGTTTTTAACCAGGAACGCTGCACGCATTTTACAAAGACCGTTCTTTTAGCACTTTTCGAAGTACTCTCCTTCAGCTTCTATGCAAATTTTCATCCTCCTGAACCAGTCGGACATGCATTTTTCCAGTGAGCTACAAAACTGTCGAAATGGAACATCTTGAGCTTCCTCATGATTAGGAACAAAAAGAAGTCGCAAGGTGCCAAGTCTGGAGAATAGGGGGATGCGTCAAAATATTGAAAATCTCAGTTGTCTTAATTGGTGGCATGTACTGGGGCGTTGTCATGGTGCCACAACAAGCCTCTTGTTCCGGTCTTCGGACGCTTCTCCTTCCATCTTTTTAGGATTTTTGGTACGCAGGATATCGCATACCACTCTGCTATAACCGGTTTTTGTTTTCAAGCACAACAGTGCACACATGGCCGTGGAACAGAAGAAAGTTGCCACCATCACCTTCCCAGCACTCCAAGAACGTCTGCATGTCTGTGGTAGTCCTTGCCCTTTGGGAGCGTCTGTTTGGATCGTTCTTTAGTTTCGGGTCATAATGATAGAGCCATGTTTCTCACCTGTGGAGATGTCGTTGACACGCTTTGATGCCCCGTTGTTCAATCTTTCGATCATTTCTTCGCACCAATGTACTCGGGCTGCTTTCTGCTATTGGGTTAACAAAGGAGGCATTCGTCGTGATGAAGCTTTCCTGAGTTGCAGGTGGTCATGCAAGATTGTTTTAACCACTGATGATCCGATACCTAGGCTTGGCTCAACCCGAGAATAGGTTACCCTATTGTCATTCGCGATCACATCCGACACAGCACGGATTGAAGAACCGGAAGACACAATTTGAAGAACCAGAAGACAATTTGAAGAACCAGGAGACAAAAAATCCACTTGACATAAAAAGTTAATCACAAACACCACGGATGTTTTCCAGGTTCTTCTTCAAGTGACCGTCTTACCCTCTTTAAACTCGCGATACCAGGACGAAACTTTGGCTTTACCCGGAGCTCTGCTAGGAAATGTCTGTTGTAAAGTTTCAAACAATCGGACATTTCTAGGCCTGTGGAATACTCATCGAAAATCATAGCACACCATGCCTGCTGATTCAGCTCCATTGTGTTTTACGTCTATCTGTCAGTGCGCGAGCTTTAGAATTGTGCCACGCGAAAAAACTACAAGTACAAAGGAAACCCACTTCAAACCCACTGGAACCTTTATGGTCGAATGGTACGAAATCGCTGCTAAAGGATCAATATACCACTCGAGAAATCATCCTTCTGCCTGGGAATGCTAGACACACACTGCTCAGAAATTTTAAGATGAGGCCGGAAAATTTTGCCACATCCATCTAATAGTCTGGATTTGGCAGTCTGGATTTTCATCCTTGACCCACTAAAGAAATCCTTTCGATATCAAAAAAATGGCTTGGCGATCAAGAACAATAAAGTCAAGCCTCATTCCTCCTAGGAGGATAAGTGGTGGCACTTAGAAGGAAAGAAATTTACCTTTAAAATGACTCCAATTGACCCACACATCCCTTTTTCTGCATACAATTCTTGCTTCCTCCACTGTCATCCATACAACCAATTCTTAGGTTTGGCAATATTATAAGTGCTACGATTAAGATTAACACAAAGTAGCAATAATCATTTTGCGCAGATAAAAATAATGAAGCAATAGAGTCGAACAATATAACACTTATATGTGCTCACTTGCTTTTGTGTGTATCGCAATTTAAAGGATTTTGAATATTACAAACTATTGTGGGTACATTTTGGCCGACATGCATATTACACAGAGACCGTTATTTGGTGGTAGTGCCTTTAAATAGTAAGTTCACGTGTCTCCAAGTATCTCTGTGCGTTCAACGACATCTGCCAGCGAAGCAGTTTTGTTATTCACGCCATTATTGCTTTACATTGTCATACTCCAGTATATGAAAAATGTTTTGAGAAAGGAGCAGAATGAGATTTTATGTTTGAGGTGAGCACCGTAAATTATGTTTAAAGAAGAAGATATCAAGAAGATCCCAATGAAATATATCAAGATTGGAGAAGGCAAGAATTTTTCATACACCCACTGTTCCTCGGAATATTTAATACACAATTTCATTAAAGCAACACGGAGCAT
The DNA here is from genome assembly GCA_023313115.1 of Rhysida immarginata. Taxonomy (NCBI): domain Eukaryota; kingdom Metazoa; phylum Arthropoda; class Chilopoda; order Scolopendromorpha; family Scolopendridae; genus Rhysida; species Rhysida immarginata. The sequence continues at coordinate 5,895,252 of JAHWFO010003124.1, forward strand.
AAATGTACATTAACAATCTTGGATTTGCTAGAATAGAATCCCGCACTAATAATATAATAAGTGGATTAGTGCTATAAAATAATCCTTCAAAATCATATAAAGCATCATACTATCCTATAAAATTCATAATATATAACTCGAACGAAGAGGCCTGACAACGACCATTACAGGCTTCATGCTGCCCCAAATCCAATAATTTGGCTCAAAAAGTCTTTTCGAAGAAAATAACCAGGTTCCGTAAATAAGATTCGTTTGAACCCCTGCGCACGACATTTGGTAACACTATCTCCGCCCGTTGACGAATTATTCAACTGACAGATTAGCGAAACTTATTGAAGCACTTGTATCTATCTTTGAATATTGCTTCTTGACCATTTCTTGGATGAAGCGAGAAGTTGCCAACAACTACATTTTTATTCACCAACATCCCTTTCCATTTAGTGCGTTAAATAAAAATCCATCCGTCATATTAAAAAATATCATTTAGAGTAAAATAATAAAAAATAATCTGACGATAAATCTTAAAGTTTATTCTATACACAATTTTCTCTCTGTCGAATGTCGTAACGTGAAGCTCTAGCTCCTCTTTCTTATTATTGTATCTTTAGTTATTGTATCTTAAACTTATACTCCCGCCGAGTTAACAGTTTCTTCTTCCTCCGTGCTTCTCCTTTGAATTACGTTTTCTTTGCATTTACCCTTTAAATTATGACATAACTATAACACGTGCGAAGGGGAAACGAGAAAGGGGTAGAGTTAAAGAACCCTTAAAAAAAGGGGGAGAAAAGATGACTGGCTGGGGTCATGAAGTACGAGAACACGCAGTTGAGAGAGAGAGAGAGAGAAGGAAGAAGTTTCCTTCATAATTACGATCCTTTCATAATAATCTACAACATTTCGCCATTTATTCTGCGCCTAATTCCCGTTGCTCGGATCTCATAACGGCTCTGTTTATCTCGCTCCCGAAAATAAAGCGTAAACACACGGGTCTAGAACAGAAAAAAATGAACACAAAATGACATCAATTCTTTTCATAAGCATCTTTGTCTTATAGAGTTTTAAAAAGTCAAACCTCGTTTGCACAAGAAGCCTTTACACATCAATTGTGTAATGTAAATGTTTTTTGTTGTTCTTGAATGAACAGAATCTCAGTCAGGATCTGAAGAAAGGAAATTATTTATTTATTTTTTTTCCTTAAAATATCTTTCAAAAGATTCCCATCTTTTTAGAATTAAATTTATTATGACCGACCATTAACAGATGGATTTCCTTTTTCTTTAGAAAAATATTAACCAACTCGGCCGTAACTCTTGAATTTTTTTATTCGCCTTTGTTTATATAAAGAAATGACAGCCATATTCAGAGTTAGACTGTCTCGTTTCGAACGAGAATGGAGAGGAAATTCCTGAAAAGATAAGCTGCATTCAAAAGCACAAAGGAAACAAACAGTTCTTAAATCAATTATGCTCATTCGGACGGAAAAGGAGCACAAATAGCAGCAAAACAAAAACGCTTTGCTTCCATTTATAATTATCGTTGGCTGTGCTCACCAAAATTATTAGCAACTCTCTTTACAAAAAGCTTCGTGAAACGGAAGTGAATTTTATGGGTGTGTCAAAAACATCAACTCACATCCTGGAAATAATTAGCATAAAAACCAATTTCAAAAAATACGAATCCTCCTCTAAAGGAAACCACACAGAGAAAGGCAATTAGAAATAATGGGAATTTTTTTAATACCCTTTAAATTATAATTATACAAAATACTCGCAGTAAACAGATAAGAGCAAACTCACGGAAACGCCTCAAACAGTGCAGTTCAGTTTAATTCCATTATATATATCTTGCACTAAGAGGAACATCGAGCTTCATTTGGATTCCCATTTCAGAAACTTACAACTTTGTAATATTTACATGGTTTTAAGTAAATGTAAGTGTGTGGAGTTTGTATATTTTATGCATCAGAGCAAGCGCAATGTGCTTATCGTCGGATTTGCACGATTTAAAGACAACCCTATGCAGCTTCGATTTGAACTTTATAATGTCTTTCTGGTGAATAGAGAAATAACACTTCGGTAGAATACATATCCGTAAGCAGCAGAAAAGCCTTGATTATTTGTGAATACGTACACTAACTACCATCCTTTTCGTAATTCAATTAACGTTAGCAAAATTAGTCGAGAAAGCTGTATTTTCTACAAGGATAAGGTTCATTTTATCTATTCATCAATTTGGAGGCAGATTATGGGTTAATCAAAATTTATTTAAAGTGGCTGAAGTATTAAATATTAAATACACTCACCCACGCCAAACGTCATAGCGTAGCAGTGGACTATTTTTCAAGTGGCAGTAGCATCATGTGCAAACTGTATAAATATGGAAATCAGTGTCAGTAGGTTTAGTTACACGGTCATGAGTAAGGGGTGAGGTGTTCAGTGTGACAATGGCTACACGACGAGAACTATCCGAGTTCGAACTTGGCTGGTATGTGGAGCACAACGTATGGGTCATTCAATATCGGAGGTGGCTCAAGAATTCAACATCCCACGGTCCACAGTTTCAAGAGTCTACCGAGAGTACCAACTTGTCGGCATTACCTCCACCATGGACAACGCAGTGGTCGACCACGCCTTCTCAAAGAACGAGACCAATGGCTTCTGAGTACGATGGTCACCGCTAACAGGCAACTGACACTACGCCACATGACATCAGATTTTAAGCAGGGTGATACTAGAGCTATATGGATGCGAATGTGCAACGAAATCTGGTGTCCATGGGATATGGAAGCAGAAGACCCACGAGGATGCCCTTGCGAACAACAAGACATCGTCAGCAACGTCTCTCCTGGGCCCATGAACACATCGACTGGACACTTGGCAACCTGAAACGTGTGATCTGGTCTGACGAGTCTCGATTCCAGCTTATGCGAGCTGATGGTAGGGCTCGCGTGTGGCGCAGACCCCATGAACCCAATGAACCCAAATTGTCAAGCTGGCACTGTGCTGGTGGCTCCGTAATGGGCAATTGTGGGAAGCTCTCCAGTCGGAATGGTTGGCAATGCCTTCAGATGTCTTCCACCGACTTGTGGAATCAATGTCGCACTGTGGCACTTCGCCGGGTTAGAGGAGGTACCACACTTTATTGGGTGCTATCCCATGATTTTTGGCATGTGAGTGTACAATTCATGTATACTGCAATGACTTTTGTCTAAGGCTTTAACTTCAATGTCAAGAAAACATTGAACTGCTACTTGGAAAGGAGAAATAATACACTATCGCAGACTCCAACTTTCATTTATTAATTTCTCATGAGATTTGATCACTTTTCTGTGGTTTGGAAAGGAGGAATTCCCGGCCTGCGAGCCGGGTGCCTGCCTTATCATTGGACTTCCACCTTGACTATCTTGTAGTCTTTAGGACAATTGGAGACAGCCTTCCTGTCTAATGTCCGCGATAGCCCAATTGGTTGCCTCAACAGCATAATACAGGGTGTTTCTAAATTATCTCCCGTATTATACATGTTTATTACTCAAAAACTATTACAGATTTTAACGTGATTTTTTTATTCACAAAGAAGATTTTGTTCTTATAAGAAGAATTAATATTATGATCTGAATAAGTTAAGCTATTTATCTTGCGAAACATGTTGTAATATTTAGTCATCCTTTTCTCTTCCCTTGGCGATGCAAATTTAAATTTATAAATAAATAATACGATATTTTTCTTAGCAAGTATCTTGAAATAACAAGATGCATTTTACTATGCCACAGCTCATCGAAAGGACCGTTATCGGTTATTATAGAATAAATTAATTACCTGCTACCAACTCAAGAAAAGTACAGACCCTTCCATAAAAATTTAGCAATAGATAAAATATTTAAGAACACGAAAAACTGAAGAGGAACAGCTTTCTCTAAGAACAACTCGATTATTCAGCGAACACGGTCAATCGGATGCGAACCTGGTAACGATGTTGGCAAGAAGGGTCTCATGAGAAGGAACGAGCGATTCAATTGGCTTCGATTGCAGTCGGACATTCTTGACGCTTATCAGATTGGCTTTCAATACGGCGATCGTAGGAAAAGGTCAAAAGAGGTCGGCTCTGCGGCCTCTCCAAACCGCAAAGAGCCAAACTGAGGGGTGGACGTGTTCTTCGCCATTCAATCCAGAAATCGGACTTTGGACTCCCCTTCCCCGTCACACAAATGCAATCACGACGACGACAACTCGAATCGACCAATGCATCGGCAGAATTACGAAATTCTTATGCAAGAAATCCCGAGTTAACCTTTGCACGGACATTAGAGGCCAATACTTTAATCAATACCATAAATTAAATGTTGAAATATTGGAAGACGTCATGTAGAAAGCGCGTGACATTGAAGATATGTAAAGAATGAAATTATTGGGATTTTGTTCTATTCAAAAATTTGGAAATTCTCATTCTTAATACTCATTCATGAGAAAAAAAAATTTTTTTAAACTTTTGAAATAACTTTAAAAATGACTACTTAAAAATCAATGCATCTAATATAAGTTTTATGGATAGGCATGCCAGCCAAATTAAATTATATAATCTGTTCGTTTCTTCAAAAATTACAGTTTCATATTCCGTTAGTATCAGTCTCAAAATCGCCACGCTTCAACATAGTCTCCAGTGCATGTGCCCTCCTTGTCGGATTCCGAAGTCACGGATTCATCAATGTAGACGAAGAAGGATTTGCTGTTACGACGGAACCAAATTTTCTCCTGTCAAAATTTCGTGCTCTCCATTTTCTTGAGGAGCAGGTCACTATGTCCTTGCTTAGCCCATAAATACAAATTCTTCAGGATCATTTTATTTTGTTTATGCGAATAACAAATATTCATTACTTTATTTAGGAAGTTTAATGATCAATTATAAATTTTTTTACATTTTAATACATCTTACTTCAGTGTTTCTCAAACTTATTTCTATAAAGCCTCCTCAGCGTATACAAAATTTAGTTGCCCCCCCCCCCCGCGCGTCTTAAGGGTTCTGCAGATATCAAGGATCGGCCTCGGTGGCTCAGGGGTTGCGTGATCGTCTCTGATACTTGAATACGCGGGTTCGATCCTGGCAGAGGACGACGAGGAGTTTTCAGGGGGAAATCCTGAGACTACGCACTTCCTTCGGAAGGGAAGTAAAGCCGTTGGTCCCGTTTGTCTAAAGGTTTGCCGGCTGCACTTTAAAGAACCCTTGCGAGGCAAAATTTGCGGCCCCTATAAAGCCGTCCTGAAATGACCATAGCAGTTGAAAAGGACGTTAATAACAAACAAACCAAACCAAACAAAATATCAAGGAGATTATAAAAAAGTTCACTTTGGAATCATAGAACGTAGGATCGGGGAAGTCCCTCGTTCGGAAGAAGGGACGAGATATAGCGATGGATCGAAAGGGTAGTTGGCATCTTGTGAAGACCTTGCATAATAAACAGCACTCACCATTATTTAATTATAGAAGTGAAAGGATTTGTATATTTTAAAAATTATTTTCTGTTACTGTCATCGGCGATTCACTTATTACAAGGGCTATTTTATGTTCAACCTTCCGTGGGGCATAAAATAAAGACAAATGTGATTAACAAAATGATTTTATTACCAGGAGTCATGTACAATCATAGCTACTTTTCGATATAGTCACCATAAAGATTCAGACATTTTTCAAACCGGAATACGACTTTTTCCAATGCCCTCTTCATGGACATTTGCCGCCAGCATGTTGAAATAGGTCTCCACAGAGCCTTAAGCTTTTAGTCGGTATGAGGCATGCTGTATTCTGAATGGTTTTGATTCATGGCAATACTGCAGTGCAATTCTAACAGCTTCTTGAACAATTTCAATGGGAAATGTTTGATCACCGGGCATACCGCAGATTAGGCGCGAGTGACTTTCATCTGGGAGGACAGTACTTCCGCACCAACGAAGGGCTTCAAGACGCCGTGTAGACCTATATCAACATGCTGGCGGCAAACTTCTATGAAGACGGTATTGGAAAACTCGTCCACCGATATGATAAATGTTTCTATCTCTACAGTGACTATGTCGAAAAGTAATTTTGCTTTTCACACTTGTCTTTATTTTATACCCCATCGGAGGTTAAAAAATGGCCTTCATATTACAAATAAGCTAACACAACTGAATCATAGCCGCACATCATTCGTTAATGACCGTGCAATATCGCCCACTTTGAGAAACACTGATTTACTTCATTGATATTAGTATAACTTTAAATAAATTTCAATAAAGTTAATAAATTAATAAATAGCACTCAAATGTTGTTGTTATGTAACTTGATGTGCCGAATATTCTTTTTTCGCTTTTCACTATGACTCCTGCCATGAAGTGGAAGCTGTTTCTTCCTCTGAATAACATTATTAATGCTATCTTTACTTACGACGAGACCTTTACCTTTCAACTTTCCAATTATTAAGGAAGTGAAACCTGTATGAGAAAAGACGCTTTTATACCCTTCGCAAAACGTGTTCAATTTTAACAAGAAATACACTTTCTAGGGTTAGAAATATAATAAATATTTAATGCTAATTCATTTCGGTATTATCACCATCTTCTACGGGCATAAAACTGCAAGTGAGGTTTCTGATCAAATATTAAAATTTTACAACAAATGGAGCAATTTACACAATCGTTTGATGTATTTGGTTGATCACTCCTTTTGTTTGTCAAATTTTAAATTTTTAAATTGTTGATCAGAAACCTCACTTGTGGTTTTATGCGCATTTTAGAAACGCGTCGGCATTAAATATTTATTATATAGCTAATCCTAGAACATGTATTTCTTAATAATTATTGAAGTAATATTGATGCAATGACCTTTGACGACCTTGGGCAATAACCTTTCACGCCCATTATGGATATTGTGGTCAATGTTGCCACCATTTTGGCTTAACCTTGTCAGCTAACTGTATAAACCTATTTAACAATGCATGTGTTTTTTGTTAACTGCCTCAACCCTTTGTATAACCAATAGTATCCAAAATCCAACGTATTTGAAACTTTGGAATATCTAATGTGCCGCAATGTACCATCGAACAATAAACCCCTACATCACGCAATTAATATAATTCTTAACTGTGTCCTGCAGAAGCAGTTTATCTATATTACTTAATAATCATTTGTTTCTAGTTTGTTTCTTTGTGCTGACGGTGTTTTCCAGCATTTCCCCTTGATTTAGATTTTACTCTTATCGATATTTGTACTCTTCATTTTTTATCTCGCCGTGGTCCAATAGTAGAACATAAATAAATAAATAAATAAATAAATTTTATAAGCATATTTTCATAAAAATTGAAAAGATACGACTTTAATAAGATCAAGGAACACTTAAGTTTTATGAAGCAAGTGAGTTCTGTAAAAATTCTCCTTCCACAACTATTTGTTAAAAATGACTGATTATACTTGAAAATCTTCATAAAACTTATCTCCTGTGCAGAAGTAGGACTCAACTCTATAAAAAAGCTTATTTTAAAACGATATACAATGTTAGAAATATTTTAGGTAAGAAAGAGTAGTGTCCAGATATGTTATCAGCTTTATCAAAGGGCACCGATGATAAAACTAACACAAAATTGTACAAACAAGCGTTTGAGGTAATAAGATACGTCATCAATGATTACGACTCTATCAACAATTTTAGAGGTGTTTAGGTTTTAATTTCTATAAGTTTCATTAAATAGAATAAGAACTACGTTTGTACGTGATGTTCGTGACTGCCATCATTGTCTCCGGTGCGCGTTGTCTCTTTGTCTCGCGATTAACACGAAAAATGGCGGAAGAAGAAATTCTTGACTCCCAAACATGGCGTCCCCGAGGCACCGGGGGAAAAATCCTATCTATTTATCACGGAACCAATGGAGCCTGATAACTATCTGCACGCGCCGATCGGCACGAGCTTATACGCGACTACGGGGTGGATCGATGAAAGGAGCCCCAGGGCCACCCCGGGTTCAACCATCGTTTGAGCATGGGTGGGTGGGTTACCCTTCGCCCACCAATCGTCTCCCAAATCGCACACGCTTCGTCCCGACATTGCTCTTCGTTCACGAAAATTCTTTTCATGCGATTCCTTATGCTGTAAACGGCAAATTAAAAATTACAACTGGGAATGCGTTGTCGTATTTCCCGTTCGTCTCGCTCCAATTGTAATTCTGTCCCTATCGATTTGAAAATGGCAACATAACAAGTTTCAGGAGGTCAATCTGAAGCTTATCGATAAAGATTTCAAAGAAAACATTTTCTTCTGGAATCTGCAATATTTTTTTTAAAATTTTATTCCGAATTTTTTCAAGTGGAAACTAAGTTATAAATAATGGCATGGTCTACTTGCATTCAATGGCGCCTCCTTTAAAAAATGCTTCCTTTTCTGTAAGCGTTGCATTTTTAATGGAGGCAGAGAAGAACCATTTTTTCCTCTCCCTCTGACAATGGCGATAAAAAACCCAAAGCCCTTTTAGGCCGGTTTACATTTTGCTTCTCAAATGTTTCTTCCAATTTAAATAAAAATTTTGAAGATTCTAATTAAACAATAGTGAGAAACCTACTTAAATGACGTCAAGTGTTCATTAAAAAAAACATGTTAGATGCCCCTTCATCTTATAGGCAACCATTAAAGAATTAATTTAAGGGTGTGCATAAGTTTTTATTTCGGAAGGAGCCGAAATCGAATAGAATTAGTAGGAATTCAGGGGGATGGAGTAGAAAGCCATCATAATTGGTATTCAATACTTCCGAGAATTGGAGAAAGGGGCTTGCTTGCTACACCCTATAGAGAGTGTTAGCAAATACGTCAGAATCCTTTAGAAGTAAGGATCCAAAAACAAGTAATAAAACTCTCATATGCATAAATATGTGGTCTGTTTCTTAATTTTTAATTACAAATATGTTTTAGTCCATTGAAGTTTCTTTGTAATGTCCATCAGATAGCGGTCAAAATGGTTACGATAAGCTCTAACACAGGCTTTTAAACGCCGCATAACTATCTTGCATAGTCCTTCTGCCTGCCATATCTCCTGACATCCTTTTTCAAAAGGTTAGTGAAATAATTCAATGCCAAGAATAGGTCTTGAATACATAATGGCTCTTTAATCCTCCCCCCCGTAAGTAAAAATCTAATGGAATGAAGTTAGGAGAAGGAGCAGACCAGGATGTTGTTTCCCCCACGACCTTTCCATCTGTTCCAGAATTGCTGACTGAGAATCATTCTATCAGAAACAGAGAAATGGGGCCTCATGCGTGTGATTTAATATAAGAGGACAGTCTTCCAGAAAAACATGTGAAATGCTGGTAAAATTTTCCAGATAAAATAAGAGGCTCATTAATGTATCACTGTATATTTCCATCAAAAAAACAAGAAATTAATCCTCCCGAGGAAGGTATAGGAAAGTAGCGGAAGCGCTGAGGTCGTCTATTTTTACCCGTTTATCCGCAATTTTAGGGCCCCCCCCCCCCCTGCCATTTTTTATTCGAAAAATGGATTTTTTCGAACGTAGTATTTAGAAAATGAAAAAGAGCTCTATCTTCTTTCGTTTCTCATCATTTCCGATCGAATGATATATGACATGCCTTATGTTGTCATAGTTCTAAAGATCAAGTGACTGACCCCCACAACTCCGACCCTTTTGGGACAATTTGGCCCAAACTTTACAATAATGTTGATCTTGCTTAGAGGAATCTGCATACCGAATTTCACTCTTTTATACGAGTAGATCTTTTGCCCCCGAAATTCCGACCCCAATGGGCCAATCAAAACCAAACAAAATAGTGAAGGTGTGCATGCCCATAATAAGCTACATTTCGAATTTCAACCTTCTACCTCAAAAAATGCGCAAACTATGAAGGGGACGGACGGACAGACAGAGGGACATTGTGAAAACAATAAGGAGCTCCATTCTTCCGCTACTTAATAAGCGAAACAGACCACATGTTTCGGTGGCGGATCTAGAACTTGGTCAAGGGGGGTGGCTAATATGTTATAAGTTATTTCAAATAACCCCCCCCCCCCTCCCCAGGGAAGTGATGGTTCTGGGGTCTTTCCTATACTGAAGTTTGTAAATGTAAATTTGTAAAATTATTGCAGTATTAAAAATCTTTACAATTTATCTAATTGGTATAAGTTTAGGACCAATGGGGGGGGGGGGTTGGTATAGCCCCCGTTGCCCCCCCCCCCCTTAAATCCGCCACTGTGTTTATAAGACAATAAATGTTGTTTTCTTTTTAATGTATCACTTTCCCAAAGATTTCTCACATCCTGTAAATACATTGTTGGGCAAGATAGATCGATTCTGCTGATGAAAGACTGTTGTTTCACAGCCAGATAAGCCATAATGCCTAAACATTGCTCATCTTTTTAATTTTTATGAAACTTTCCCAGCTACAATTCTACTGTGCTCGCGGAAACGGATTGCAATGCTTTCCTGCAAAGTCCATTTTTACGGGCAGCTTTTTCAGAATCTTCCCAGCATAGTAGCAAAACCATGAGTGAAGCCAAACAAGAAATTCCCTTATGAAAAGAGAGGATTTCAGACTTAATTTTCATTGCAAAATTTGTTGTAATTATTCATAGTAAATATCTGGTTTTCGAATTCCTCTGAAAATTAAATAGTACTAATTAATACAAAGAACTTAAAATAGTATTAGTCATCGCAGTTTTTGGATTTTCCTATCTGTTTTTTTTTTTTTCCTTCCTTTCAATTTGCTCATTCACATGGGAGTTTTCCTTGTCTAAAAGTACCAGCTCTTTGACGTGAATTCTTTGTAATTGTCATTAGATAAGAAAAACTGTGCAAGGATCCATGGGAATAAGGAAAATTAAAATAATGACCGTAAAAAAATCCAAAAATAATTTAATGAACTGGTTGAGCAGAGTCGATACTTAGCCAGTACGCTCCCGGAACCTGACCCCTCTGCATTTTTGTGGGATTTCATTAAAGACCTCACGTTTCTTCTCCTCCTTTCCGCCGATCTAAAAAACTGAATCACTACCACAAGGGATGCTAGATAAGTATACAGCAAGATTTCGAGTAGGATGTCTGCCGTAACAGCAATGACAATGAATCGAGTTAAATGATCATGAGCTAAAAGTTGGTGTGTTTTCCTACATAATGTCCCATCAAGCAATTACCGTATATATATCATCGGAATAAATTTATATAAAATTGTAAAATCTTTTTTGGAACCAAAAGGATGATTTCAAATGAAAACTTTAAATATTTGAAAATATTAGTTTGTAAACATTATATTAAACAAACATCGCTTTTCGACGCACTCCCGTTGCGTTCAATACCGGTTCCCGAAGAAGTGCATGAATACCTTTAGAAAAAAATATTGCCTAAGTGCACGGCCTTCTCGAACCTGAACGGCAACTCCTAGCGCCTCTTTGAGCAGTTCAAAGGCGTGATAGTCAGAAGGGACAAGATCTGAAAGCAGATCTCTTGCTTCAAAGCACTGCAAAACCTTCTTGACAGGCGCCAACTTATCTTCTTTTTATTCAATTCTGCTAGTACCAACCAGTAGACCCTTTGTTGAACGACATACACAAATTATCATGAACAATTTAGGGTGTGGATTCAAGACACGTATGGCTATTTCATCCAATTTTATGCGGCGTTTTACTTTCATGATGGTAAATGATTTTTAGGTTTGGACCGGATCGTAGCGAGTCTGTTATTGAAGTCACGTCGTTTGGAACTTCCTAGTCCAATCGTACTTTTTATAGTGGCAAACATGCATCACCTCACTGAGCTTTCATAGAACGAATGATACAATCTTAATCCTCTTGGTGCATGTTGCAAGTGATGAGGTATTACATTTTATATCGCACTTTTAAGGTATTCATTTGAATCCCCCCTTGTATTTAAGACCTAAAAAATTTTCAGAGAAATTAAAAATAATTATATTTGTTACAATAACTTAAAATTAACCTTATTATTATTATTATTATTATTATTATTATTATTATTAATACATGTAAGATTTTTAAAACTCCCTTCAGATAAAATTTATCAAATTAGACTGAGTCCTCTTTGAAGAGAAGGCTCTATTTATAAACATCTTCGCTCTGATTGAAGCTCAAGCGCACGACCACTGCCTAGCAATCTAGCAATGGATAAATTTTTACATGTCCTACAAATTATTACGTCATTGTATCCTAAACGTATCGATTCTATCAACCATCCTTCCGGTTGTCTCAATATCTTATTTTCTTTAGCACTTATCATCGATCCCATCTGAAAACAATCTGTACACAAATGAATCAATCGTTTATCTTCAACGCAATCACGGCCTAATTAATGCCAACTTCGGCGAGCGCTCTCATAAATACCGAAACGTTGTATCAGGATATTAAAACTTTAATAACCTCCTCAGTCCACTTACTTATCATACTTTTCCATTTAAAGTCATTAACTTCAAAGGAACGAGAACGGGGGAGAAAAAAAAGTGTGAACAGCTTAGGAAAACAATATTATAATAATCTCCCAATTGCTCAGCATTGATTTGCATAACTGATCGGCTAACCAAAATTGCGGCCAATTTGGGTCTATATAGTCATAGCGCAGATAATAAAATATCCGGCGTGTCTCAATTTGCATGTTTAATGAATAGAACGCATCGTATTGATTTAATATCGAAACTGGATGACAAAAGCGCGTGATTTTAATACTAATTGACAAGGATTTTAAATGGAGAGAGTACAGTCGTCGTTTGCAGCCACGGCATTAACTAATAAATTAATGAATGGCGAGTTAGCACTGAGCACCACCGGCGCTGCAATAATGAACCATCTTAAAGTTGCCGATCAAATTATTAAGCCTATCATCAGCAACAGCAACCCCAACACAGAAAATTCACAATATCCAAAAGCAGACTCGTTTGTCAAGGATGGAAATAACATCAATGGAATAACAGGATTACATCGGGCCATTTCCTATGGGCTTTTCCAGCGGCAAAACCTCCATTTTCATTTCATGCTCATCTTAGATTCCCTATATGACTCATACACTTGCATATGGTCTAATGGATGATGTTTTGGTATAAATGACAACAACTTAAAGAGATAGCATCAAATAGGTGCTTAGTTTATATAAGATGGCGTTCAAATTATACAGTAATGTTATAATTGTATGATTCAAAACAATATAAAAGTGAAAAGAAGGCCATGTATCCTAGAATACAGTTTAGACACGTCATTCATTATCATGCTTAAAGCAAATTACTATCTAATCTTATTTCGATTCTTTTTTGTAAAATCACGCCGCACGAGAGGAATGATAGTTCACCATAAAAATTCATTCTCTCAAAGAGCTTCTGCCTTTAGGAATTTATGTACATCGCCCTCTGAGATAAATTACCACATCAAAAGGATGACCTTTTCAATCCCTTTCTATAATTCATAGGCCATTATTGGTCTCATTTCACATATTACGCTTTCCACTTTATTAACATTCAATCATTTCCCCCTCCATTTGTTCGCCATCTACTCACTGATTACATCCCAATTCGGGCGAGGAATAAATTCTAGCGAGCATGCGCCGTGTCGCCCTGTGGCGAAAAAGAACAGAGCGCTCTTCCTTTCTCTCCCTCCAGTCTCAACTAGGGCCTCTCTCTTTCTCTTTCTCTCCTACCCCAACGTAAGTGAACAATGAGCGCAGCCCTTTCCCCTCTCAATCTAGGCTTATGCACTGCTTCTACCACTCAGAGAACCGAATGTCGGAGTCCGAGGCGGCTCTAATGGAACCAACAAGAGTGTCAGCAACGGCTCGCTCGAGGACCTTCAACCGGGCGAAAAGAAAGACACAAAAGTGGTCTGGAGAGCCACAAGGGCTGGGGATTTGTTGCTGGCCAATTTGAATTAAGCTGGCGGGGACACAACTTCTAACTGCAAGACCTTGAGTTTGTTTACTAATTTTTAAAGGAGATCGGTCTACAAGAAAAGCACGACCGTTGCCGAACTACACATAATTAAGTTAAGTAGCCGTAAAAAGCGGTTTCTTAGATCAGTGGCTATGCTAAAAGAGGAAGGGAGAAAATAAGCGTCTGAAAGAGTTGCAGAAGAATGACAACGACTCCATTCGACTTGGCTCAAATATCCATTCCTTTTCGAGAATTGGCAGTCAAAGCTCCAATATAGGGAAAGGCGGGGCAAAGCGAGCCATTTAATTTCAAACTACCATTAGTTATAAACTCTATGAAGAATGCATATTACTGTAAGTCGTTGATTATAATACAAACCTTTATTAACGTTTGTTAATTAAACAATACAGAAAATGTGTAAAAACGATCAAATTTGAAAAATACTGAAAAAAAAAAACACTAATAAATACAATATGCGATTTTTAAAAAAATCAAACCTAATGAAAAATAATAATAATAATAAAAACAAAATAAAAAATGTTTTCATGAACCCGTATCACAGTTTTATTGTTCTATTTCTTCATAAGAATTGCATGCCTCATGTGCGCATTCTGTTGGCGGGTTTACATATTCCTCGCCACAAATAAGGCAAATTTTCTCTTGTAATTTCAGTTTCTTACGCAATTTTGATTGGCTTTTCGCCTTTATACTTCTTTTTTCACTGGCGAGTTGGTCAATATTTCCGAGAACTCAGCATGGCGCTTTCTTTTCTATAAATTTTTTACTCTTAGTTTAGCAATGCTCTTATTTCTGAAAGTGAAACACAAGTTTCGGGTAGGGCTTGAGGAGGTACGGAGTTTGTACAGGGTGTTGCAGATAACTACAGGACAGTATAACGGGAAGCCTACCCGCTCGATTGCAGGGGCCGGCTCGGTCGATTGGCAGAATGGAGGGAGATAAAGGTGAGGGAGTGAGAGAAGACTTTGTGAAGAAGGTAGCTCTCTGTGCTGAGCAAGATGGAAGTTTCATTGAACATTTGTTGTAAGAAACTTCACAAAACCCCCATGTGACAATAACAAGTGTGAAACGCTATTTTTTTGCTATTCTCCTCTGTTGAATTTTTGATTTGTTTGTTGGTCCCTTCTAGCTGTGGAAAACATTCATAAGTGTGTTTACTTTTTGTGTACTCCCTATCCTGTAGTAGTACAGCGCGCACCCCTCCTTGGCTCAATTGGTCATGCTCTTTGCCAAACAAACAAGTTTAACAAATAAAATTACCCAATTATCATTTGATGTCGAGCCGGCCCCTGCAATCGAGCGGGTAGGCTTCCCGTTATACTGTCTTGTAATTATCTGCAACATCCGGTACAATATGGGGACAAAGAGGAATAAAAATGATAAATAATAAGAACAAATAAGTAATAAATAAAAATTAAAGATAACCAATAAATGAGCATGAAGTAAAACGGATCATTTTGCCCCACCGAACGAATATCCACTTCGCCCCAGCCGTGACCACCGAGAGAGAAGGCCTCCGCAATGAAACTGAATATATTGTTACATCATCATAGATAGTGCATTGTTATTCGTATTTCTACCAATAATAAGCCCTGAATTTGCACTATCTATGATGATGCAATAATATATTCAGTTTCATTGCGAAGGCCTTCTCTCTCGGTGGTCACGCCCCAGCCCATCCTCATGTTAATGGTCCTCCATTAAACCTAAACATGAATCAAGCTGAATTGTTAAATTGTTGCTGCAGATGTTTAATTCCAAACTCAATCCAGAGAAAAGTTACATAAAACTGAAAAATATTGTAGACCATTAAAGTATCGTTTTTCTTACCATGAATTGAAATATGGTGTCAAACGTTCGAGCAGTGACATTTAATTAAATCATTCATTAGTCGCGGCGCTATACAGTATATTCCCAAACGTAAAAAAATAAAAGATCCTCTTTGCCTCGTATATCCATTTTGCACTGCCTTCCCTTGTTCTGGCTTAAAGTTTAAGCAAATAGGACGAATTTAATATTAAAAAAAAAGAGAGGAAGACTAGGGAACTTTCTTCTCTCAAATTCGATGAACTAATATAATCTGGATTTACCATTCGAATCTAATGCTATCTTGTCAGATAACGCATTTGAATAAAGGAAATTTCTGTGACGAAAGGAGCGGTAATTCGATGGGAACGCCAATTTGACCGATCAGATTTGAAAAGAGCAGACGACGCTTAATTTTATTTAAAAATTCTTCGCGCTACACTATTAAAGAAGCCTTGTTTTCTCATAAGCACTTTCAAATTTCAAAATTACAATTGCCAATTTTTCAATATCTTGTCCGCACTATTCACGCCGGTTCCAAAGACATTGGCCCATCCTCCCACCTCGCTAATGAGTTCGATTCGTTCTTAACAATCCATTTTAAATGATTGCATTCTGTAGTTCGCCAGAGTGGAAGGATTTTTCTCCCCTCCTTCCTTCTACTCTTATTTAAACCTGAAATAAAAACAGCCAGGTTCGGTTTTAAGGCAAAAAGACGCTAACGAGTTAAAGTCCGCCTCACGCGAACCTCTTAGACAAAGAGAAAGAGTAAAGAAAAAAATCAATGGATATTTTGAGAGTAATAATCAAGGAAAGTATTTTTGGGAGCTTTTACGATCAATTTGCTTTCGCAACCTTAAATCTGGAGAAACGAACGAAAAAAAAAAGATGAAAAAAAAAAAAAGGGAAAGAACGTTTCTACATTCAAGGAAGATGGAAGTTAAAATTTTCAAAAGATGGTCCAAAGGATGAACAAATGAGAATTTGAAGACCTTATCTTCTTAGAGGGAAAAAGTCCCTACACTTCCCAGGAGAATTAAGAATTCCAGAAACCGATCCTTTAACTTTGCTCTTAAACGTAAAACTGAAATATAAATCGAAATCCTATGTCATTTTAATTATGAACGCATATAGAGCATTAAACATAAATTAGGTTAAAATTTAGACTAGTACTCAAAATTGAAAGGCTTAGCTCTAATGAATGTATTAAAATTTTAACTGCATTAAGCTTAACTAGGTAACAAAGGGGGTCAGGCAATCCGTTTATAATCCATTTAAGAACTCTCGAGGCCATGAAGTGGTGCGAGAATAATTATGTTTGGTGCGAGCGGCCATCTTTTAAGATTGACACGTGCAAGATTTTAATTAATTCGTGAGTGATAGGTGGTTGACAAGAGGTTGATTGGTTGTGGAATGGTTTATTATTAATGACTGCCATCAACGTTATGTGGTGATTTAAATTTAAAACTATGTGTTATTAAATTAAAATTCCCGTATTGCCTGCGGCAAATTGGGAAATGAAATGAGAACCAGCCTTCAGGAAGAAGTACAACTATGCTTCAAAGGAATGAAAGGAAATAGAATTATTCAAAATACTGTTTTCATATAACTTCAACGTCTTTCTAAGCTGGCAATATTTTAATTTTCTCGCAAAGGTGTTGTTTTATGAAAGTTATTTTCCAGCGATTTTCTTTTTTCTGAAGAAGAAAATTAGAATTGACGCACATTTTTAAATACAAAGAAGCGATTTTAATATTAAAATGCAAAGAACAATGAACCACGGAATTCTTAATGATGTGGCTTTTTTTTTAATCACTCCTCGTCTTTCCAGCACACGGTAACCGAAAAAGAAATCTTCAGCCAACATCTCTTAAACGTACAATTAGAAAAAAGCGTAATTAGCAAAGTAATGAATGAACTTTTTATTTAACAAAAAAAAATCTCTTTTTTCCACCTCATTTAATTTTGAATCTAATTCTCTCCGAAACTCAATTAAAATGATGAAGAACATTTGAAAGACCTTTCAGTTTTGGCATTTGTCTAAAATTTATTTCTCTTTACCCAAGCGCAGAATTCCATATCTAAATTAAATTAAAACTTAACTTACTTTCTGAATGGAAGAAGGGAAATTTTTCCCGAATTTTTATGAAGAAAATCGAAAGCAAATTATTATAAACGATTTCAAAACTTTACAATCAAAAACTTAAAAACTTTTTAAGTGGGTAAGGGGAGGAAAAAAAAACCAATGATTGCAGGATTTGCAAGATCAAATATCAACCTAATTCGAAATGACACGACCTTAATGTGACTAATAAAAGTGTATAAGGGGTGTGGGAATGAAATTATCATCTTAAATTTCATTCGGAGACAATGTGAAAAGAGGAGGGGTAGCTGTGCGGAGACAGCATTTTTCCAAGGTTAAAACGACCCCAACGTCTCCGATTAGTTTTCTTTTCAAGGGACCGCCGAAAACTTGATTTCTTGTTTGGTGCAAATGATTGATGGAGGAGGGAGAGGTCCAATAACGAACGGATAGGAGAAGGCAAAAAATATCTGCGTCTTATTAATGACGCCCAAGGTAAAAATCACGCAACGTCGAAATCCCCTTTCACTGGAGAGAGGCCAAGAAAAAAAAAACTGTCTCCACCACTTTCATCCCTAATACCCACTTTTAAGGAGGAGGAATGATTTGCCTTCCCTCTGCCAACAAAAATGATATTTAATCTTACTGCTCTAAAAAGAAAAAAAGGTCAAACGGTTTTAATAGCGATTTATATTTAATAGGAACACCGCCACGAAATTCCAGCATGCATACTTATTACTTCTCTAGGATAACCATTGAATAAAAGTTTTTTTCATTTAAATACATAGCATGCACGCTAGACCACTTTGAGTGCATTAAAGCTAAGGTAATCTTGAGTTCTGAGCGTTTTGTGGAGATAAAGCTCAAATAGTGCTCCAAAGCGCAAACAGATTTTCGTACAGTCATTTCCTCTCGTGCCATCCTCACCGAACCCCAGCGATAAAGAAAGTTTAATGCCGAAGAAATAAAACTAGATATAAAACAAAGAATAATTTCCACAACTTTATTGAGAAAATTTCTTGTCTTTATGATGCGCCTTAACCATAATGTTCTCTTACTTTATTTACTCTTTTAATAATAATAAAGCAGAAGAAGAAGCTTTGCAGTGCCGATTACGTTGGGAAGCAATAACAGGATGAGCTACCTTGTGCATGCCATGTTATTTCCTTATTAAAGAGCATGTTCTTCCTCCATAGAAGACTCGCTTGATATTCAGGTTGTCTGGCCTACTTCTTAATGTTAGCTTCTAAGCTTTATCTTAAGAGCGGCGGCACTTCCTTATTAAAGAAGCTTTTAATAAAAATAAATGGAAAATAAAAGCTCTATCAAATAGCAATAAATTCGTTGCTATAAGTTCGGATTACACATAATTACTTATGAAAAAATATCCATAAACAACCATAAAACATGATTCAACCTATTTTGCACTAGTGAATTTTAATCTCGTTAATACGCATTTAGAAATTCGTGCCTGATTAATAGTGAATCACGTAAGAGTTTATTGAATTTCAGAGAATATGCCTAATAAATTATTTTCATTTCAGTACGCGAAGGAAAATGGAAGCTTAAAGTAGTTCATTTAAAATTTACGCACAGCATTGCAAAGTAAATGACCATGTTTACATTGAAAAATAAGCATTTACAAGCAAGAATTAATAACCTTTTTACTAAAACGAGGACCACAGAAGTTCTGTTAGTGCAACTACGCGTATATACACTCAAAGGCCAAAAGTCATGGGATAGCTGCTCAGACGAAGAGCAATAACTCGATGTGCCTTCGACTCCACAAGAGGTTGGAAGACCACTGGCAAGATGTTGGGCCTTGCCACCCATAGATTCCTATAGGTAGGTGTCGAATTATAATTGCGCAGGGATTTCTCCAACACGGACTATAAATGTTCGATAGGATTCATATCTGGGGAGCGAGCAACCCTTCATTCGTTGGGACTCTTCTGAATAATCCTCAAAACAGGTCTGCACAAATTGGGCTCGGTTATATGGAATAATATTCCGCTGGAAGATCCCATCATTGTGAGGGTACACAAAGTTCATGAAGAGGTGTAAATGGCTCAACGTTGCAGGAACTTCAGCTATGCGTCTAAGAGGAACAAGGGGCCCAAACTATTCCATGCAAAAGCACCCCACGCATGTATAAATCCACTATCCGCCTGGATGGTGATTGTTGACAACTTGGATCCTTGGCATCTGCGGCACTTCTGGACCTTTCCATCAGCCCTATATAACTGACTCGTTGAACCATACAACCCATTTCCAGCCTTCCAAAGTCTGCGTAACATGCTCAACAGCCCAGATAAGGAGCTGTGTCCGGTGTCGTTGCGTAGAAGTGGTACTCTGGTGGGTCTGCTGCTACCATAACCCATGGATGTTAAAGCACGTGACATCGACTTGCTGTATAAGAGTCTAGAAGCGCTTACATTGAACGTGCTAGCGATTTCATGTGCTTGTTTTAAGTTGTTTTCAAGTTGTTTTAAAAAAGCTATATCCCATAGTCGGGCACTCACTATCATGCCTCGTCCGAACTCGGATAGTTCTCGTCACCTTGCCATGATCACAACGACAGGGTTACACAGACAAAGTGTATATGGGCGCAGCCATTCTGTGCTGTTTTGGATTAGTCCATGTTGCCATGGTACTAATTTTCATGTTTGTGGCTTTTCGCCTTTAAACGTATATAAAACTCAAAATATTTGTTTGTATGTTTTATACAAATCTGCACCGTTCGCCGATTCAAATTGATTCAAATTATACCTAGCGACCGATTCTCTAGATGCAAAAATTATTCTCTACTTAAAAACTTAACATTGCATCCCGTTCTCGATTGTTTTTTTCCATTATTCTTAACAAGCCCCATCATTTCCGCCGGTAGATGGCATAGCGTTATTATCGCATCCTATAATAATAACGACTTGTGCTATCCAATCTACGTGGTCTTTGAGATAAATACAAACAAACATTAAATTTAACGCAACTAATCTCACTGTGGGTTGAAATTTTTACCCCAGAGATATTTAATGAAACCTTCGTACTGCTGTAAGATAAATGTATATTCGTCAACGGTAGTAACTATTAACTATTATATCCTTATCATGTTACTGAATTATCAATAGTTTCTTACATAAATTTTTTTTGCGTTCTACAGCTTCAGTGGAGCGTGCTTCTCCTTACGACATCTCATGCTCCCCTAATTGTTTTGACAATTGTATTATTTTTTTTAAAATTTTTATCGAAATCATGATGAAACCATTAAGCTGGTACTCGTTTATAAAAAAAAATCTTATACTCAGATGTTCATCTAGCGAAAAATACGACTTGCCAACGGTTTCATCTCTTAACAATCTGGGCAATCATCCAATGCAGGTGTGATGTTTGAGTTGTGTTCATCTAAGGCGCGATCTACCTTAGGTTATCTTCATCTCTAAGGTGTGACCTACCATTAATCTTGTGAATCCCACATGAATTGAATTTGACGAAAGAAGTGGTGCCAAACTGTGGATTTAGTAATAAAGTTCTTACTTTTACGTTAAAGTATATCACCTATTCCTGTTCTAAATTAGCGAAATTATTGCAAATTTATTTTTAGGATTGCACGCGCGCGTATAATCGTGGAAGGTAACTTTCCGGAGACTGAAAAAGATCGAGAGATGCTTCATAATTCTTAGAGTTAATGGATATTCGTTTTTATATTGAAAACACAATAATCTCGTAGAGATCATCATTATCGAAAGTCAGATTTCAAAACTTCTTCATATCAGAAGGCAAACTCTTATTCTAAAAAAGTACGTAGAATCAACTTTTGTAAACCATTAAAATGTACAGTCGTGTGCAAAAAGGTTTTTACCTGGTCCGTAGGGGCGGTGCTTACTGGATGTTGATCGGTTACAAAATCATGTACTTGTACTGAGAGTCAAGGCAGATTAGAATGGACTCTCCCTTCTGAATGAAAATAGGGTAGCAGATATACGCTTGGGATGTGCTCGTCGCGTGCTCTCTCCTGACAATAATAAGCGATAGCGGCTGACAGCAGCATCGTTAAAGTCTCTGTCTACTGCCTCGAATAGCAGAGTTCGAATCCGATATGGATAGACACTTTTTTTTTGTTCATTATCGCGTTTTTTATTCCGTTTAAGTTTTAAACAGTGTATGTAAAGAACACCATAAACAGATTAAAATTTTTTCAACCAAGTGTGCAATTTGATCTGTTTATTTGAGGTTTTAAAAAACTTTTCATGCTAATTTCATGTCATGCTTTATTCTATATTTATTTTTTAATAAAATATACATTAATTCTTATCACCTTTACTTTTACAAAAATCCTCTTATGTTCAAATCATTTAATATTCTCTACTATTAAAATCTATAAATATAAAAGAGGACCTCCACTGATTCACTGACTCATCATCGTACAGCAAAATCTATTGAAGGCACAGACTCGAAACTCGTTGGGGTCATAGGATGGATAGCGCAGAGGCGTGCTAAGACGTGGTTTTTCGAAATTCGGACCCCATGTCCACCCAGGGGGGGGGGGGGCAGAAAGGACTTGCACGTTCGGTCGCTTGGCTCCGCCCCCAATAATCAGATCTTTGAAATTTTACAGGAAGGTTTCTAGCTACCGTGCCAAAAAAGTAGTTTTCCCGGTTTTCGATATTCGTATTTTAAGGGTGCGAAAACTGGAAAAAATCGATTTTCGGGGGTGTTTCACAAAATTTCTGATATTTTGATGCAACTTCGCGGGAAATAAAGATAAACCAAAGAAATTCGGAGGGAAGGTTCTCGGGGATGTTTCCAAAAACACAATTTCTGGTTTTTTTTTTCGATTTTCGCTTTGTGAGGGGGGCCAGGAGGGCTCAAAGATTGGCCCCCCGTTTTGTATTTTTGCTGTCTAACTCCAATGCAAAAATGCAGAGAGCTTCAAAATTGAGCACGAGGATGTAAAAGACGTATATAAAAAGGGATCATTCGTTGATTTTTCAAAATCGATAATTAGGGGAGCAGAAATAAAAAAAAAACAAAAAACAAAATAGGTCTAATTTTGACGTTCGCGTCCGGTCAACCCCACTCTGTGGCAAATTCACGTACGACTTGGACATTTGGACCAAGAATAGTTCACATATATTTGCAAAAAATAATTTCTGCTTTTTTTCATATTTTACCCCTTTGCCCCCCTATGGCCCTCCGTAAAAGTATGCGATTTCTCGCAGTTTTTCCAGTATTTTGCGAGTAAAAATAGGTCTACATTAATGAAGTTTGGTACGGTGATGGCAATTAACAAAATCAACTGCCTGCTTAGCTTATTTTTTGATTATCTGGATCCAATTTTCCGGTATTTTATGCTTTCCGGATTTTAACCAGATTTGATTTTTTTTTTTTTTTTTTTTTGGTTTTCATAAATTAACATACAAACTCGCATGTTGAAAGCTTAGTTTTTACACTAGTCATAAAATATGGATTTTGTTCTTTGATTTAAAATTTATTTCAAGTATCGGACTAATTTTCCATTTATCATGAAGTAGCTGATATACCCGGCGTTGCTTGGGCTCTTTTTGTTTGAAATTTTGCAATTTTTGAATGTGAATATACAGAAAACATGATCATTATTCTCCACCTTTTTTCTCCGGCACTGCTTCAAACTCACTCAGCTATAGAGAACATTCCAAAACGAGCGAAGTCGAGTAGAACTGCTGAAGGATCGATAGTTGGATAGGCCATCCGGTGGGAGCATTTTAAAAGGATTCTTTTCGATTCTTCAATATGAATTTTTACTATATTAATTCAAGCTTTTTTCATGTGTTCATTTTTTCTGTATATTCACATTAGATAGTGCAAAATTTCATCAAAAAAGAGCCCGAGCTAGGCCGGGTATATCTGCTAGTATATAATAAATTTAAAAAAAAATTTCGGTTGGTTTTGGCATAATTGTCGTTGATTACTTTATATACACATAAAATATGAGACTTGTAACCTTTCGAACAGTCAAAAAAAAATAGCTTCCACTTACACGTGTAAGTCACTTCCGCATCACACCATGACGAGCGCTGCATCAGCATATCTCTTGATTACGCATATATTTATATCGATACTGTGCACCATTTATGTTACATTACTAACGAAATAGATTAGTTTATTATTAATTAAACAAAAATTCTCAACAGAACAGCCAAAATAATATTTTTGTCAACATAGTTGAGCACGTGACGTAAAACTTGCCTACCCCGATGCTAAGCAAAAACTTAATGGAATCGTTCCATAGTAAGCGTGTTCGACTGGATACCTGGAAAAAGCAATCTCATTGGATGGAAGTATTGTAAGGAAGCCGAACAATTTTAACCTAGGTAAAAACCTTTTTGCACCCGATTGTACATACAAGGTGGTCCAGAGTTCACAATTCACACTTTGTAAGACTATAGCTTTTAAACAAATTAAATTATTTTAACAAAGTTAGCTGTTAATTAAGTAATAATTAAATACTGAAGATAATGCATCAACATAAAGATGAAAAGCGAAAGGAAAAATTCCGCTATCTGGATTCGAATCAGGGATCATTAGTAGCTAGTTCGTTGCCTCTACCAACCGGTTCGAATCCAATTCGCTGAATCTTTCCTTCCGTTTTTCATCATCTTAACATATTTAATTTAAGTTAGGGCATTATCTCCAGTATTTATTACTCACTTTATCATGAGTTTTCATCTGCATTCTTATGGTTTAGCAAGAAGAAATTCGAATCCAGGTCGCGGAATCTTTCCAAGTCTAGACCTTTCTATAGATGAAAGGCCACAAGTGTATCTAAACAATTTCTGGTTAGCTAAATGGAAAGTACCACAATAGAACTTCAGTTGTTCAATCTCAAGAAATAGTTATGTGAGCCTTTTTTTCGCATGTTGAAATGACATCTACAAATGTCAATGCACAAACACTGTCTATTAACGAATCTTCAGTCAAGAAATCATGCAGGTGGATTGTCTCCTTTTTCTTAACTGCCAAAACAAGTATCTCCTACGTAATTTATTTGCTCATAATTTGTTAAACAGAAAGTTATAGGATAAGTATAGCTTCTTGAATGTAACTCAATAAAATTCTAAAGAAAGCATTTTCTAAAGAACTTTACCCTTTTCAAAAGCAATGTGACATCTTTATATTACTAAAATTTCTAAAAAAAAAAAAAAAAAAAAAAATTATAAACCCTTCTAAAATTAAGACAAAAACGAGCTTTCAGCTTTTCTTTTGTATTTGTTATAATATTTTTTCAATAAGCATGAAATAATTTGAAATATATTTCTGCTACACATTTGTGAAGCAGTCTCTCCTGCAACATAACGTAAATGTTTGCGATGCTGCCAACGCCATTAATATGTAATTCTCCTAAACAAATGACAAACAATAAGCCTTTTCTCTTTTGAAAATTTAAACGCGAAAAAAGGAGAACAGATTACGTGACACACACAATAACAATAAAGCAAACTCAGGTATGGAAAGGAAAGATAAATTATTAAAAAGGTGGAGGGAAGGGCAAACGAATTTAGCTCGGGTCACGTGTCTGGTGGCATTTTAATTCCTCAAGTATTGTTCAACAGTGAAACGGAGGTCAGAGATCGGATGGTGGGTCGAGTAAATTAAGACGACAGTCGGGAGGCGTGTGGGTGTTGATTTAGACGGGGAGACGTCATGGCAAATGACTCAAGGTCGTCTAGGTCCTTCTCACTCAGTTTGTACGTGGACTAATCTCCTATTGCATTTAGCGGAACCTCAAATTTAGCATTGATTTTTCCATTGTGTCACTGCCATTTACAAGGAAGAGGGACCCCAAGCAACACGACATTCAACAACACTCCCAACCCTTAAAACCCTGACCTCAAAGAAACATGGAAGGCAAAAGAAAAACTTTTTTTTGTCCTTTTATGTATAAAAAAATCAATCGTAACAACAGAAGAGAACATCTCCAATGAAACCGGAACGTCACTTTTCATGGATGTATTCGTCAATTTGGTACTGTCTATAAGTATGGGCTCAAATTTTTTCAGTTAACCTTATAAATTAAGTTTAAAAGCTACCATTTTCTGTATAAAATGAGTATCAACGGAAATTCTTGATTTTCAGGAAAATGTTATTTATTCTTTTAGAGAAAGTGTAATAAAAAGAATGGGAAGGAGGAGGGTACGAAGATAAGTTGGCGTTAACGGAAAGCCCTGTAATCCAGCTAAATTAGGAAGGAAGAAAGCGGGGATTTTTCACCGGCAACATCGGCATCAGATTAACTTTGAATCAAATTCAGATCAGGCGAGCTTTGATTGTTGTTTTCCAGCTCATATCCCTTCAATTCCCGCCTTCTGACCACGGTTTCTGCATAAAACTTAATCTTGTTAGAGGTGGGGGAGGGAGCTCTTTTCCTCAGCCGTTAGAAAGCAGACGAGGAAAGACAGAGGTAACGAGAAAGAGAGAGAGAGAGAGAGAGAGAGAGAGAGAGAGAGAGAGAGAGAGAGAAGGGGAAGAAAGAAAGAGAGAGAGAGAGAGAGAGAGAGAGAGAAAAGGAGGGGAAAGGGGGGGGGAGAAAATCGAATTTTCTCCGAGACGAGCAGAGGTAACGAGGAAGCAAGGTTTTCGGTGGGGGCCAGATGGCCCCGATTCGATTTACCCGCGTCCAAAGGAACCAGTGCCAATTTTTCCGCACCAACGAACACCCATACTAAAACGCTAAACTTCTTGTCTTCAACAAATTTCAAATACAAACACTAAGTTTTGAAACAGCTGTCCTGATCTACTACGTAAACACATACTTTCCAACTTCTGTTAAGGAAAAAAAACGGAAAGAACGAAAGACAAACCGAAAGATGTATGGGGGATGTTTTCAACACTTCGCTGAGGGTAGGAGAGAGGCGGCTGAACAGCAGCGAAAACCTTAGGAGAGGCTACATTGCTCTACGTTTTCTTCAATGAAAATATATAGGTAGACAAATTTTGAAAAGATATTTTAAAACTTGCTCGTTTATATTCTATTATCAGGATTCGGATCTCATTTTAAGGATGAGACTTTAGAGTTTCGTTCAACTTTCAAAGTTTGCACCATTTAATTTGATTTTAGAACACAAACTCTATATTAAAAACGTGAATTAGGATACAGGAGGTACATACGAAAATGCAACAGCTGCAAATTAACTCTGCTGAAATAAACTAAAATAGATTCAAAATAGTACGACGATTTCTTAACATGCATTAAGCGAATTACCTTACCATGTCAATGGTTTTGCTCTTATTATGAAGGAAAATGTGACCAAGAATTTTATCCTGAAAAATGAACTTGCTTACCAGACCATTCGCTAATTGTCGTCTCTAAATAAAAAATCTCATTAAGAGTCTAATTTGTAAGAAAACAAGGTTTTGGTGTCCACAAAGTTGATTTTGCATATTCTTTATGTTGCGTTTCTCACGGAAATCAATATATAGTTCTAGTCATTTAAATATCAATTGCCTTGAAAATACTTATGATAGAGGACTGCACCAATAGAAAGAGAAACTAGAAAAGTATCGTTTGAACTCCTCATTATCGCAATTAGAATTGACTGTGATCTGACACTTCTCAATGAAAGACACTGCCTAGGTACCAATCCTACCGAAAGATCTGGTAGAGATATGAAGTTACATCATAAGCGCGGATATCGTGTATGGCAAAATTCGATTACCGTTTGGACATTTGTCGCATTATGCGGACATAAAACTTGGTGTGTTTTTTATGTCTGTTGGTGCCGTGCATAGTCCCCTATCTGTGTTTGTTTTATTGTACCTAATCTGTACTGGATGTTTACAAGTGTAAAATATTTTATGACTCAAGTAAATTATTAAAAAATTCAGCCTTGAATTAGTCTCATTAAGGATACCAACTAACAGTTTTCGTTCACAGGGTCGTTTGGCCACGAAACACGAAACAATGACGAGAAAAACGCACCCGTTTCGAAAACACACAATACCATCAAGTTAACAGAAAAATTCATTAATACAGGAAAGGGCAATTTAGATGCTACCATTATCCGTTATTTTGTATTCAAAGACCAGGCACAAGACAGAATAGAAGAAAGGAAATCAGCGGCACGCGAGCCACATCCGAGCTTTTCCTCCTTACCATTAACGGGCAGGAAGCCAAAAAATGTACACGAATGAATGTTTTAACATATAAAGAGCATTTTATCAGGTGTTCACTTCAGAGCAACGTGTTTCACGCCTAATTCCCTTCTTCCATTATCTCTTCGATATCGTTGCCAAATTATGACGACTCTAAATAATGCAATCTACGGAAATTAATATCCCCTGTCATAATGCTTCTTTCACTGGGTCCGTTATTTTTACTACATGATTGGCTTTAGATTTTCATTCGACTCACGTCATGAACAATTACGCTCTCCACTAGTCAAGCGCACTCAAAATGTACGTCATTATGAATTCTTAATTGTGAACGATTTTTGCAAATTCCATATTAATTTTGGAATGACTGCCATTTATTCACTCCAGTGGGATAAAAAAAATAAAGCCTTTGACATTATCTGCCTGACTGTTTTGTATCTAATTTTTTGATTAAGTCGCAAGCAAACATTTCACTCAACGAGTGTTTTCGAGGCGCGCAACCCGCTCGGCGTGTCCATCAATAAGTTCGTTACGCCAAAGAGCGCTATTTGCCGTTGCAATTGGTGCACGTGAGTGAGCCTACATTTCACTCGCCCCTCTAATAAGATCAAGGGATCGACTTTGGCCGCCATGTTAAATGGGATAGAGTGAAAAAAAATCCTAGAAGTTATTTTTCTCTAAATTAGATAGAATAGCTAATTTTCTTTTCTTCTCTACGAACTGGCTCTAATTACTAAGTTCTCAAACTCAAAGCAGCGTAAACTTATAAATAATGGCAACATACCTCTATATATTCTATCGTCTGTAATAAGTAAATTTTATTAATACTATTATAGAATTTTTAATATGGCTTTATTGCATTACCATGAACAATTAAATGTTTATATTTTATTTTAGAAATTTAATGAATTGTATCTTGACTGTAATCGAATCGTATATTTATTTAATGTTCCTTCTCTTTTCTTGAATGAATTTCAAACGACGTAGCGCTTTTGAAAATTTCTCTTCATCTCCATCGTCTTTTAAATAGATTAAAGCTATTTTTGATGTCAATATTTCGGTTTCTAATTAAATAAATGAAATAAATGCATTAGCGTGAGAACAACATGAGCACAACATTTTAACTTGGAATCTAAATTAATTCTGAAAATATACAAATAGACAGAGGAAGAAGAATCGTGAAAATTTTATAGAAACGCTGAGTTCAGATCCTACCAAATTTCCTAAAGTTTTCTTGCCTATGTGTATGGAAGTAATACTAAAGCTTATCTTAAAGCGTACATATACTGAAAAACTGATTAAAAAGAATATTTCTTAAACATCAGAAACTTAATGTCAGAAAAAAAAAAATCTGGAAAAATGAGAAAGTACTTTGCGATCTTATTCTTTAAGATAATAAAAAATAGATCTCTAATGATTAATTAAATTGATTTCCCATTTTATTTAAAATTATATAACTTATACCAGGCCTGTTCCAAAAGATCGTGGACTGAGAACACCATTCGGAGTCCGAGTCATTAAAGAGGTTTAGATCTTTTCGAAATAGCAACTTTCACATCCTATACATTGTTTCCAGCGATGCACTAGTTTCTCAACCATACTGCAGACCATTTTCTGAGAGGCAGTAGGCAGTTTACACTGACAGTTTTCACTTCCTGGTCCGTGCTGCACTTCTTTCCCCTTGGCTCTTTCCTTAGGGTTGGAAAAGCCAAGAAATTGCAATGCTGTTACGGGTTGTATGAATGATGGTATTTTGCGTAACTTGACACAAAAATTCAATAATGGCCCATTGTCAGGTTATTAGTAGTATACCTTCCCATCCACCATTTTAATACTCAATGCTGTTTAACTTTTATATCGAGCAAAGTTATGCACGTTGGTTCTACTCAAATAAACACAGCGCTCCACAGTTCATCTTCACAGAAGACAATCACGGAATCGATTGCACAGATTGGTGCAGTGTTGCCAGTCCACAAACTTTCAGAACAGTCCTCATTATTCAAGAGTTCAAAATGAAAACAAATTTCGAAGTAAATAGTCAGTTCAATTTTTAACCTAAAGCTTGATGTTAATCGGTGCAAATTGTTGGTGTAAACTCGCAGCACAGTGTTGTAGAGGTTCTTAGTCTTTGTTCTGTCTGCGTCAAAGGACGTTGGTTTTTGTACAATTCTAACGATGGAGACTACGTATACTTGTTAAATTGTTTATAATTTGCAATTTGCAACCAAAAGAATCGAAAAAATAAGTGATGGGAAAAAATATTAACTGTGATGCATTAACAGCAACCATACAACTTCAGTTCAATATTGATCTATCTTCATAACCTAGAAGTTTCACTCAACTTCAATAAAGGAATCTTCAACACTGAGGCTCTTCAACGTAAAGTTGAATGAAGTCTCCAATGTTAGAACTGTGAAATACCAACATCGATTGCGGCAGATAAATACCAAGAACCTTCACAATACTGGTGCTAAGAGTGATAAACCAACAGTTTGGTCGAATTAACACCAACTCCTTGAACAGATTAAAAACTTGAACTGACTATGACTTCATATTTGAAATGGAAATTAGTTTAATTATTAATACATTACGATCTCTTTAAGCTTTTTTAAGCTCTTATTTAGAAAACTGTAAACTTCAAAGAAATTCAAATTGTGCATAAAGAAGATTAAGCCATTCCAAAAAATTTCGTCTAAAGCGAATATTTTACAAGGAACAGAATTTAAACCTTCAGCTTTGATTCTATTTTAATATATTCTTTCTAATACTGCGTCATTTATAATTCAAACTTATTTCAAATCTAAAATTCGTCATTCTCGATATGCCAAATTAAGCCTCGATGCTTAATAATTTTTTGTTGTTGTTGTAGATTGTGTTAGCAATGTCGATATATTAAACAACGACGTAAAGAGAGGGGTGGGAAGATAAGCTTTCATTTTCTTCTTAGCTGCTTAATCTTCAAAGTCAACAGCTTTTTTCACCCTCAGACGTCGGTATTCTAACGTGTTCGTCTGTGACAGAGCAAACAGCAACAAAAGCCGAAGCCATATCGAGCAAACCCTCTCTATTAATTAGGCCGCCGTTAAAACTTAATGAGTTGTTTGGTTTTAACGGTTGTATTTATCTGATGCTTTTATCAGAAAACTTTCATATTCGAAGGGTAATGAAAACTAGCAAAACCCGTTAATGAAGTCGAAAGTAAGTTGTTAAAATTGAAGAGTTCTGTTTCCTTTTCCCCTTATCCTCTTCTCGCTTCTCCTGCTCCTACCCCCCTTAGCCTTCGTTTCAAATATTTTCTTCCTTTCCTCTCTTTCTCCACGAATCGAGATTGAGTCATTAATAATTCACCGGATATAAAAATTCTTGCAAGCCGTCTTAATTTTTCGCGAGCATTTACTTCTTCTTTCGCCTCCTTCTTCTTCCTTAATCTTCTCCTCCTCCGCCTCCGCCTTCTCTCCTCAAACCATCGCCTCGGTCTCGAAATTCAACACTCGTCGCCGAGGGAAATGAAAGAGTAATTAATACAACACGACGAAGGGTAATGGGAAAAGAAAAGAAAAAATCGAGCTGGAGGGGGAAGGGGCAGGGGGTATAGAGAAAAGAGAGAGGAAAACATTAGGCGTTTCGAGAAGACTTCGCTCCTTACCACCGTTGCTCGCCGAGTGAAAAGAGGATCTTAAGGCTGACTGAAAAGGGGCTGCGAAAAAGACCAGTATAATAAAATCCACTCAATCGAATAATCAGCGACTTCTCGCAGCCGACTCGTTATAGAAAATATTATACATAAACGTCGCAGGATTAAAGTTAAATTTAACGCCATGTAATGATTTGAATCAACCCATCAAATAAGGGAGATAAAAGCCTCGACGTTATTCTAGTTGCAAATTTATTTGACGCATTCACTTAATACGCTACCAGTAAGCACACAAAGAAGAGAACCTTCCATATCGATTTCAATGTTTTCAAAATTTTGTTTTCTAATTCCCTTGATCAAGATCGATAACTTACTTCTAAGGAATGTCAATAATTCTCAACTTTAATATATATACGAGGGTTGATCGAAAACTAATGCCTCCATGGCTGTAACTTTTTTTATTTGGTAGCCGATTTTCAAAATTCTTTTTGTACCTGATAAATACATTTTTCTCTATGTAATCCACTATTCACTTTTTAACATAGTCTTCATCCCTTTCCACGCACTTACGCCAAAACGTGACTAGTGGGATGAATCCGTCGGAGAAGAATTAATCGTGTCGAGGGCTTTTGTCGACACCTGGATTGAATTTCACCTCGTCGTCAGAACGAAACTCATGTCTCTTAAGGTGCTCTTTTATATTTGGGAAGCGGTGAAAATCGCAAGGTGCAAAGTCGGTAAAAAAGCGCAAAAAAGTCGGAATTCTTATCTGACAGGTTCACCCGACTAGTCATGCGTTGGCGCCAGTGTGTGGGAAGAGATGGAGACTATATCGCAAAGTGAATAATGCATTACATTGAAGACAGATGTAAGATTTAGGGAACGGGGGGAAAAAAATGAAAGAGGACTGCCCGTGTCGAATGCATTGATGGCTGCCAGTTGGTGAAGGGATGAAGTATTTACTGGTGAACACTTTGCTTGTACTCAGGAAAATTACAGGATTGCTTTATTTTCTTTAAGCATATTTTCCAGTGAAACCCCGGATTAAGTGGATTTAGTGCTGTGGTACAAGTTGAGGCTGTCACAACGCAACGTATTGGATGATTTGGATTGCTTATCGAACTTAATTGAATTATAGTAAAGCAACAGGCATTTTGTATGAGTCGTTTTGTTCTGAAGATATCAAATGCATAGCCTGGGCATGGACTGATCGTAACATTCGACGATATTTTCATGAAATGTAGATGAGTCTATTCTATTTATCCCATAGGAAAGAAGCAAATTTGTACCCATAGAATCAGAACAAATATCACTGGAAGATCAGGACTACGCACTTACAAGGGAACCCCACATAGCCTAACCGCTTTAACAACGGATTCCTTGTATGGTTATGTATGCTGAAATTTTTTCGTTTTCGTGGTTTATTTTGAAAGAAACACAATTTCGCACTCAGATGAGTAGCATATTTCAATTTGGTGGAAATCTGTGACATACATGTTCGAGGGATTCCCTTGTTAGTTGAATGTAAACGTGCATGATGAATATATTATTAAAAGCACGAATGCATGGACCTTGAGAGTTTTTTGTATGAGCACCAATCATGAGACATTGTCTGTTAATCCAAGTTAATTATGTAGAATGGCTATGTTTGTATAATGGGTGTAGTTTTTCATCCAATTATTTATTTATTTATTTATTCATTTATTTAAAAGGGTTGAACACTTACAATGAACCCTATCCGGAGCCTGTATGGCCAGCGGGCCGACATGTGTGGTCTCTGGAGGGGGCGTTAAATTACAGATAACATTATATTACAGATTATAGCATGGGTTACAGAGATAAAAGGGAAAAAAGGAAAACAGAGAAAAAAATATTTTATAACTATTATTAAAGTTTTTTATGGAGGACAAGCTGAACCAAGAATGGTCCAGAAAGGTGTAGAAAGAGGTTTCCAGCAAGATAATATAAATTGAGAAAAGAATTATTAGAGGAAAATAAAGGGGAAAATAAAGGGCTATTATAAGTAGTAAAAAAGAGGTTTAAAAGATGTTAGTGGGTAATTTGTTAGTCAGAAGTAAGTATTTTAATAGTTTTTTAAATGCTGAGCTCGTAGGGGATGTGCGGATTCGCTCAGGTAAACTGCCCCACCATTTAATTTCTATATAAGAGATGCAGTGGCGTTGATAATTATTTTTGGTAAGGGGAAGACTAATTAGGTTTGATGATCGGGTGGAATAAGGAGCTAATATGGAACTGTAAGCCAATTGTTAGAATTGACATAATATCACGAATGTTAGTAGGGGGAGTAAGCACCTTTATAGTTCTTGCTGATGTTATATTGATTCTACTGACAAAGGGGGAGTAAGTTGAACCCATTGTGCTCTTCATATTTGTGACTGTTTGTTTGTATAGACATAATACGCATTAAAAATCTTTGTTGGCAATTGAAAAGTTGTCTGTGGTCATTGTGCGGTGTGAGGCGCCATGATTTTATGAGTTAGGGAGGTTGAGGCGGTCGCCTAGGTCTAACCATGCAGTACTCAACGCTACACTGTCTATTCATGCTTTATCATAATTTTGTTTATTCTTCAAAGTTTATTAATTATGTTAATTTGCATATTCAAACTCAATTCCAGAAATAATGAAATTTTTTATTTACCTTTATTTAAAAAACAATCGTAAATAATTTGGCATTATATAGAATGTTTTTTAAAAAAATATAATACTACTAGCAGAGGACCCGGCGTTGCCCGAGATAATTACGCTTGTAGGTAAACACACACACACATACACAAAGAAACACACACACTCTTCCCAATCGTCTGAACGCTTGTTAGGGAGCTGAAGGAAGACACGTGTACCTCCTTTGCCTCATCGAGAGAGACTGCCCTATATCGTCTGTTATATCCATTTCCTGTTCATTATTAATAATTCTTGGAAACGAATGTTCTGTCATTGCATCATCATTTTATGTTCATTGTTATAATTCTTTGAATAATTTTGTGCTCATTGTTATTGGTGAATTGCGCATTGAGACCATTGTTGCACAAACTTTGCCTTGCATTGTTGGTCATGAGATATCTGTTGCTGGTCCGAGCGTAGTGTGAATTGCGTGTTGACACCATTGTTGATACCTATTGTTGCACAAACTTTTCCTTTCATTGTTGGTCATGAGATATATATTGGTTGGTCCGTGCAGAGTGTTGTGAATTGCGTGTTGATACCATTGTTGATACCTATTGTTGCACCAACTTTGCCTTGCATTGTTGGTCATGAGATATTTCTAATTAATATGCCCTTCCATAACCATGAATATCGATTTTTTATCGATAATTATTATTTTTCCGAAATCTGAGGTAGACAGTGACCTTCCTCATGGTTTGAAGGTCAAGTATGCAAAATTTCATCAAGATCGGAATAAAACTGTAGATTTGCATAAGAAACAAACAAACAAACAAGCAAATCCACAAACAAACCCACAAACAAACAAACATCCTTCTTTATATATATAGATTTACATCCTAATCGACATCAGTGCTATGCATTATAAACCCTATAAAACCATTGTCATTGATAATATCTCACTTCTAGCATAGTAATTAAGTATTTTTTCAATCTTTGCTATTTTATATGTATATCCTTTTGTATTATTATATCCTGTTTATTCTCATTTTCTTGTCATTCTTTTGCTCCTGTAAACTGGGAATTTAGCGTGTTGCTTGCAACCTTAAATAAATGAATAAATAAATAAACATTCCAGCCAAGAGTTGATATAACAGGCATGAAATAGTGTATTTAGGTAAAAAAATCACAAAGACTGCGACAATTACGATAATAATAAACAAGTAATAATATGACGTGATTCCTATAGAACCGGTCCATGGATTTGCTAATAATTCCGCAGTTGATGCACATAACCGATCAAAATAAGACATATTAATCCGTGGGCCTTGCCGAGTCGAATGGCGTGTAGATGATCGGTGTGCCTTATCGGGTTTACGAATCATTGGACCGATCTTTTTCAACACGACAGTGGATATCGTCATATATTGCCGTACTTTTGACGATACAACAGTTGAATGACGTGGAACTGACAGAAGTTATTTTCAACAGGGTTCAGTGACTGTAACACGTCCAATTTGTTCACGGTGCTGATTGAGAGTTTCTTCCCCAACTGCGTTATCTCTAAGGAGTTGTGGTCCCGATCTGAACAGCCCGGATTTATTTCTGTGTGGTTTACTGAAGAATAGGGTAGGTGTAAATAATTGAAGAACAATATTTCGGCTGAAATCAATAACATTACCAAAGAAACACTGTGGCGAGCCACGGAGAATATGCAACAGCCTGCCTTGACGAAAACGGGGCACACTTTCAACACCTGCTCAGATTCCAATCAACGTAACACAATCCAAGAAAATGTAAATTTCATTACTATCTATTGTATAGTATTTTTATAGTATAGCTCATTTTGTCGGGGCGGTTCTGCATGAACCAATCTGTATTATACAATAAAGAAAAATTACAGAAAACGTCTTTATTATAGACATATAAAGCAAATCACGCTAGTAAATTCACATAACGTTCGGCCTAAATCATAATTACAAACTTAATGCCACTGTAAGATTACCACAACAAACTCTTATCACAACATAATAGAAAATTATTTCCTGAATTCGCATTTCGAGAACTACCCTAAGTTGTCATCATCAGTAGGGCAATGAACCAATTGAATTACTAACCAGGGAAGGGAAAGGGAAGAACCCACTTGCAATAGAGTGGGGGGATACGTCACAAAAGAAAGTTCAAGATCCCCCGCAAAGATATTCTACACAAAGGGTTTAAATTTGCTTTTCTAATTTAAACAATGATCTCTTAGAAGAGAGCTTTCTGAATTTCTTGACATAGTTGTAGAAAATAAAGAACACAATCCTCCCCCATCCATAATGCCACCAAAAGATGGAACAATGAAATAGAGTTATAACTATAACTACCATCCGAGAAAGATGCATATCTCTATTTTCAAAAAAACTATAACAGAAGAAATTCAAAAACATTAACTTATAACCAAAATATTCTGAAAATATCTCCAGTACCATTTCATCCCTTATTGAAGGCCGACATAAGCCAAACAAAATACGCACGCCCATTATTTTGTGCACATTACTTCGAGGTACTCAAAAGCTAGGCAAATATAAATTCTAAGGATATAAGAAACCAACATGCAGTTAACCTGGAATCGAAATTCGAAGTCTCTCTTTAGACTTCATCCACCCAAAAATAAGTGATGTGAGAAGTATTCAGAATGGGGGATGTGAGAATTATTACAGAAAAGCCTCTGACCACCACCAATAATCTGAAATTACCCTTGAATTCAACCTACTAATAATACTCTTTCTCACGATAACAATTTAGGATGAATTCTAAGGCAGCGTATTCCATTTAAGAAGGGAGCATTGCTGTATGATTGTGTCAGACCTCCAAAGTCTTTGACATATTTGATTTCCATGAATGAATACACAATTTCTATCTATAAAATATCGATATTATCACCTTATCATTAAAGAGTAATATACAAATCTGCTTAAAAATTTCATTAATACTATACTGCGTTTTGCCCTTGTTAACTGTAGCAATTTAATCCAAAATCGAAGTTCAGTACAGATAGCCGATCAATATTTTCGCTTTCAGAATGCTGCATTAAAAATTCTAAGGATTACTGCAAGAAAGCTTAATGATAAGTTCTTGATCTGTTTATAATAAACAGATTTCGCCAACTTTAGCAAAACCTTATTTATCACGTTTTCTTGGCCCATGGCAATCAAATTCTTCCTTTTCGGTAAACACAGTAGAGTTCCGGTTTGTCTGTTTACAAGTTTGGCTACTCAGCAGATCATCAGGTCTTCAGGCATGATCGTATTTAAAAAATTTAAAATCAATCGCATTTCCGACAACAAATGAAAATAAACCCTTGAGGAGATGGAGAAAAGATGTTTCGACGAGTTATTAGCTACGGTTTCATGCTCTCGCCAAAGACAAATGGGTCGATCGTTTATCAAGGCGGAGTTTCCTGTCGTACTTTTCCCTCGTCTTCCATAAGGAATCCGGTTCTATTCGCCACAATCACTCTAACTTATAAACTGCAAAATTCTTATGGTTTGAGGGGTTTGCCTCTACGTTTGTTAATCTCCTTTCTGACTGACAGATCCTGCATCCTCTCAATTAGCGAAATTCCTTTATCTTTATTTTGGTCCGTTTAGAGTTCATCGCTATCCTTAATTAAGAGTTACCTGATTACCAACGAAAGTCTGTTCTGTATACCTTTGGTGCTTCGTCTTTCTTCGATTAAAATACCAATAAATCTAATACCACTAATCATTTACGCACACTATCAATTGACCAATTTTCTTAACTAAACCAACATATCTACCAGCGTGCACATGATTCTCGAACACTACAAACGCTTTTAGAATACACTAAAGTATTCCATTCCACTAACTAGAATGATAAGGCACTACATCTTTTCAATCGCATTACAAAAATCATTAATTCTCAAAATACGAATGCAGTTTCAAATTCCCTAAGAATCACTCTTTATTCCCATTGCGATCCGTATGTACCATAGCCATAATCACAATTTCTATTTTTCCTACATACTGCATCTATTTGTAATGCTCGCTCTTAATGATCACGCATAATCATACTTGGGTCGCTAACCTAAAATTCAATTCAGGAGTATGACCGCACAGAACCTCAAACTTCAACCTGGAGGTCAAAAGTGAACAGTCCCTATCTCAAAGTTGGCTCCGATGGGAATAGTTCATAATGAACAAAGAAAGCGTGGATGTAAATTTGATTTCGATATTCGCCATGTTTTATCCCCGGGATCCAGAACTTTGGATCCAGGAACCTTATTGTTTGTCTTTTTTTTTCATTTAATTGATCAGATGGGCCGGAAATGCGCAAGTTTTCTACTGAATACTCAATGATGTGCAGATCTCCGACATTACATTTTCTCTTTCCTCAAATCATGTGGAACCCAATCTTCGAGTTTTTTCATCTGTCTTAGAGGTGTACGATATCTGGAAATTGCAGATGCTTTTTCGACACGTATCTTCAAGTCCTCATCAGATTATCATTTCTAGCCGCGGGGTTCATTTAACAACCTCTCCTGAATGAAATTTCTCAAAGCAGCATCTTATCTTACAATCAGTAGAAATATCTTTCCCAAATAAAGCATATAGGAAGAAGGGCGATATGTGATTTCACTAATGAACTGATATAGAATTTTTTTCTCTTTCGATGGACCAGTCAGATAAATATTACATACTAGCTGATATCCCCAGGGTTGCTCGGGCTCTAATTTGATGAAATTTTGCAATATCTGAGTGTGAATATACAGTAAAAATGAGCACATTAAAAAGCTAGTAAAAATTAATATAGTAAAAATTCATGGCCAACTATGGCCTTCTAACAGTTTTACATGGATTCGCTCTATTGGAATGCTGTGTACAGTTGAGTTAGTTTTACATAGTGCCGGAGAAAAAATATATAGAAGAATGAATCAATGAATATATTCAATGAATGAATGGAAAGAACCGGATTGGCTACAGCACTGCCGCTTCCGCATGTACCGCGTCTTTGTGAACATACCTTAATGTATGTAAGCGGAAAAGGAAGCGGCGTAAATGCGCGCGCAGGAAAAAGAGATGGGAGGAGAAAAGGTCGATGGTTCGAGGGAGAAGAGAGCGGGAAATTGAAGGGACAGATGGGTTAAGAAACGGTCCGAGCAATCTAATGAATTGGAAATTTTTCGAAAGTGGGAGGAAATAGAATGAAACTGAAACAATACTTTGATCTGACATTTCTTAGCCCTGGCCATGGCTATAGTTCTTCTAATTTCTCCCAATCAAAGCATCTGCTACACCACTCAAGTGCCAATGCAACTACATCATCTCAAAAAATCACACGATTTCGAAAACGGAGCTGAAGTCTTGTTTTCGTTTCGTGGCCGACTCCTCTTCATCAGTTGTTCGATATGAGGCCTCAATTTCTTTCATGGGGCTTACTTTCTCTTCTTGGGTGGCGGTGGATGTACGAGGGTAGCCCAGAAAGTAATGCGCCACAATTTTTTTCTCAGTCCCCAACAATGGTACGAATGCGAAACTTGAGATATGCATTCTTAGAAGTTTTCGGAGTGCGCGCGCAAAGTTTCCGTTTCTTCCGACATACAGCGTACGTGCAGCAATGGCGTCTGTAAGTGATGTAATGTAGTCATTAAATTTCTCACTGCGGAGCAAGAAACGATTGCAAACATTCACAAACGTTAATGTGCAGTTTATGGAGAATCAGCAGTCGACAGAAGTACGGTTAGTCGCTGGGCACAGAGGGTGAGGCCATCAGAAAGCGGTTCGGCGGATCTCCAAGATTTGCCGCGGTCGGGCGGCCATCCTCGGCTGTCACACATGACGAGATGCAGCATGCTGATTCGCTCATTCGTCAGGA
Organism: Rhysida immarginata; assembly: GCA_023313115.1. Taxonomy (NCBI): domain Eukaryota; kingdom Metazoa; phylum Arthropoda; class Chilopoda; order Scolopendromorpha; family Scolopendridae; genus Rhysida; species Rhysida immarginata. Next base: position 5,935,309 of record JAHWFO010003124.1, read on the forward strand.
CCGACGCAGAAGGACTCGGCAGTTGGTGCTGGAGCTGTCAATCAGCAAAGGAAGTGTGGGTGCAATCATCTGTGCTCTTGATTACACAAAAACGTATTTACGATGGGTTCCGCGCTGTCTTATCAAGGAACAAGGACTGGTACCGACAGGGCATACACGCTCTTGTGTCTCGCTGGAGGAAGGCCATAGAACGGGACGGAGATTATGTGGGCAAATAGGGAGTGTAGAAGAAACATCATTCTTTCGTGTGTATAAGTTTCATTGTGTTCAATAAATAAATGTTGAAATAAAAATTGTGGTGCATTACTCTCTGGGCTACCCTCGTACATCATAGTTTGTATTTGTGTGCTATGAAATTCCAATAATCTGAGTGGGGTCATTCGCTACTTCGTGATCTGTTGTCCAATTCGCACTTTGCTCTCGATGTCTTGAGGATTCAACACTTGCTGTGATCTGCCTTTCCACTATTTCTCAATAGTCTGCTAACTATCCGTTATTTCCAGTTAGTATTCATTTTTAAAAGATTTTCAAGAAAATGTTAAATTCTAATAACTATCAATTCTAAGAAAAGCCCGAGCAACATGAATTCTATGTATTTGTTTTATAATTCGCAGAGGTAAGATGCGTGATTGCAAAACTTGTTTTGATTATTGGTCATGAAATATTTATTGTTGATCCGTACATATTGTTGGTGAATTGTCTGTTGCTATCACATTGTTGATACGAACACGACCAGGCTATTGTTGCAGAAACTTTGCCTTGCATTGTTAGTCATGAGATTTATATTGTTGGTCCGCGTATATTGTTGGGGAGCTACCTCTTATTATTAAGCCTTGCCGTCATTTTGAATATCGATAATTATTATTTTTTCGAAATCTGAGGTAGACAGCAACCTTCCTCTTGCTTTGAAGATCAAGTGGGCAAAGTTTCATCAAGATCGGAATAAAACTGTAGATTTGTATAAGAAATAAACGCACAAACATTCATCTTTATATAGAGAAGAAGAGATATTCACAGGCCAGCTAATCCACGCGATTTAATATTGCTCTTCCGCATGTCTACAGAATCGATTGGACAGTAATCCAAAGCTGCTTTATTATGGCCGATTGTGACTCTCGTATGTCGGTCCAATTTATCTCAAATGTTTCAATTGTCTTCGGGCGAACAGGTGACTATGCTAGTCACTCGATCACTGGAGAATTTGGGGAGTGTTTTTCGAACTATTCGTTGGCAAGTTCGAACCTTATGATATGGAGAAAGAACTGCTGAAAGATCCCATTACCCTGCGGGAACAGAGTGGCCATGTAGGGATGGATGCATTTGGCCAACAATGATGTTTAAATACAGTACCAATTAGGCGTTTATCAACTGTGAGTAAGGAACTCAGGGAATACTAACATCACCACCGATGAGTCATCAACTAAGGAATTCTTACCTGCTTGCCAGTTTGAAAGCTTTGTATACAGGGTGAGTCAAAAGTCGCAATACACCCTGTTTTTCCGAAAATCTTGCGGGAATTGGGAAATCTGAATATTCTAGTAAAGTCTGGATGAGGTGGTCTATCTTTTACGGTATGTACCGAACATGGCCGCCATCTTGAAATCGGCCATCTTGAATCTAAGTCATTTTTTTAAATGGAAAGGAGGTCATGTGATATATCAAATAACATGAGCATTTTCTGGCAATTTCATTCCTGTAAACAGATTTGAAGAAGCAGTTATGGTTCAAAAGTTACAACACATTTTGTTTGGAATTACAGGCTGGACTGTTCTCCATAAAGGACAGGCATTTAATGTGTTCAACATAGTGCCCCTCTTGGTCAAGGCACATTTGAAGGCGCTGAATCCAATCGTCATGCACTCGCAGAAGGATTTCCGCAGAAATGCTGGCACACGCTTCTTCATTGCGTTGCTAGAGATGGTGTCTGTTTGTGATTTTCTCTGCATATACGAGTTACTTTAAATGACCCCACAGATAAAAGTCAAGTGGTGTGAGATCAGGTGATCTGTCTGGGTCATCCACTGCTAGGTGCTGGGGTATCTGAATCTTGAATGGATGCCATTGATGAGCATGAAGGATTTGTACGATCGATGACTGGCTAATTCCACATTCTGCTGACAAACGTCGTGTGTTGCGTTGTGGGCCCTTGACGAAGGACGCCAAAACCATTGTTGAGGTTGTCTCGTCAATAGCACTTATTGGACGGCCACTCCGTGCCTTGTAACCACAGTCCCAGTTTCTCGGAATTTCTTAATTAAGCACCTGACAATGTTGTGTGAAATTGGAGGTCTTTCTGGGTGCCAGTTGTTAAAATCTGTAGCTATGACACGGAAACTTCTCCAGACACAAAAATGACCTAAGTTCTCTCCTCCATGGTCAAAGCCATCCTTCAGTTACCTGTTACAAAATGAAACAAAATGTGTTGTAACTTGAACAATAACTGCTGCTTCAAATCTGTTTACAGGAATGAAATTGTCAGAAAATGCTGTAGTTATTTGATATATCACACGACCCCTTTTCCATTTAAAAAAATTGACTTAGATTCAAGATGGCCGATTTCAAGATGGCGGCCATGTTCGGTATATACCGTAAAAGATAGACCGCCTCACCCATACCTTACTGGAATATTCAGATTTCCCAATTCCTGCAAGGTTTTCGAAAAAAAAAACAGGATGTACTGCGACTTTTGACTCACCCTGTACAATCTGCCGATATTATAGAAAATAGTTTACCGTGCGTACGAATAGAAAAAAGACACATTAGAATTGGACCTAATATCAGAGTTGTTAAGGTATACTTCTCCGAATTATTTTAGTGGCGTGCAGGAAAAAGAAGCCCTTTAGTCTTGATAACTAGGTAGATATCGCTTTACTAGTTTTCATAAAGAATGATGATGGAGGGTCAAATACTTGAAAATAAATTAATTATAATTTGAAATTTATGTTAAAAGTTTTAATATTTTCTGGTTTTTGCGAAATGTTAAGGAGATACTTCAGCGAATCTTAAAGCGACATCGGAGACTCTATGGACGGTCATGTCGATAGTGCTGGTTGCTGATAATACAATGTACGTATTTTCACAAAAGAACTATTATAATATGGGCGTAGTAGGAAGCTGAGCCTCACAAAAACAGGCCATTTCATTTGGTTCTAAACGTGATAGTTCTTGAAAAAATAAATTCTATGCGGCACTGTTGGTGACAATCGCTTCCCTCCATTAGGACTGCAAATAAATTCTCGTATTTTCACTCGACTCTCGAATACCTACCTCTTAAGCTCGTCGCCATCTCTTATTTGTCTCCGTTACGTTCTAAGGCGATTTTTCCACCTTCTCCCGTCTTTGCGTTTCTCCTAATTAATTTTCTTTCCAGAACACCGGGGGATTCCCTCCCAGCGGGCTTTAATGCCTCGAGGAATGCTCGTAACTCTTCCTAGATGGAGATCATTTGACCCAGTCCCTGGAATATCTTTTTGTTCATCTTTAATTTATTGCAACAGCTATTACGATATTTCTAAATCCATGAAAAAAAATTATATATAACCGAAATGAAATCATATGAAGTCCCAGTTATGAAGAGAACAGATTTGATTTTCGCATGTAGTCTTCCATATTTAAGCATGCCATTTAAGAACATGTATTTAATAAAAAATAAAAAGCAAAAGTAAAATTTAATTCAAAAGTAATATAGAAAACCATAATTGTAAAACCTACTGCAATACATAAGAGAATAATACCTGCTGTCTTAGGGAATAAGAAATGACAAAATTCAGAAAGGGTATAGCAAAAAGTATACTAAAACAGGAATAACTGGCTATGACAAGATGGACGAGCTTCGTGATGCAGAAAGGCCCCCAAAAAAGTGCCATCCAAAAAAATAGAAACGAACAGCAACAAAAAAAGAAAGAAAGAGCGAGAGAGAGAGAGAGAGAAAGAAAGAAAAAGAAAGAAAGAGAGAAACAATGAGAAATGCCGTCTTCAAAAAAGTACACGAGGACCTTAAAAACGGGAAAAAAAACTGATGTACAGAGAAATTAAGGAAATTTTATTTACAGATTTTGTAAAATAGTCTAAGGAATCTTATAATACGTGATAAAATAAACAAAAATGAAAAAAACGCAACTTGTTGCGCAGAGATATCCCTTGAGGCTGATTACTATGTAGTGACAAGAAGAGTAAAAAAGTACTTTCAGAGTCTGATATATACGGTTACATTCTATAGAATACTCTTTGATCATGCTGATGGGTTTGTAATTTGATAAGAGCAGCGAATGAATATTAAATTCCGTACTAAATTCGTGATGAGAAGCGTACGGAGAGAAAGCATTTTTGGGGACCCAAGCAATTCAAAATGGCTAGGTCTCTACGGAAGGCTATCCTTATCAAGGCATTTCAGGTCGCTAGTTGATGATTAAGTTAGAGGCTACAAACAATCGATAGATGATGACCTGGAAAACTTTAAGGAATCTCTTATGGTAACATATATTTGAAAATGCACCGTGTGTGGCAACATTTTGTTCGAGGATGCAAATCGATGAGCAGCAGGAAGAACGAACACTGATTTTTATAGAGAAATGATAGTCAAGTTGGAACATGGTTAAATCGGTTGGCGGGTTAGACCGTACTCGGTACCATGGAACAAGCAGCTGAACAGCTGAATGATTGTGATTAACGTTCAATCGCAGATCCTTTACATGCACGATTTTCGATGTCTTAATTTGTTGATATAACAAGATTACTGTTGAATAAACCGTAAATACAGTACGCTGAAGCATATGAATTTTGGTTTTGCCTTTTAAGCATTTACAGTGTACAATAACATGCCAAATGGCGAAAACTGCATGCAACTCTATATTCGCCTGTAAAGCTTGTTGAAAGATCAACGATTTTATGATGTGGAGAACCTGCAGCAGGATGCGACCGCAATTTTAAGCCCACTTTCAAAACTCATAGTAGGATTGTACTGATCATCAAAAAGCTTCATTTAAAATAGAAAAAAAGAGCTAAACTGGAAATTGCAACTCGTATGACTTCCTTGTAGTCTTGTTTGACAATTTAAAAAAAGAGTAATTTTCCAAGCCTTCCAGCGACTCTATGAACGATCCAAGATAAAGGGTGGAATGTATGTAGTCTTAAATAATAAAAATCTTAAAGTCTTAAATTAGAATTTAGTTTTCTATATTTACATTAGTCCCGAAACTTTTTGAATGCTACTTGTTACTATTTGAAAAATTTTAATGGGGATCTAAAAGTCAAGTGAAGACGTTACTCAGTTAAGCTTAGGAAGAATCTCTACAGAAAGTGAAAACAGAATTTGTAAATGAAAAACCTTTGTCGAAGAGTTATAGGACATATAGACGGAAGACAGACATGCAAAAATGATCATTCTCAGCATATAAAAAACAAAGAACACATTGGAATTGATAGCATTTGTTTTGACATTTGGAAGGAAGGATATTAGCTCTTCCTTAGTATTCTATGCAATTTAAGACTAGTTTCTGCTGTTAAATGAATTTTAGCATTTCTTTCTATTATCTTCGTTATTTCTATTTATCTTCTACGTTCACAACCCCCTGGAGAGTGTTCAAGTTTTAGCTATCACACTCATAAGTTCCCTTGCTATTCTGAGATCACGAACGCAGAAGCTACGAAAAACGAGACAAAATTACCCTGGGGAACACAAATTGGAAACGGAGTGAGAAAACTCTCGGAAAAAAAAACGTTGACGTTAGCTTTTTTTCCCAGAGTTTCTTGTTTCCAATACTAATATTTTAAGAGGGACGCTTCAGGGAAGGTGGATAACTGAGTACTTCGTGTTGATTTTCTGTTTAACTTGTTTCATCAATGGTAGCCATAGAACTTTGCCAACGCCCTACTAGCAGCTGCAATTTTAATTTCGATTTACGCTTGCAGGCGCACAGAACTCCAGTGTAAATATTAATGGTGAAATAGGTTAATTTATTCAAACATTTAATTACTTGAAAATTTTATCTGAAATTTGTGTAGATTTCCCCTTGCTCCCTAATACGAGGTCCTATCGGCGCGCGGTAAAGTTCACGAAACCTTAGGATTATTGCATGGTACCTGAAGCCGTTTAGATTTATCCTCGTTAAATGAACGATTTCAGAAGCAAATGCACCACCACAATTTAATGGCAGAATGTGGGCATTAGCGCTTCTGCTAGACTGTGTGGTCCCAAGTTCATTTCGACAAAAGGCGAAGGGGAGAAGGGAGCTAGTAGTGCCCAGCCTATTAGCTTGTTTAAGTCCCCCGGCGCTCATCGGAGCCACCTGTGTCTTTTTCCGACGGCAGGAGAGGGAAAAGTGTTCCTGTTAAGTGGTATGATCTTTTAATCCTCTTGTTTACAAAATACAAATTACTCTTAATGGCTCAACTCTGTCTGGGGACCGGGCTTTAAAACCTTAAAATCCTGAATAATGAATAGCGTCATCAAATGGCGACGAATATAGCTCTCCTATTGCATATGCGAGATCACCGTTTAAATTGTAAACAATTTCAAGTGCAAAAGAAAAGTTTCCACAACAAGAGGGCAAACGTTATCTTTGAGAGATGACTTCCCTACTTTATATCTGTTACGGAAATTTTTTAACTAATGTCTAGCTCTAGAAATAAATTACTTTGTTGTTGATTCCTAAATAAAGGAAACCACAACAAGTTTAATTTTACAGTATATCGTTAACAAAATAATAAGAGAAAGCTGTTGAATTGAATGTACTCTAAAGAAAGTGAAAACCTTTATTCTACCCAGAGACTAATCCCTTTTATACAAGTCTAACAAGGGGACATTACGACCTCGGAATTTTAGTTTAATACGAGACTTCGTATAGTTGTAGTGTACCTTTAGGATGTTAATATACTTAAATATAAAGGCGCACTGATCAGCCAATTTTGAAAAAAAGACGGTTTAAAGTTTCGAGCACCATACATAGGGAAAGTTTTTCGCCCTAAGTGATCCGATAGCTCAGACGGCAGCGTGGTTGTTACTCACAAATGAAATTATTAGTGTGAGGTGGCGGGTTCGAATCCCAGTTGTAATGATTTTTTTTTCTTTACCCAAATAATTATTCAATATATTATATTTACAAATTTATTTGTGACAACCAACTTTTTTCACAAAATTTTCCTTTTCTCAAAATTATTTTTACTTATTTTTATTGTTACAAGTGTCTACGGAGTAATAAAGCATTTTCTGCAAAATATTTTGTATAGAATCAACATTTTAAAAGCAATAACTATTTTATTTTACTTTTTATTTTATTAAAAAAAATTATTTCGAGGCTACCTGACATATTTATCATATAGTGCACAAGGTAGGCAGAGCGCAGAGAGGCACGTGAGAAGAGGTTTGGAATGTTCTAGATCTTTCTCGCGCCACTGGCTCTCGTCAAGTATGAGCGGAGGTTCGCCAAGCCGTTACAAAAAAAGCAGTTTTTAATTGTGAAACAATAATGGTTTTTTAATCATAAAACAGTTAATAAAAACGTTTTTCTGTGAAAATGGAGAGCGGAGAATTTTCTGGCTCTTCGGGGATTGAAGAGAAAATTGACGAATATATGAACAGCGAAGTTTCGAAATTGCGATTGAAGGATGCAGTAGTATATTTTGAAATATTGCTCCATGAAAATAATATGATTGCATCAGAATCGTCAACTATAATTTCTCACGAAGCTATGATGATGGGACAGCAACTCTATGAACTTACATTAGAAATGCTGGATGAAAACATATTTGTAAATGAAGAGGCATTGATTCATGTGAAAATGAAGATTGTGAACCAGTATCTTGTCAAGAAATTGAAGATCTTTCATCGGACGATTATGAACCAGAATAGAAAAAGAGCAGAGAAATAGAGTACGTTACTTTGAACTATAAAATAAAAGTTATTAATATTGCCAAAGCACATCCTACGTGGACCTTGCAAACTTTGAAAAAGAAAGGATGTCGACGTTTGAAAAAGATGGAATATTTATCCCAGTGGGAAAAAGAAGTAAAAAAAGGCGGAAATACGTTTGATAAATATTCAATTATTGATTCCTGGACTTATGACCGTTTTGTTGAAGCTAGAAAAAAAATTATTTAAATTTGTAAATATAATATATTGAATAATTATTTGGGTAAAGAAAAAAAAAATTGTTACAACTGGGATTCGAACCCGCCACCTCACGCTGCCGTCTGAGCTACCGGATCACTTACACTCAAAGAGGAAAACTTTCCCTTATACAGGGTGTTTTTGAATTGAGTACAGATTTTTTGGGAGATGATAGAAGAGGTCCTTAGAAGTATTTTTTGTCATATGAACATGGGGTCCCCGCAGCTCCGTTTACTTACAATACTGCATTGAACAATCAAATGACATGGGGACGCAGTGTGCGTTGGTAGGCCTAAATTATTTTATTTTTAACAATTAACACAAGCAATCTACTGTAATAACTGTAATAACACAAGAGCAGTTAGAGATTACCTAAATGAGACATATCCTGCTCGTTGGATTGGTCGTGGCGGACCACTTGCTTGGCCACCGAGATCGCCAGATCTCACACCGATGGATTTTTTTTTTTTATGGGGAAGCATAAAATCAATGGTGTACTCCGAACCCGTAGATACCGAAGAAGAATTGGCGGCTCGTGTTGTCGCGGCGGCAGGTGACATCAGCGACCGTGCAAATCAACTGTTTCCACGCGTACATCAATCCATCATAAGGCGTTGCGAATTGTGCTATGAAGCAAATGGCGGTCATTTCGAACAATTACTGTAAAAGTCATACAGTAGATTGCGTGTGTTAATTGTTAAAAATAAAATAATCTAGGCCTACCAACGCACACTGCGTCCCGGTGTCATTTGATTGTTCAATGCAGTATTGTAAGTAAACGGAGCTGCGGATACCCCATGTTCATATGACAAAAAATACTTCTAAGGACCTCTTCTATCATCTCCCAAAAAATCTGTACTCAATTCAAAAACACCCTGTATATGGTGCTCGAAACTTTAAACCGTCTTTTTTTTCAAAATTGGCTGATCAGTGCGCCTTAATATTTAAGTATATTAACATCCTAAAGGCACACTACAACTATACGAAGTCTCGTATTAAACTAAAATTCCGAGGTCGTAATGTCCCCTTGTAAGCTCTCAAAGCTTTTAAATTGATTTCTTTAATTGCCAGACGTAACTAACTTAAACTATGCATGGCCTGTTTTCGAAATATGTTAGGCAAAGCTCCATCTCTCTGGAAAGATCTTTCCACAATTAACTCTACAGACCATAACCTCTAAAATAACATCAGCCCATTCTATGATAAACGATTTACATGTAGTCTGATAAAGATTTTTAGCGCTCGCAATATATGGATTGCATTCACAAGTGGAAATGCTTTTTTCCAAAAGCACTTTTAGGAAATCCTGCGGACGCTTTCCAACCTCTGGAGAAATCGGCCCAGATTAATATATACAATCTTTGAAAGCGCCGTGTGCGCGTCAAGCGCGACTGACGCAATTCAAATTGCGCGCGTTATGTGAGCAAGGGGATGCGAAAAAGGCGCGAATCATGAGGATCGTCCATATCAAGATGCCGGCGCAGCGATTGAGTCTGGAAGAGAAGGTAGATTGTGTGAGGTTGTACTCAGCGACCAACAATTACTCAGAAGTGAAACGTCGTATGGCAGCTAAGTTTGGGACACCCGGACCTTCGTTGATAACGATCAAGAACGTAAACAAGAAGTTTGATGAAACTGGCAGCGTTGAAGAGCGTAAACGCAGTAGACCCAAGACCGTTGTTACTGACGCCAACAAAGTGCGCCTGCAAAATGAGTTGGCCAGTTCTCAAGAAAAGGACAAGTCGCAAAGGCGGCTATCTGCTCGGTTAGACATTTCTCGTACGAGTATTCAAAGAATCCTGAAGGATATGAAATTGAGGCCATATCAGCCTCGCTTAAAAAATCACTTGCTCGAAGATGATCCCGACAGGCGACTGGAGTTTGCCGAAACTTGGCTTGCAATGCTGGAGGACGAACCTGAGTTAGCACGCCATGTGGAATGGAGCGATGAGGCAAAATTTCACGTCTCAGGATATGTGAACCGCCACAACTGCATGTATTGGCGTGCAACCAATCCACACCTGGTGTCATGGTGTGGGCTGGCGTAAGTTACGATGGACTGCTCAGCCCGTTTTTCTTTGAGGACACAGTTACAGGAGACAGCTTCTGGTGAACACTGTGTATCCCCAATTGACGCAACGCGATGATTTTGACACCATGTGGTGGCAGCAGGATGGGGCACCACCGCATTATGCTCTCACTGTGCGGAGTTGGTTGGATCAAACATTTCCAGGTCGGTGGATCGGCAGACGCAGTCCAGTTGAGTGGCCCCCCAGATCACCCGATTTGACCCCACTCGATTTTTGGTTATGGGGATATGTCAAGGACAAGGTCTACCGCCATAGGATCCATAACATTCCAGAGCTTCGGGAAGCAATAACGGGGGAATTTCGCAAAATTCCCCTAGACATGTGCAAGAAGGCGTGTGACAACGTTAAGTTGCGACTGGAAGCTTGCATCGCCATGGAGGGCCGCATGGTGGACTACTCCATGGAAAATAGAGTGTGACTCTCTTCTTCGATCCTTTGACAATGTATTCCACCATAGTTACATGCAGGTATTAAAATACTTAAGGCATATGGCCTTGTTAAAAATTGTATATTTTAATCTGGGCCACCCTGTATTTATTTAACTGCCGAGTAAACTTCTCGAAATACAGGGAAACGCCTCTACTTTTGTTTGTTATAAAAGATCATGAATATTACAAATATTTGATGTGTCATACACCAGTCCACACTCTTTATCCAACATCTCAGTCGTTACAGTTCCCATTACTGCTGTGATGTCGAATTTTTAAATCGTCCAAGTTTTTTTTAAGCTCGAATGTTTAGCGGCGTTTTTCGAATAACACATAGGGGAAAATCACATGGCGTTATATCTGGGGACAGGAGGAACAAGTATATAGAAGAGCCTTATCCTAGCTCCTATAACTAACCTCCCATTCTCTTGGCATACATTTGAAACTACAGAACCTCTCCTTCACAAATATAGGAATAGTGACACGCTGCGCTCAACTATCTCAGAGATACAGAGATATCCTTTTGTGGACACCATGTATTATAAAAAGGTTGAAAGAGCAATTAGTTCATAAACTCAAGAATCCAAGTCCAGTATACAGAAAATTCTTTTTTTACAATAAAGAGCTGGTAAAAAAATGAATAAGAGTCAATAGATTGAAAACGGATGCCCACGACTGAGAGAAGATGCTATAAAAATGTCAACTATTGTTTATTTCAAGAAAACTGGCAATAAAAATCCTTTAAAAGAGTTGTGTGTGAAAAACACTATTTTTGTGACTTTAGAAGATCCCATTTTGTCAGTGGAGTGAAAAAATATATTTATTCTCTAGATTATATAGTTCAGGATTCAGGAAGAAAAAATATGTAGGGAGAAATCGAGCATTACCCAACACATTTTAAAATCAACATTAAATTTAACTAATTTTAAGTTAGTTCAAAAATCAATTAAACAGCTTTCAAAACTAAAATCCATAAAAGGGTTCTTAATAAAGTGTTAAATGCTTACTGAAAGGCCAGCCTCAGAGACTATTCTATTTGATTTATTGAAAAGTAGTTTTTAAGAGTTTGTTTATTTATACCGTGTGTTTCAAAAATTCCCGAACGCAGGAGATGACTTTCCCTGCATAACGTACTGTTGTGCAGGTATGCTGAAGGGCTGGTAGACTCAACCTCTTTTTTTAATTAATGAATGCTCCCAGTCGTTATGAATCCCGCTATTTATTTTACATAAATGCAAATACGCGAATATGAGAGTGAAATAAAAGGTTAAAGTAAAAAATAGAAATTTTATTTATAAAGCTATACGGTATTAAGCTTATACCGGTACAGTAACAGTTTAAAAAGCGTTTATTGCGTGAAAACAAACAAGTGAAATGGTGTAACCTACATGTATCGTTTCCTTTGGGAATGTAAAAATAAAATAAACACATTTGAGAAACTTTGCCACTATGTAAAACTGACTTTTTATGTAATTTATTTCAGCACATGGTTTATTTCAGTGGTTGGCCGAACATTACTCCTGCTGTCATAGGTTAGGCTTTCCCTTCATACAGAAAGGGCAGTTCGGGAACTTTTGAAACACACGGTATATTTTTCTTAGTGTTTTCCTACTGGCAAGATGATTTCCTACTGTGCTTTATTTGCATTTTATTGGCCCATTTTTGTCTTCTGTCCAGGAATCATTCAACTTTCCCTGTGTGATCCTTCCCCATTTCTCTCTCTTTGGGATATACACACTGAGTGGCCAATTTATTATGATGCCACCTTCTCAGTATGTCCCAAACGATGAAGTAACGCGAACAGTGTATTCAGAAATTATTTGAGAGGTCCCTTTACATTTCGTTCCGCCCGAGCATTCACTAGTCGATGACAACCACAAATTGCATACGCTGAGACCCAGTTTTTTTGGCTGAAAGTCCATGCTGTTGAACGTTTCGCGGATACTCGCTCCAAGGCTCCGAGCTCCTACTATCATCGCACGTTTAAAGTCTGTCAAATTGCATTGTTTACCATATCTTCACAAACAATTCACTTCTACTACTGTCGTAAACATTAAGTTTTCCTTTTTTATACCAATTACGCCCTCTAGCACAACAGCATGGCCCCACATGGTTAAAACCATCAGGTGGTTATAATAAATTGGTCATTCAGTGTATATACGTAGTTTAAGTTTTAAGTCTTTGCCTTTTGTTTTTGACCGTTGAGAAAGGAGGCATATTCTTCAAAATTCATATCCGCTATTTCTTTTCTCATTAGCCTTTATGGATTAGATGATTTCACTTACTTTATAGTATTAAACCATTTTTAAAATTTTTTGCATTCCGCTTTTTGTGTTGCCTTTGATCAAAGCGCATTAGTTATTTTAAAGATTTCGTTAATTCTTAAAAGCAGATAATGGCATCATGAAAAAAACAAAGGACTCGCTTAAATATTTTGAAAATTCAATACACTCAACTTAAAAAAAAAATTGGTATTCAGGGGCGTTTGTTTTCGTAAGTCCTGAAGAGTGGCTATATTTCACGAGAAGAATGTTGACCTCCCGGAAAACGCGACATTGTTAGGGTGATTAGACAGTAACTTCTCCAATTAGTACAATATATATGCCATGCAAATTAAAACCAATTTTAATAAAAGAGCGATTAGACGTAATTGACTTTTGAGACTCATTTAATATTTTCCACTAATTAGTTCATAAAAATTCTCGACGACGAGATGGAGATGCCTCGGTGATGTCACAACTCTTCCTGATCGTCAATGACGAAGGACCTTGTTTACTTCCCTCAGCACGTGGCTCGCGTCCCTCCCTCTCTGCTATTTACGCATTGTCAACGCCGAGAGAGAGAGAAATAATCTCTTCTTTCCTCGTCGTCAAAAGAACTTCTTGCCTTCATCGTCTGGGATATATGGTGGCCGGCGTGTCATTTGGTTAGATGGAGCAGCAAGAAACACTCCCACTACCCCTTCTCTTTTTCTCGTTTCTTCTACCCCCTTCTTTTCTTCCTCTTTTTTTTATTTTTTTATTTTCTTCCTTAATCTGATGGAGAAGGAATTCATTACTTGGAAGAGTCGGGGCGAAGAGTGAGCCGAGGCATTTCATTTGGTAGCATCGCCCTTGGCATTCCTCTCGTTCCTCCAGAGAAAGGAAAGGCATCATTAAATGCTTAATTATATGCCTCTGTCCGCTCTCCGATATCTGGCGTCCCTTCTTCTTTAGGCCTAGGTGCCAGTCCTAAATAATGCAGACGCCTATCGCTCTCTCCGAGCGCAACATGGCTCCCGCTAGATCGCTCCTCGCCACCCGTCAACAGCATCTGCAATTTTCCGCAGCTGCTCGGGAGTCATCAACAATGCGCAATGGAGGCACGAAAAGAGACTAAACCCTCTTTTACCATCCCTCCATTCTTCATTACACGTTTACTCAGAGCCGTTCCCGACGGGCACAGTCCTGTTGTCACGTGTTCCATCTTGGTAATTACTGTTTACAAAGCCTCCCAAAAAGAGTTAATGACGAGAAAGAAAAAAAGACAAAAAAAATACAGCTGCTTGATAACTAAAAAATGTAAATATAAAAAGACTCTTACTTTTTTGTACAAAATATAACAAGCAGTTGTTTATTCATAGGAAATTATTATACAAAGCGCCTTATAAATTCAGGCGCTTCAACTGAATTTCTCACTTCTTTCCATTACCTCTTCGTAATTTCTGCATATTTCCAAGAGCGAAGAGGGTATCACCCAATGAAAGGTAAAGCTTTAAAAAACCAGAGGAAGAGTCACAAATTACCAGGTTTTAATTCTGCCAATTAAAAAGGAAACAAATTTAATTTCCACAAGAGTGCTACCTGCTTTGTTTCTCACGGTGTCGTCGACGCTTTCCTTCTCATCATCCACGCCAATGGCTCGAACAACAAAAACAAACACGTCCACAACGGCAACCGGGGTTAAAACACTCTCCAGATGCAAGTTTAAATTGGTAAGAAGGGGGTAGTAGCATAAATTTAATTAGTATTTCTGAAACTAAACACATTTCAGGTTTTTTTCCATCTAGGTACACGAGCTTTTCTTTTTTTTATTTTACAAGCGATATAAAAAACACGGCCAGAAAGAAGCTTTTGTAGAAAACATTTTTGCAATTAAAAAAATTAGTTTCGATTAAATTCCTGTGGTCATGCTTGAAGTAACAGTTTTCCTGATGTCCACTTGCCGGTAGCGCGTAGTTCCACCTGAAACTTCAGACTGTACCTTTTTGAAACAAATTTTCAAATACGAAAATCATTTCTCCTTTTAGAGCATCTTAAGGGCTCTGAGGGTGTAATTTACTGAAACAGAATAGGTTTCACACTTCACATTCTTAAAAACGCACTAAATAACATTACAACTATGCATTTATTGTTCAAAACCCATTAATCTTAGATGAACTGGACAAACATAAGCTTATATTCAAAGTATTTGGTGTTTGACCGCCGTTGACAACCAAGACGGCCTGAATTTTCCTAAAAATTGACAAATTTAAGTCGGAATGGTGGATAATGGAATATGAAATCACACTTTATGCAAAAATTCTTCCAATTCTCGCGACGTCGTAAGCTTGTTGTTGTTCGCCAAAGATAAACACGTCCAGTAATTAGGAAGCTCGATTCAGTGGCCCATATTCCATATTGGGTGCTGCGCCACTCTCTTCTCTTTTGATCATTGATATCAGTCATTTTTATTTTGGCAATTGCAGTTCGCCTGCGATATATATTTCTTATAAATAAAATCCTGGTTTGGTTTGGTTTGTATGGTATTAACGTCCTTTTCAACTGCTATGGTCATTTCAGGACGGCGTTATAGGGGCCGCAAATTTTGACTCGCAAGGGTTCTTTAACGTGCAGCAGGCAAACGACTACACGGGACCAACGGCTTTACTTCCCTTCCGAAGGAAGTGCGTGATCTCAGGATTTCCCCCTGAAAAATCCTCGTCGTCCTCGGCCAGGATCGAACCCGCGTACTCGGGCATCAGAGGCGATCATGCAACCACTGAGCCACCGAGGCCGATAATAAAATCCTGGATACGGCTCTGCGAACAATGGCACATTCTTAAAATAAGTACAAAGTAACGTATACCTCGGACAAGAAATCACTATGGATGTAAGTATTATGAACGAATCAACAGAGAACCAGAAAAAGATGGAGCAGTTTTGGAAAAAAATAGTTTAATTCGTAAAAGTAGCATGCCCCTATGCCTGAAAAGGAAAGGCTTAAATCAGTGTGTGTTACCAGCCTTCAGTTATGGACCAGAAGCATGGCAGGTACACAAAGAGGGACAAAAACTGATAATTTGGATTCGAAAATAAACAAAAGTGTTCGACGTCATAAAGCGGATGCAACAACTCAAATGGCAATAGGTCGGACACGTTGCGAGAAGACAAGGTATGGACTACATCCATCCTCGACTGTACCCAGAAATTTTAGAAAACCACGACGACGCCCCAATTTTAGATGAAGCGACGATATTAGGAGCGATATTGGAAACGTTTAGAAGAGACGTTGAAACATCCAGCAGATTGCTTTCAACTTGAAACATTTCACAAATCTACCTTCTTCTAAGCAAGAAAATTGTCTCAAAAACACGGTGGGATAATTGTCTTATAAACCGCGAGGATTATTTTTAAGGTATAACGAATATTATATTGCTAAAATAAGCCCTTAGGCTCGTCTTGATTCGAGTGATCCTTATATATTTGTTGAGATAACATGAATACCAGTGCTATGAGCAATTACATTCAAATCAAAAACTTCAAATCAATCAACGCTTAAAGAGACTTTTCATGGGACATATTAGGTCGCTTAGTCACTAAGGCTTAATATACCTTGAGAGATCCGTAAATGCTTATGCTGAAAGAGATCCGTAAGTGCTTATCAGAGAACGTGCTGGTTGATCACTTAACACCGGCAACACTCGTTTTATCTAGTGGAAAGATGGATCAATGTTTTTCGTGTGCAGCATTACCTGACAACGGATAATTTTAGTAGATGTTGCCCATTCCTTTCAAAGATATAGCTTGTATGGGGTCTCCGTTCGATAGAGCCCGGATAGATTGTACGAGAAATTGCCGAAGAGGTTAGTATCAACCATCAAACTGCATGACAAATCATCAAAAATGACCTAATACAAGCTCTACTTTGAGGACGTATCTAGATAAGCATGCTTGCTCTACTCAACTAATATGCCCATCGCTCTGCAGCATCAACTGTGCTGCCTTCTTTATACAGCAATGTTGCTTTATTTACAATTAAGTTATTACATGCAAATTTCCCTTTTACGCTAATTAGTTTTATGTCGTTCTTTCTGTTTTTGTTTGTTTATCAAAAGTAATCAGAAACTATTCCCGGAAATATGATTGTTATGCTGATAAGACTACCATTACCCTGGACCTTCCAACTAGAACAAACATGAGAAATTCAATTAAATATTTAAAATAAATGTGAGAAGAAAGTAAAATATAAATTGCTTGATAGCAGAAATAAAAGTTAATTGCGTCGAGATTTTCTTATTTTGCTTATTCGCCGGCTGACTTTCAATCGAGCCAGATTCTTCTGTCTTGCCTCCAGACAATTATCCCCACCCCGAAGATATTAGGAGAAGAAACGGAAACGAAAAAAAAAGAAAGAAATAGCCGAAAAGGAAAAGTGAGAGAGGAGTTGGGCGTAGGGGTGGCCTCTTAGCAGCAGCTGTTTGTCGTTAATGTTTTTCAAGTAGGACAATCATCTCGCGACCAAATAAACCACGGAGGCGCGCAAGAACAAATAGAGAACAGGCAGCAGCAGCACCAGGTCCCCGGCCAACTTAATAAGGAGGGGAGCAGAACGATGGCGGGGGAATCTGGGAGAAGAGAGAAAAAATGGGGTCCATCTGAAGTCCGGTAGTAAAACAACACCGGGAGCTGACACTCGACACTGAAGAGTTACAGCCAGGAAAGTAATTAACGAAAGTGGAGAAGGACAAAACGACGACAGAAGGAACGGGAAAGGAAACAGCAGTCGATGGAATCGTTCCTTTTGTAATCATTCCTTAGCAGAAGTGCAATGCAAGCTAATGAAAATCCAAGACGAACGCATGGATGAAATTAATCGGCGCTTGTTTTTCCTTTCTCTCTCTTAAGAGAATTTCACGAACATTTTCAATTTCTAATTGAAACTCTACTCTTTCCTTGATACTATTCTCTACATGGATGAAACCTCTACGTGGTAGTGGGCGAAATTCTCCAGGTAAAGTTCAATTACTCTTACTAATTACGGCAGATTAATAACAATATCCCCTGGCCTCTCCGTCTATATAGCTTTCTGTACTTCAAAAGACGAAAATGAACTTCAGGGATATGTCATCAGTACATAAACAAGCAATAAGACCAACAAATCTTTACACATTTTGGAGGCTATTCGGCATGGTTAATGTTTTATGTAGAGAAACCAATAAAATTTTAATTTCTTATGTATTTTGAAATTACATTGATGAAAAAATATACTGGCCTTGTGTTAAGTAGTAACATCGATTATCATCCTGACATATTAGGTAGAAATTTTTCTCATCATTCATGTCATAAATAGGGATTTAGAGTCTAGCTATTAAAAATATTTTATTAAACTCTTAAATTACCTGTCAATTATCTTCTGCTTATTGTTAGGTTTTATCAAATGTTTTATTAAACAAGAAATTAATCCCTCCAGAAGAGAGTATAGAAAAGTAGCGGAAGGCCTGAGTTCATTTACACAACCCTATCAAAGTTAGGTTAGGTTAGTGTTATTAGGTTAATCATGGGACGCCATCACTTTAATAGAAACACTCAAAAATATACATATTTTAGTATCTTGTTGGTCCACCTTTTGCTGCTATCACAGCTTCTACTCTCTGGGGCATACTGTCCACAAGTTTTTGATACGTTTCGACAGGTAATTTTCGCCATTCTGTCATAAGTATCTTGGACAGTTCGGTCACGGATTTCGGGCGTTCCGCACAAGCGCGCAATCGACGTTCCAACATGTCCCACAGATGTTCGATGGGGTTCAGATCGGGGCTTTGGGCAGGCCAGTCAAGTTCTCGAACCCCCTTTTCATCAAACTATGTGCCTACAGCCCTTGCTTAATGGCAAGGTGCGTTATCTTGCTGAAACATAAAAGGGCCACTGCCAGAGAGATGGGAGTACTGCGTTGTCCAGAATGTCTTGGTAACGCTCTGCGTTTAGATGTCCGTTCACAGAAACGATCGCAACCAACCCATACCATGAAAAGCACCCCCACACCATCACCGACCCTCCGCCGAACTTCACCGTGGGCACAACACAGCTTAACAGATAACGTTCGCCATACCCAAACCCGTCCATCCGATTGCCAGATGGTGTAGCGGGACTCATCACTCCATTCAATCATTCGCCATTGATCCAGAGTCTAATGTCGTCGCTTTTTTCACCATTGCAATCTCCTCGCTGCTTTGCTGGTGCTGATGTGAGGTTTGTGGGCTGGTGCTGATGTGAGGTTTGTGGGCTGCTGCTCTGCCATAAAAATCCATTGCATGCAGTTTCCTGCGAACAGTCAGGGTGCTCACAGTTGTTCCCGTCGACTCTATGAACGGTTTTGTCAGTCCATCAAGCGATGTGTGACGGTTTGCAGTGACCACTTTACGAAGAGCCCTTTGCTCTCTGGACGACATGATCTTGGGTCTTCCAATCCTAGGCGGAACACTTGAGGTGCCTTTCTATTTCCATGCCCGGTCGATTTCGGGATGTTTAGGAGGGTCTTTTTAACAGTTTTGCCTGCTAGATGGCACCCAACAATGTACCTCTTTGGAAGTCTGAAAGCTTTTTTCTTTGAGACATTCTTACGGCATTCACGCAAGCCTCATCTCATAATAGCATTCTCTGTTATGTATTGCTGGGAAGAATGCCAACAGTGAAATTGCAAAGGAATATCTCATTTTCATGCAAATCAGGGTTGCCCCATGACTTTTGATAGGGTAGTGTATTTTAACCCCAGTTTTCTTTATTAAACAATTGGATTTCTCAAACGTAGCGTTTAGAAAATTTAAAAGAGCTCTATCTTCTTTGGTTTTTTTATCATTTCCGATCGAATGACATATCACATGTCATATGTTGCAATTTAAACACGTTAGTAGTTCTAAAGAACACGTGACTGTTACTCCGAACCCACTGGGACAATTTGGCCCAAACTTCTTAATAATTCAGATGTTGCCTAGACGGATCTGCATACCGAATTTCACTCCATTAAATACCTATTTACAGTATAGACCAGGTGGTTCCTCCAACTCTCACCCCCAAAACGCCAACTCCTGCAGACCAATCAAACCCAAACTAAATAGCGAAGCAGAACATGTCTATGGTAAGGTAAATTCTGAATTTCAACCTTCTATGTCAAATAGCGTAGAAAATACGAAGGGTCGGACAGACATTGTAAAACTAGTAACAGACATCCGCTACTTAATAATTGAGTGACAGTTATTTTAAATGAAGGCAAACGTATCATTTTACTCGTCTTATGAAGCATTATTCATATTTCATCAGGATAAACCTCATTAAACAGTTGCCAAAAATACTTGGAAAAGTATCCATGATCTTTCCTAATAAAATATTTCTATTAAAAACTTCGAAAACAGCAATAAAATCTTAAAGATCAATGAATATACTTCCAGAGAAAGTACATTTGCTCGCCAGAGGAGCATAGATATTTCACACGTCGTAAAACCATTTGCATATATGCTGAAAAGCATACGTTTTAGTCTTGAGAGAAAACTACATTAACTGCAATCCTCGAGACCCCAATGACTGTCACGACAATCGGGCGATCGACCGCAACAACGATCGCAAGGAAAACACGTGGAGATCCAAAATGCAAACAAAGATCGTCTTCGGCAGAAACATCCCGGAAGATCAAGTGGTTCTCCCCGCCCGCTATGCAAAGCAGAGGGCGAATGAGGCGGAGCGAAGGTGAAATAAAAGCCGAGACAGAGGGAACGAAAGAGGACTGGCTTGGACGATTCTCCCAAATATGGACCTAGAAGGAGGCGATACTGCATGATTGGAACTAAGACCGATGCTCTCAAGAGGACAAATTCCAGCAGCCATCCAAAGGAACGCCGCAGCACTTAGCGTTTCCTACGACCTCCAAGGACCAGGCGAAATTCTCAAAGCAGGCAAGTGCTAGATTCAATGCTAAAAGCTAATGTTCACGATTATGCATCTACAGAGCCACTAGAAACACGAAAAGGTCTCCATGTCAGCCACTACGATAAGCAACAAAGTGTAACCACTACGGAGGAAACATACCCCGGCCCGGCAACAGATGACAACATTCCGAATTAGTCGGCATCTCAATCAAAGTATCCCGCCTGCAGCCAAGCCAACACAGCCCCATGCACCATACCGCTACTATTCGTTACGGAAATTCAATTATCTCGTCAAACACAAGGACCCATTCACGAATCATTTGTAAAGAAGAATACAAACTGTATTGAACTTTCAATTTACAAATTTACCATTTTAATATGTATTCAATTGTTATTTTTGATTTAATTAAATTATATATTTGATTAAAAGCAAAGTCTTCATCCCTCACTGTCTTAAACACGTGACAATGACGCATTCCAAAAAAATGAACCGATCGGAACGAAACTTCACATGCAAATCCTTTCGATCGGATAAGCAAATCAAAATGATCAAAATTTCGCAGACGCATCTGGACACGATCCGACAACAGGGAATTATTCTTTGGGGTGCCATTTCGTTTGATATCGAGCCCCTTGGTAATCCTCCGTGGCACTCTCACGGAATAGCGTTACGTTAAGGACATTCTACAATCCGCTGCCTTTATTTCTGCAAGTGGGGCTTAGTTTTCAATAAAATACCGCCCGGTGATGGCGGCATGCCTCTCCATGAAGTGTTCTCCGTGTTTATGACGTACTGTCTTGGCCAGCCTGGTCGCCAGATCTCTTTCCTATTGAGTATAACTGGGATGTAATGGAACGTCGCCTGCGACTATTCCAGAATGTTGAAGAATTAAACCTGCCGATTGGAAATGAGCCAACGCCATATGGGGCTTCATAAATTTGTGTAAAGCTTTTTGCCCAATAAATTATCTGAAGGCCTAATTTCTTCTTCTTTCTTCTTCTGCAGGGTGAATTAAAACAATAAGGACAAACTTCAGGAGATGATTCTTGACCAGAGAGGAGCAAAAAATCTCATTTGAACATATGTCCGGAAATGGACGGTTTGTCTGTAATAGAGCTATTAGTAGTACAGAACATGACATTACTGTGGTAATAATTGTTTCAACCTTAAAAAGGCCTCCTTGGGAAAAACGGTCTCTTCCATTAAAGGACCCACACAAACCCCGAAAGATGGTTGCAAACGTTTTTTAGGATTCCAGTGGTACTGTCTGTCGGGGTACTTTTCTTGGTACATCCGTGCGGCCTCTCGACCATTCCCATGTGCTTCTCCGTATGCGAAGACCATCTCTGCTTGTTCCTGAAAAGAATACTGGATCACATTGTACTTCCGCTATACGACAATCACTAAAAGTAACTCTACAACAGAAAAAAAACACACTGTATTATTATGGGGGCATGATGTTATGCATGCAATCATTGCTATTTCCGGATATATGAAGGGGTGTACCTGGTCTGCGACGATCGTCAAGTAACGAGCAGTATTCAATGTGCCCTCCAGCGGTATTAGTGGACTCAGACCATACCAGAAACCAGAAACCGCGACTCGTCAGAGAAAGCAACCCTTTGCGACTCGGCCTAGGTCCAATGGCGATAATCCATTGCGAATTGGAGGCGTTTTCGGGATGCACAGACGTCAACATGGGTGCTGTTACCATACTACTGCTCCGGAGCCCCAACCTCAAGAGGGATCGTTGCACTGACTTGGTGCCGACACACCTAGCGGCCCCACTGTTCATTTGCTGTGTCAGTTGCTCAACAGTGACACGCCGATTGGTCTTGGCCAGGCATCGTAACTGACGCTCCCCTCTAGGATCGATGGCTCGTGGGGCCCCACAGTTACCTCTTCGGTTGCTCGAAACTATCTGGTTCGTCCAGTCGCGGTACACCTTCACAACGGCAGCCCTAGAGCAGTTCACAAAGGTGGCCGTTTCTGAAATGCCACACCCGATAGCCAATGATCATCCCCTTTTGGAGGTCCGACAGGTCACTTGCTCTGCCCATGACGGCGACAATTGCTGTGTTAACGGATGCTAATACACGTCTGCTGTTGTCAGCTTTTAATGATATGCAATGATTTTTCATCTGCATACCGTGGGACGTTCCAATATGTTCGTGGAGAGGTGCTCATATTAATGTGTCCCGACCTTGTATATTGATATGAACTGTTTTGTTACTTTTCTTGTGTTTATTTTGTCTCTATTGTTTTAGTTCACCCTGTATATATGTACACTCCACACAACAACTTTCCAGTCAAATTTTACTTCCTTCTTGGTGTGTCAATTTTTTTTTTCTCTGTGTTCCTCGAACCAATATTTCGAAAACTTCGTATATTATTTTCGTTCTCTTCATTTCCAATCGAATGACCTATCATATAACGTATTTTGCCATTGGAAAAATTTTAACTGTTTCTAATGGTCACATGACCGTTAGACCGATTTCAGAGCTTCTTTATCGATTAGCGAAAACGAAATATGAAAAAAATTAACCAATTTTCAAGAAATCGTACAAATAAGAACAGAGTGAACTAAATATATACTTTTCAGCATACATAAAATGCAATGTACATGTATTCATTGGCATCTTCATGTCTAGCCATTTCTAGTCTCTTTTGTAATTCTTCTTAAGTAATGGCAGGTATTATCCGGGGCCAAATGCATCTTATTAAACCGCATAAGCCATTCGCTTCCGTTTACAACCCCTTTATACATTCATTTCGCCGTATTCATCTTTTTAAATAAACTTATTCATTCGTCTGCAACCCTTCCAGCAATCGCGTATCATTTGCACCGTGCACGCTATCATCCCAAACACGCGCAAAGTGTAAAATGAAACGCACGCACCTATAAATAATATACTCACCTGCTAAGAAGATTTGCTTATGGGCAACCCAAAAAATTATGGGAAACAAATGTTGATTCGGGGTTTGTTTATTTTTTTTTTCAATAATAAACCATTATGTTTTTGAAAAAAATCTCGAAAAAGTCGGCCTATAAGTTTTTCAGGCTATAATAAATCAACAGCCTAAATATTACAAAATTATTAACCAACTGAGCAATCATTAATGGAGTTATGTGAATAAATTTCCACGTATGTGCAATGGTATCAACGAGTCAACTGAAGGCGTTTATTATTTGCTGAAGACGACACGACAAGCCGTAAGCAAGTGACATAACAAACTTGTCTCCAACTCATAATCTCATTTTTCACTATCACGTCCTTCTCCATTCTCCTCTTCTGAAGATGTACCCAACAAACAAGTTTTGATTTTCGTTCTAATTTTTTCTCGCGCTCGAGTTTCATTTTATGTAAGTAACAATAATAGGTAACATCATTCATCTCTGAAGAGGGATTGATGGGAGTTAAAAACAAGTTTAAGAGGGCTGAATGGAGCAGGGGGGGGGGGGAGGAATGGGGGTATGTGCTTGGATTACGTGCTGCTGCACAAGGCATTGAATTATTGCCTAATATTTCCTTTCTTGATATTACTGTCAGAATAGCGGGAAAGCCATAGGTACATAACGTGCTCGTGCGAGTGCTATCTGATTACCTTCCCGAGGAGGAGCGAGTGGCAAACGGGTGACCATACATCACGTGAGCAGAAGAGGGTAGGCTGGCTGGCTTGGCGTCCACCCACCCACCCATCCACCTCGGCTCTCCCGCTCGAATCGAGCCCGAGTTTATTAAACGGTTTTAGCGCGCTGAGCAGCCATCAGATAATTTCCTGCCTTGAAATATGGTTGCTGGTGATGGCACCAGTGCAGAGAGCCGACTCCATTAATCCAACCACTTGACAAGCGAGCTCATTATGGCCACGTGTGTGATTCTCATTATGTCGCCAAAATTGGCTTAGATGACGGCAACAGGTCAAGTAAATCTTATCTTCTTTCCACAGGTGAGGAGATGATCCAATTTTAACCCTAAAATTTATGTTATATTAAATGGTTCTCTAAGAGCTTGATTTATGCTCACTGTGTGTTGTCCAGCTGAACTATGGGTGCTCGCAATATACTTCAAATGGGGAGAAAAAAAAAGGAAAGAAGTAGAAGAAATGGTTTCGCTTCGTTTTACTCTCCACCAAAAACACGCCAGAACAATAACATCCACTCCTGTTATCTAATAAGAGGATGATTTTTATTAATGACCTTATTCCATGCAATACCATAGATTACATAGAGAAAACGTGAAATTATCCAGACCACGTGAACTCCATTGCTTTTGATGGTTTCATTATTGTTAAAATTGCGCAGCGAATCAAGAGATTTTTCCAGAATCGGAGGAAAACAGCAATCTCTTCATCACTGATATTCCCTAGACTGCACGACCAAGATGATGAAATTTAATACTCCTTCGAGTTATTATGCTTTTTACTGTCACCGCTGCAACGTCGCCTGAAATTATTAAGGCGTCAATAAAGAACATTTTTCCTCCTGGATATCCTCCTTCCTCTCGAGTTTTTTTCATATTAAAAAGAAGCTTCACCACACGTTTATTTAGAAACGTGTCAGATTTATTGCGTACACCTGAGCCCGATATTGCTCATAAATGATGAACAATTATTAAAGCACAGACAAATTGATCCTGGTTGCTACGTTCCGCGATCCATAATCTCTACTTCGCATTTTTATGAATGTCGCGCCTGTCCTTGTCGTAAAAGAATATTTAAAAAAATTTGATTATTTCCTTTATTTTGTTGGATAGCTCTGGAAGTGATTTTAAGAAAAAAATTTAAATGAGCTCTCCGTATTATTTGAATGATAACGTGAATAAAGCCGTAGCCCAACGCAATTTTAAATTTAGTTTTCTAAATTCTTGGTCTACATATCGCAAACAATAAATAATACATGCAAGGCCCCAACCCATTTGATGATTATGGGGTAAAGCGATATATAAATTTGTAGATTTTAACGCGCTGAGTTCAATGGTGTTGCATATAAGCGCTTGTTTCTGGAAGCCATTCAAAGTGATGGGGATGACCTCTTAAGTAGAAAAGTAGAATGCACGGGTCCAGTTTTGAATCCCGTCATCAGTTCTAACATGTCAAATTTTTTCTTATTTCCTCGCAATAAAATTTTATGCACGTGTCAAACTTGAAAACCTACTTTTCCTTAATTATTATTCTCCTTTCATGCGACAATCCTCATTTCAAAAAGTAAAGTAAAAAGTATTAGTAATTACATTCAGGTAAATATTTTATTTTATAAACAGTATTTAAATGCAAAATTAAAAAAAAAAATTAAATGCAAGCGCTTATGTTTCTATAACAAGTTTAAAAGCGTCCTATAACAACGGGGTTCTTCCCCATTGGTCATTTCAAAGAATGACCCAACATCAATGAATTCAGTGAGTCAGAATGAATGAAAATATAGCTTTATCTCAAGATAATCTACAAAAGATTATCTAAAATAAAGTTAAGTCCAACTTATTAGAAATGCTTAACCCGTATTGTGACGTCACTGAATGAGTTCTGGCGTTTTAATAAGAACACAGAGACAAGGACGTTAACTTATTTCTCGTTAACATTCCTCGTTAAGAGATTTGGATAGTATTTACGATATTATTTTATACTAACTTTATTTATGCAGTTATTTGGAAATATTAATTTATAAAATGATAAGTTTTTCAAATAAACCGTTTCTTCAGAAATACAAAGGAAGAGGGGTATGTTTTTTACTTGAAAACTGTTTCTTTTTTGACCAGAATAATGGCTACGACACACTTCCGGTTTGCCGAGACTAACGCCAGAACTCATCCAATGACGTCACAATACGCATGCGCAGTAAGACATTTTTAGCGCTTTCGGCCAAGTGACCCCCATGGTATTCTAAACTGGGACTATAAGGCAAAAATTTTACCCCACAGTCGTCAAGTCAGTTGGAGCCTTTCATTATTAGTTACGTGCTAGGTCAGTTTAACTTTTTATTTGATTTATGGTTACAGCTCCTTAACCCGATATTTAGTACAAAATACCGAGTCAAAGGAATTGATAGTAAAGTCTGTTAAGTCGACTGATAATCAGATAAATTGTTTGCAATTTATACAGGGTGTTGTTAAATTTCATGTCAAAAATGATAGGGTTGATGGAATATGCGACTCTAAGCAAAAGAAAATTCGGTATATGTGTTCAAAGTTCATACTAATTCAGGATTCGTTATACTTGCGGAAAATAAAGATAAAACTTAACGAAATGTTAACACACTAGCAGCATATATTTTAAGTATAGTTTCTTATGCACATTTCGCATTATCCGACACTAAAGAGTTGGTTATCTGGATCGCTACACTCAAAGCTGACATCTTAAACCCGATACTCCATAGAACTCGGGCTTAAGATGTGAGCTTAAAGTATAGCGGTCCGGAAAACCAACTCTTTAGTGTCGGAAACGCGGAATGTGCATTAGAAATTATACTTAAAATATATGCTGCTCGTGTGTTAACATTTCGTTAAGTTTTATCTTTATTTTCCGCAAGTATTAACGAATCCTGAATTAGTATGAGCCTTGGTATACTAAAATACACATATACCAAAAATTCATATGAACATGGATCCGAATTTGAACGATAACCGAAATATGAACAGAAATAAAAATGCCGCCACTAAGATCAACAATAACTCACTTTCTACATCATCTAGGATGATGAAATTTGGGAGAATAATAGGGTACATAAAACTGCGTATATCGTTAAAATTTGATCTTATCCCAACGAGTAATTTCCGAGTTACGTAGTCAACATCGTAACACATGGTGGTTAGTACTCGCATGTGAGCACGTGCTACGTTGTTGAGTGTATAACTCGGAAACTACTCGTTGGAAGAATTCGTTCAAATTTTAACGGTGTACAGTTTTACCTACCCTGTTATTTCTTCAAACTTCATTACCCTAGGTGCTATAGAAAATGAGTTATTAACTTGTTGATCTTAGTGGCGGCATTTTTATTTCTGTTCATATCTCAGTTATCATTCAAATTCGATGCCATGTTCATATGAACTTTTTTGCTTATAATCGCATAGTCCATCACCCCTATCATTTTTGACATGAAATTAAACAACACATTGTATAATTGGTCAGTTAAGGAATCAAGTTATCTGTTTTTGGCAGCTCTATGAAGAGAAAAACTCAAATATAAAGTCATATAAATATTTTGGCATCAGATTAATAAAATTTGACTACTGATAATGCTCGCGCGCATTCTCGCTTTCTTCCTAGTTATAATTCACGGCACAAAAGAAAAAGGAAACTGGCGCATGCGTAATATCGACTACAGATGTCTGCTTTATTGAGAATTTCTGAAACATGGCGGCCTCCTCCTCCTCGCCTGTAAATCTGTTCAATGAAATCTATATTTAGTCAAGCTAGAACCATAATTTATATTGTTTTAATTACACTGGCCAACAAAATTTTTTTTTGTGACAAAATGAAAGTGGGTGATTTTTGGTAGTATTTTTTCTGCAGATTACGAATATAATTTTTAAATTTCTCTAGTACGCACAGCTTTCTTGTTTTACAATGAAACATTTTTAAATCATTCAGTGTTTGGGGCCTGGTAAATTTCCTTGCGTCCCCAAAATATGGATACTTTAACAATGTAGCTGCTTCTCTTCACTCCCATTACTTTAACATAAAAGTCTCGATGTGCATAACTTGGAAACTTGACGTGATAGAAAAAATCTGAAAGCAGATTCGGATTCTACATACAAATTACTATTAAGAACACTATGTGTGGCCTTAGTCACAAAATGCGTGTTGACTAGTGTTATTAAAGGAATATAAACTAGAAGATAATAATGATATTATTATTATTATTATTATTATTATTATTATTATTATTATTATTATTATGATAAAGACCAGCGAGGCAACCGGAATATCGTGTTCAACCTGTCGATTAATCGAGTGCCAGATAATGCTTCATTTCCTGTCTGTTTCCGATTGGTTGAACGAGTTTTAATCATTTATGCATGCGCCAGCTTGCTTTTTCTTTCGTACATGGGACTGTAATGACCGAAAGATGGTTTTGATTTCACTTTATCCCTCCATCCGTCTGTAAATCTAATTTCTCGAATCGTATGAAAGATTTCCAAATCCTGTTTTCGCCAACCGATAAATATAGATCAAGGCTTGGACAAGTTCGAAGACGGTCGAAATCACTTCAGTAGAATGTGTTTATTATGATGATGACCGATACATCAATCAAATCGTATTATCGAATCATGAATGAATACAACATTACTTTTTGTTTAGCATTTAAGCATTGTTAACGCTTAAACATTTGGTGCAACTATACGCAGAAAAGTAGTGTAAGGTATGTTCTTCAAATACGGAATGTTGTTTCATGTTTATGATGACGTTAGAAAATGTCTAGCACGGAGTTGAAATACACGTGAGTTTGGTAGCGATCGAACTTATCATTCCGTTCTTCAATTTCAAGTTTGCTGCCAAAATGCTCTCAAAAATTGAATCGTTCTGTGAGGGCTACGACGCTGGTTACTCTTATTCCAGAATAATAGAACAGTATAAGGGAAAAGGTTTCATTATTTCCAAGAATGGTATAACAAAAGTTATCAAACGCAGAAGACTGAAAACATGGATCCAAACAATCAATAGTGAGCGAAAAGCACACCCCCGTTCTTCCCGTACTAAGACTAACATTCGAACTGTGAAGAGGCTATTCCTTACGGAAAATCCCCCAAATCAACGGGCAAGCAAGATTGGAAACTCTGTTGCATCGGTAAACCGGATTATTCGTCAAGATCTGAAATTAGAACGCCGTCTTAAGACCCAAGTTCAAACTTTGTTGCCTAAACCCATTGCAGAGAGACGAACCAACAACAGAAAACCGTATGAACGCTATCTGGCAGGCGACAAATGGAAGAACACTTAGTCATTTTGGATAAGGCTTGGGTCTATTTATCGACAACAAGGTGATACAGCTCAATCTAACTGGGAGAGTTTTCCGAAAGGACTCATGGTGGTTGCTGGATACAGCTACTATAGTTTGGCCATTAAAAATGTGGGATCTAAAGCAACGATAAATGCTGCCTACTTTGAACTGATATCGTAACGATATCCCGCAGTTATATGGCCCTAGGACGAAGGACATGTATAGTCTAGTGCAAAAAGGTTTAGACTTAAGTCATAGTTGAGCACGTGAATCGCACATCCCAAGCGTATACCTGCTACCCTGTTTTCATGTAGAAGGGACAGGTCCAGTCTAATCTGCCTTGACTCTCAGGAAAAGTACCCGATTTTGCAACCGATCAACATCTGGTAAGCTCAGTTCCTACGGAGCAGGTAAAAACCTTTTTGCACTAGACTGTACACCCGCCAATACAAAGCATCCACCCACACTACTAAATCGACTCTCCAGTACTGTGCTCGAATGGAACAGGAAACTGGGATTAAAATTATCCCATTCTCAGACGCCCCTGTCAAGTC
Source organism: Rhysida immarginata (assembly GCA_023313115.1). Taxonomy (NCBI): domain Eukaryota; kingdom Metazoa; phylum Arthropoda; class Chilopoda; order Scolopendromorpha; family Scolopendridae; genus Rhysida; species Rhysida immarginata. The sequence continues at coordinate 5,965,586 of JAHWFO010003124.1, forward strand.
ACCTGATGCTTCTCCAAGGGATTTTTGTGGATATGGACTCCTTAAAAGAGCTCTTCATGTAAGACGTCCGAGAACGCTTTCTGGATTTTGAAAAGCCTTTCAAGAGAATGGAACAGAATCGACCTCTCTGTTCTCCATAGAAGCCTCTTAGATTTGAGTTTTTGCTAGAAGAAAGGGGCATCACATAGAGTCAATAGGTGATGGAGAAATGGGTTCCAGTAGTAAATGTCGTCACATAAACAGGAAACGACCCTCCGTACGAACAAGAACATTTGCTTAGGTTATTACTTTATGGATAAGCTTCGCAGTTTGATAATACATAAGCAATTTATGGTTTAAAAAAAGACAAACAAGATAAATGGATATTTTGAATTTTTAAAGGTTAGATTTCTTATTTAAATTCTCAGGTCAAAGTAATAAAAATGAACGAGTTTTTAAAGCGTCAAGAAAAGAAAGAAACCCACGAGTCAAAATTGAAAACTTTTAATAAAGTGAGGAAAACAGGAACCAACTGTAACTAAACTTGAAAAAAAGTTTAGTATTTTAGTTTTTTTTTTCTTTTTGAGGAAGAAACTGTCTTCATTATAGTAGTCGGCCAACCCCGCCCCCAATTTCTTGAGCAGAGACGGGCGTTGGCGACAATTTAACGCTTCACTGCGTTACACGAGATTTTCACTAAATCCTAGACACGGCGAGCGCCGCTGCGATTAGGCCCTCGGTGCGTTTTCGCAACGGAAAAACCTTTTACGAAGCGATCAATGGAGGAAGGATTTTAGCAGGCGAGAGGTTAAAAAAAAACTGTTACTCCACTCACTTTCGTCGACAACGTCCTCCTCCTCCTTCTTTCTCTTCTTTTTTTTTAAATGGACTTCTCCCTAAGCAAACCTTTTAACAAAATAGAAACCCAAGGATTCCTGGCTTGAGAAATGGCTGCTAAGCAGCTTACGATTGTTTCTGCAAACGGTTTTCTGAAACCCCCACAACGGAACAGCCATGAGTTAGTGTTGCACTTAAAAGACTCCAACTGATGAATGCGTTTCCAGCGCCTTTCCTGGTCGTCTGGGATCTAACTCGCTTCAATTCTTTCGCCTACTTTCTTTCTCTCTCTCTCTCTCTCGAAAATTAGATCTACGTTTACAATTTTAAATGTAATCTACAGCGTTGGGCTGTTGCGTTTATTAAACTGCGCCTTAAAATAATGACTTGACATGGGAAGGCGAGGAAAAAAAAAAAGCTTAGAGGACGTTTCATTCTATACTTGCAACACAGTATTTCATTCCGTCGAATGCTTTTATCCTTTTAGTATTCTGCCCCAGCCATTAAGAAATAAAACGGCACATTCATCAAAGTGTTGCAAACTTCACAAATGTGCAAAAATGTTACCCTCATGTAAGCAAGACAGCAAAGCAACTTTGAGTCGTCACCTTTAAAACAGAAAATAGAATTAATTTTTTTTTTTCACAAACTCTAAAAAATTATGGTTCCTAAACAAAAGATGGCTGCCAGCCAATATTTGTCATGTTTTGGCTTGTCAGGATGTAAAAAGGAATCTTTGGGGAAAGGGCAAACATTTCGTTCACCTGATGTTATTCCCTCTAAATACAAATACCTTCAGACATGCACAACAGAATCAAGTGAAAGCTCTAAAAATGTCTGTAAAAAAGGAAAAAAAAATTTAAATCCCTCATGAAATGTTTACCGAAAACCTTTTAAATATTTCAGGACGGCTAAGGAAATGTGCTTTACAATGGAGAGCGGAGGTTGCTTTATCGTTATGAGTCGAAAATGGCCATTAAAAATTAAAGCGCTGCATAAAAAGTAAAACCAACAAGAAGTTAAATACAAAGTTCCCCAAAACTTTGTCTTTCTTTAAAAAAAAATTCTGCAAAATTATAAACCCCAAATCCATTTTCTTAATAATTTTGTATAGGCTATTTAAAAGACAAAAAAATTTAACAGATCAATATCGAAATATATTAAAATACCAATATGTTGCCTGAAAATGGTTTTATTTGTAAAGAACAACGTCAAAAAGTTGATGGAACTCTGATATAGAACAGAATGAAAAGACATAGGACAACTTAGCTTAACTAATCACTTTCAAAGTAGTACCTTGAAAACAAGGAGGGAGGCTTGTTTCGAACTCTTCCAGAGTCCAGTAGTCGCATTCGATTTCATATACTCCACGACTGTTTTATGCTTTCCTTAAGGACCATTTTCAGAGAATAACCAAAAGTCACTAGGAACTTTAGGAAAATTTAGAAATTTTTTAATGAAAAATTGCTGCCCGACAATGTGGCCCAGTATGTTATCATGATACAGAAGCTCCACTCTCTCTGCTATTTGTCGCGCCACTTCCTCCAAACTACTTCACCTTCATGTAGAAATAACCAATGATCTGTCCAGGTGGTAAGCATACAAATTGCGATATTGCGCCGAATGATCAATACTCGTGTCTAACTGGAAGGCACTACACGGTGAAACCTGTCCAGAAGCTTCCTACTCGCGCTATCTTATCAGATCTTAACGAAACTTCGCATGCAACTATCTATCGACCGGATATATGAATAATCAAAATATCTCCGACATATCTGAACACGGCTCGAACAGTGCTGGGCTCCGCTCTTACTGTCATGCAGCCCAACAATAAGACTCTGAAATGTCATTTCGTTTAATAGTCAGTCTCTGCGACAAACTATTTTGGCCAGCCCGATTACCAAATTTCTCTCCTATTAAGCACATTTGAGATGTGATGGAATGTTGCCTGCAGCCAACCAAGAATATCGACGAATTAGCTCGCTGAGGCAAAATATCCTTGAAAACAGCATACCGGCAACTTGACGAATCCATGCCATGTCAAGTGACAGTTTGTATCCATGTAGAAGTGGATTAACCCCATATAGGATTCAGTCACTTTCTAACGCTTTCATGTAATCATTTCTTCTTCTGTCCATGTATTTCCACATAGGTCTATCAACTTTTGTCTCATTTGCATACTTCCTTCTTAGTGCGCCGTTTGTTTGTTCTTGTCAAAGAGTGTGTTTGGTTTAAAAAAGAAGACAAGCTAAGTTATTTCTTTTATCCAATGGGAATCGAATATACGAGCAAAAACAAATTCTTAAACTGCACATGAAATTTTGCCCTCGCAATACAACGAGATTTAAATATAGCTATAAACAACGATTTCTAAAACTAAATATAGATTCAACGATTAGTAGTATCGATATTCCCCAATCAATAATTGTGTTAATTGGTATTCGACGGGAAGCTCTGCAATCAGTGGTGATCTTTCTTTCCATTTCGAACTTGTCGAATGTAATTAAAAATATGTATGCCACTATTCTTACTTGATATTTTTATATCGCAATCGAGTTTTTTGTACGTTAAAGTAAAAGTGTATTCCAAACTTAAAACGAATAACAAAGATCTTTCGCTAAGAAAATTTTCTTCCCCTTTAAAAAAAAGATAGCGAAAGTAAACAACGTTATTTTTCACTCCTCCTTTCTCTCAAATTACTTGGTGCAAATGACGAAGTCACTCACCGTTTACAGGTGGCAGTTCTTCATTACAAAAGGAGATGGGCTTTATCTATTATTCAAAGACATCCTCCAACAATAGGAAGCGAGTGGACAGGTGACGGCACTCCCACGCAAGGGTTTAAAGCGTTCATTTTACATCAAATTTTTCAAAAGGGAGGAACGTCGCACCCGTATTCTTATCATCAAACACCCGCCTTCCACCTTCCCACAGGCCTCAAACCACGCACTCAGGAAAAGAACTTAAAAACTTCCTTTTAACTGCTCTGTAAATTCGTGATGAATAGAGAACACCACTACATAAAAAGCAGACATTACTAATAGATGTTTTAAAACAGTATCCAAAAGCCTTAAATAACTTATTTTCAAATTGCTTTTGAGATGAATTAAGTATGCACGTAAACGTATGTTAAAGCTGAACGCTTTCTTGTCGATATTCGCTGCAGAGCTCAAATTTTTAACGCTAATCCACCAGAAGCCTCCCAACATCGCTTTAAGTTTATCAATACGCATTACATTTTTATACGCTTGAAAAATATAAGTTTTAAATAATTTCAAAATACTACCAAACATTGAATTGAAATTCCAGGGCTTTAATGTCTGCAAGATGAATTCGCAGTGGAGAACTCTGCCGATGATGGTAATCATCATCATTACCAACAGCTTACTCTCTTGAAAATTTCCCCAGTGCCAATTGAGATTTTCTGTCTGTTTATATTGGCAACGACGTGAGCGATATTTTCAAAAGTTAAGTTCATACCAAACAAGACCACCTTGTCAAGTGCCTGGGAAGTTTTAAAGGATTTCTATAATAACAATAAAGGCGGCCATCGACGAAATGAGACAATCCCCAATCGCTTCCACAGACTAATTAATAATGTAATCTTCTTAATGCTCCTTATTGTTGATAAGATTAAAAATAATTTATGCGCTTTTCTAAAGAAGCTCACAATATTTTAAAGGTTATTGGATTGCAATTTTTCTTTTCCTTCGATAGGCTCTGCTTTGTTTTGTTCAAAGACGAAACAAGACATTAACAAAAGGGGCTTTACAGACATCTTCTTTCCCCTGAACTTGATCGTTTGTTCCACCGCAAATAATAATTAAGCATCGCTGCCAGATATGAACATACGCCGGCCTCATTATTCGAAATGCCTTATTCCCCATACCATCATCTCCTACTGAAATGAGATGACAACAGCTCTGACAAGGCCCTTTTCAATAGCTTTAATAATCATGCCTATGATGCAATGAACAAAACCCTAATTCACTTCGACATTATTAGAGGAAGAAAGGGAAAGAATTTTATAGGTTTATTTCACCAGAATAGCGTGCATAGACTACGAGAAGAACCATTTAAAAAATACCAATGCCGATATATACATTGATATGTTACAATCAAACCTCAGTTTAACGAATTCCTAAGAACTGAGAAAAAAAAATTCGTCACACTGAAATTTGGTTAACTTGAGGTTTGACTGTATTACTTACTTCTCTCGGAATAATACTTCTTATTAGAAAATAAAACTCTATTAGAGATGAACACTCAAAATAACTGAGAAATAATGCTCCATTTTCTATTTACGATGAGAAGATCTAGACGAAATAGAATAACAACTAGAAAATAATCAGAATGGATTTCAGCAAGAGTAACTAGAATATTCATAAATTTTGAGAGTATATTCTTACAATGCGTGCGCGCCTACGTGTAGATAAAATTTACACACTTCTCTCATTTACTTGTCTATTGATTTTAGTCTTCATCACCACTTTAAAAGTCTCCCGGTTGCAACGCTCACCTTCATTTAAAGCGCAGTTCCTTGGAAAACAACAAATTTGCCTGGAAAATAACAAAATATTTTTACTTATCACTACACGATCCTTACCATATTTACCAATTTCAAGAGTATGACATGAAAAAGGTAAATACTTTTCAAATAATTTTCTTTTACTTTATACTTAACGTTCCCTTTTCTTTTTTAAATAATTATATATATTCTCCTTTTATACGATAAAAAAATACAAATTTTTAAATTGTTAATTATTTTCATTTATTTATATCATCAATACGTCCCATAGGAACACTAAAATCAGCATGAAACTTCTAAACAATCGACGCAATGGAAATGAATAATATCTACTGTTAATATGTAGTTCGTATAATACCACAATGTGGTACCTCATAAGTAAATGTTCGAAATGTCCTCCGCCTCGCATACGCACGCATGGACAAGACGGATCATGAATTGTCGCACCCTTTCATAGACCACATTTGTGCTCTAACGTCCAGGGGGGCCTTTTCTCGAGAAAGTCTGGAAGCGTGTTAGGTTACTGTACAATGTGTGGTCCATCAATTCCAGGCGACACATTGATCTTAAACTACCTTAAGTGTCGAGTCATCACTGTATCGCATGGATTTTTCACGACCCACAGATGTTGATTTTGGAAATTAGTGAGGCATTGTAGACTGGCCTTGTGTGTCTGTAATGGAACAGCTCATCAACCAACCCTTCCAAACATATGTTTATATGATCTTTGTTACTTTTTTATGGCATGGGAAACCAGTTCCCGCATTTTGTCCCCCTATTTTAGATTCATCCTGTAAGAGGTATAGGCGGCTTTCATTTGTTATTGAAAGTCATTTTTAATTATTCTAATTTATAAAACATAAAACCATCTCATGTATTTATTTTGTTATGTTATGACTAAATAATTAATCACAAATCCTTATTTTCCCGTTTTTAAAACGGGCGTTGAAATCTATAAAACTGTTCAAGCCTTTTATTTAAGGCTTTGTTGAAAAAAGAACAAAAAAAAAAAAAGAAAAAAGAAACCGGTGCTATACCCCCTGTAGCATATTCACTCGAAAACAGTAATAAAAATGCGTGAATTAATAAAAATAGTAACATTACTTAACATTTTTAATAATAAAACTGTATCAAAATAAACAGATACAAATACAAACAAGCATTGATAGAAGAAAGAAAGAGAGAAACTGTGCTGAAATAAGATTTTTCTCCTCTTCGCTGAGTATTCATCGAAAAATGCGCCGAGAAACGATTTCAAAGGCGAAGCCACAAAATCTCATTTTTTTCCCGCAACGAAAGAAATAACAAAGCCCCCAATGGAAGGAAAGGAGGCAAAAGAGAAATTCACCACCAAAACTGAAGAACTTCAGCATTTCCTTCTTTCGTTTCGTTTCTTTCTTTTTCTTTTTTCTTTTTTTTTTTTTTTCATTTTTTTCGGGTTCCGAGGTTCTGCAATGACGTTCGTTACACATTCGAAGGGAAAAACTTCCAGCAAGGAATTTAAAATGTAATTGAATAAAAGTTTAAAAAAATTTCCCCGTTAAAAAAAAACTATGCAAGAGATCGTTTTGTTTGCTGTTGTGTATTTTTTAATAGCAAAGAAAATATTCTGAAAGTGATAGAATTTTAAAAAATCTATTTTTAAAGTTTCCCTAGCTTACATATTCAATATATAAACATTACATTCTATTCCATATTAAATGAAATGTATTTTACAACCGGCTAAGCCTGAATCTTCCTCTCTCCTTATTTTCTTTTCTATAACACACGAAAAAAAGTGAATAGAACGTTTTCCATTGCTAGAGAAAAAAATAAAATTCATTAAACCAAGATTCTATTATACAGAATAGCCCAAAGCTAAAAAAAACAAAAAAACCTCACATTTTGGGAGATTATAGCTTTTAAACAAATTAATTTATTTGACCAAATCTGCAATTAACAGCATAAAAACAAAGAAATATAATAATATAGTATTCGTTATAACATCTTGTCATTATTGCATCATAATGGCAAAAGAAATTTTGTTCTTAGAAAAACGCATACAATGTGCAAAATTTTTTTTCACTAACCATCATTGTTTTAGATGTGTGTCGACGAATGTTAACACACCGAGGATCCCTGCTCACCGGAGTTTTTCTATGGAGTCGTTTGAAGAACAAGTATGCCTGCCGATATCGCAGATAGCAATCAACTCGAGGACATCATTCTGCAGGACTTCAACACTATTCCGGTAGCCAAGTGCCGAAAATGTGAAAACATCGCCCTTTTCCTCCAGCCTGGCATCGACTTGGATGAGGACGAATCGAGCACTTCCATCGGCAACAGATAGTAAAGAATCGGTTTAACTGTCAATTGCAGCATGCTTTATTCAAATGAGTTAATTTCTACAAAATCTATAGCCTTACGAAAGGTGAGTCGTTAATTTTGGATCGACTTCTTTCATTTAAATGAATACAATGAAAATGTTAATTAATGGACTATGAAGGAGAAGACTCAGGTAAATTCGTATATGTTGTATGAAATAAGTTTTATTAAATATCATTTAAAGAACTCCAAATATAAATCCCCTAAGAAATTAGTGATTTACCATTGTTACTGTCAAATGAATAAACAGAAAACAAGTCTCAACAAGAGTAAATTGCCATCTATTCTGGATCTCTTGTTTGTCATCCTCAAATTATGTTAAATATGCAGAATTCTCAAGTTGACCTACAAAAATAGTTTCAAATACCAGCTTTCTCCGATGAAATGCAGGTTAATTCAAAATAAAGTATCCCTATTCAAAGCACTTTAAAGAGGTCACCAGTAGACGTAACAACGTCAAATTTGAAGAGTATGAAGAACTGATTGGCGAGAAAAAAAGGTTAAATGATCTAAAGAGCGCTGCAAACAACGCTGGATGACGAAATTTGCATAACGTGTCGGAACGTCCTCGTGATTAACTTCATTATACTCTATTACTGAGGTTTCTTAAAATTGAGATTACTCAAAAACAGATTCGAGAAGACGAGTCAGCTTCTAAGCAGAACATTCGCATTTTTCGTGGCAAATTTAGAAACTAGAATGCATTGACCCTTTCTGTTGTACTTGTTTAATATAAAAATCATCGTTGTTAGAATTATCTCACAAAACAATTAAAACCATTTGAAAATGCGTGGGACTACATTGTCAGAAGGATGTTAAAAGAGCGCAAGCCAGCTAAAAATATTTGTGAAGTCGATCGTTCCGTTGCCAATTTTTTTCGCATTTTTCGATTTTGAATTCAGATTCGGATAGAGAATCAAAATGTAAGTACATAATAGATACCAATGTCCTATCCTATGGTTGGGTAACAGTATTCTTAGATGGCGATGGCGCTCTCATTGCCTGACCGTACCTTACTGTTAAAGTGGTTTTACGAGAACGATGAAAATGCTGCTGGAAGCAAAGCAAAAATTTAACAATATAAAAAATAATTTTGACATAATAGAAAATGTATTTCACAAAATTCTACTTCTTCAGCATCTGATTTGACTACTTGACCATCTAAGACCAACTATGAACTAATTGTAACTAGGCTTGTGCTTCGTTTAGCTTTACTTTCTCTCAAAAATTCCTTACCATCCACAAAATGATCATCCATTTTCTTACGAAAGCACAACTTGCAAAAAATTGCTCGGTATTCAGAAGGGCTTCCGAAATTCCAATTTTCAGTCTATCTAGGAAAATCATCGGCTGCAAACAGCGCATATTTTGAAAGCCCTGAGGGGGGGAAATTATAACAATAATATAAAAAAAGAGAATTTTTCTGGTTATTTTTCATGCCGTTCATACAGTTAAATTTTCGTCCCTTCTTCGTCTAATTCCATTGATTTGCGGTTTGAGTGATGGCCCTCGGTAAGATGCGACTGCCGCTTAATCAAAACCTTTTCCCCGCGCCGTGTGTCATTCGACCCTAACGGGAAATAAATAGACTTTTTATCTGCCCGTGATAAATCATTATTGTGCGCTCGCGGATTCTTAATAGCCTCGTTCGGCACGCCCATATTTCAAAAAAGAACCATATGGAGTCTGTACGAGGAATATATGATGAAGTATATTTCATTTCAAAAACTTCGTAGAAACCTCGGAGCGAGAGAAATTTCCAATAGACTGGAGCCAACAAGTAATTTTTTTCCCCTCTCGGATAATGTTCTCTCCTGGTTTGTAAATTCTCGAGGTCAAGATAGTCGCTTCTGGCTCCTTCTCCTACGCTGAAGTGTTTAAACTCTTGAACTACCGAGTATTAGCAGTGATCGTGAGAAATGCCAAGTGCAGATTAATGGAGCCAAGCGACGCAAAGGAGCATATCAATGCCTAGGCTTTGTTCGTTTTATGCATCTCCAAAGGTGCCTGAAGCTTCAAGGCATATTTTTGCCTATCTCGGTTGTGAAGGAAAAATAAATTCTAGCAATATTTTAAAAGCGAGCCATCCGGAAAAACGAAATTGTGTATATTTCGACGATTCGACATCTACTAGAGAAACGTGTTTGCTTTAGGGCAAGTTTTATTATTATTTTTTTAAACTGCTTTAAATGTCTAAGTCACTATTGTTTGAAAACTTTTACTTTTACATACGAGGGTTGGAGCATAAGCATGGCAACGATTTTTTGTGAGAATACGAGCATGGATGTAAAATGTGAAATATACATATGAAATGACAAGGAATGGACGAAATATACGGAATTTAACAACACGTCAACATTTTGTTCCTCATGGTTATTAAGGTATCCGACATAATATTACAGGTTTCATGGTCCAGAATCATTGCAGCACATACCTGTTCTAAAGGGCCTCAATGTATTCCCCTCCAACGTTCACAACACGCTGCCAGCGATATGGGAGGCGCCGAATACATCCGCTTCACCATTTCCTCGTCCTGTTGCACGGCATTTGCAATGCCCATTGGTGTCCCAAACCGTCTACCACGTAATGATTCCTATGAGGTCAAAATCACACGGAAAAAGGTCTAAAGAGTTTGGTGGGCGCTCCAATTCTTCCTATCCCCAACGTCACAGTAGCCACCCTACACACTCTGTTTTATGTGGCCTTGCACGGCGGTTGACTAAGAACTGATTTAACATTGCTCTCTGTACAACAACATAAAATCACAGACCCATCTAGTGTTGTGGAAACCTATTACGAACGCACGGCTTCCCTTCACACTTCAGATAATCACTTTGAACACTTTTTGTAATTGTAGAAGTCAAAGAAGCTTTTACATAATTTTTTTACATAATTTTTAGTGTTACAACTTTTACATAATTTTTTTTTTGTTGAAGTGTGTATAAATTTGTATGCGTAGTCTGCTGTTGGCTAGAAACTCTTGGAGAAAGGGTAAAAATGGTAGATAAGAAAAAAATTACTGATATAATGCTTACCAATTTATACCGTGGTTCTTTATTGGTGAACCATCTTATTAAATGCAATCCTTTCAAAACTCTAACCTAGATACTGCAAGGATGTTGATAGTTTGAGTTTGATAATAAATCAGGATTATAAAATCTCAGTAGAATAAACGATAAATCCTGTAACAGGTCACATTCAGTAAATTTCAAAGTGACCATCTTGCATATACTAGTACAAGTTGAGAGTCGACTACCGTCAAAGTTTTCCTGGAAGGACAATCCGTTCATGCGTGGCTTAGGGTGACGAACGCTCGACGGCGACACAGAAGGCGGACAATAGGTAAAAGGCCTTACCGAAAAACCAGGGCTAGCGGACGGTCGACCATGTACCAGCACGAAACTGTCACAAACCCCAGCGGTCCTCCAACCGGTCCGAAAAAATACATCCAATATATGTAGGTCGTGCATTTTATTAACTGCGAACTGTAATGCGTTGTTTCATTTGTTCAATGCTGTGGATTAGATTTGATAATACTCAGATTAAAGTCTACGGTGGTCCAAAATTCTTTGGAAAAGTGGGATGGTGACTCATGTTTTTTTTTCATTAATCCCGCAACAACTGTGGTTGTAACGCGTTGTTTCAGTTGTACAGTGCAGTGTATCTAGTTACTTTTTACTTCTAGTGAGTTAACCTTAGTCTTGATAAATTCCCAGACAATGTATAAATACTTTAAAGCACTGTATATTTTTTAAAAAGAGGCTTTACGAAAGAATGGAAATTAATTGTCATTATTATTACAGATTTTTCAGTTAAATCTAGTTAAGCTTAGGGAAATGTACCTATTTACTGTTTAAGAAAAAGTAATAATAAATTATGCCTCGGAGAAATACGTCAGTTGCTGTGACAAGAGGGTACGCATTGTGACAGAAACATTTTTAACAGCTGTAACGGATCATCGGTCACCAGACACGTGACAAGGTCTTTTCTGGCACGCATTTAAAACGCCTGCTGTATATAATGATGTGGTCCATCTCCCGTAGAGGTTTCTCATGAGGACGAATGCGTGCCGGGTGCGTCCGTGCATTAAAACTGCCGTGACTCGCATTGCCTGTGCCCAAGCAACATTTAAATAGCTAAGTCGTAAACAATCCCATGGTGAGTTAAGCTCTTAGATTTACAATTCGTAATAAAACTCGCCATAAGGCAAAACCATACATCATAAATCTAACAGTGCCGAGTGATCATGTCATTAAGGGTAGCATCCTTATGACACATAAATTGATAACCATTATTGTAAAAGAAATTGCATTGACTCAACGTAAGAGCCTGTGTCTCACCGTAAGAAAAAAGAAAATAGAGTAAGTAACACTCTCAACGACTCTACAATATCTTTCCCCCCCACTCGACGGTTATTTCCCCCCAAGGTTCCTTTATTTTGAAGCTCTTGATTTATTTCTCACATTGAAGATTTTTTTTTTGTTTTTATTTTTTTTTCTTTTTTCTTTTCTCGTCCTTCGTGGCACCAGCGTAGAGACAGCAATGACTTACAATCATCCCGGAGGGAAAAAAATAAAGATTTGTTTTCTACTCGAACGATTTAATCAATATTTTTTCACTTCAATGACAATACCATTAGTGAAGAAGAAAGGTGTGAAAATCCTTACTTCCTTATTATCTTCGCTTCTCCCCTTACAAGGCCCCGCGTCTTCAATCAATCAACTGCCGGTTGCACCGAAGGCCACTTTGGAAGCTCTCTCTTGACCGCCGCCTTCCTTGTTGATGCCACGAAATCAAACACGAAAGATCCTCTTTGTATCCTTTCAAATTAAATTTTTTTTTACCTAATAAGACTCCTCATCAATACAAGATCAAGGGAATCACTTCTAAAATAAAAATAGACCACTAATTAAGTCGTACTTTATTGACAGGAAAGTAACTTAACAGGAAACCAAGCCCAAAAGATCATTCTGAGTAATTTCGGTCCAAAAAAAAATCAAACAAAAAAGACGAGTCTTTAATTAACATAAAAACACTCCTGGGGTTTAAATGCACGGCATTAAAAAAATAATAATAAAAGTGAAAAAAAAATATATCATACGCACCCCAAATATATTTTTTTTAATTATTAATTAAAGAAATTTTTAAAACTCTACCTTATTTTCCAAACACAAAAGAGCGACTGAAAAGGAGGCAGTTAATTATTAACTTCATTTTCATCGGCAAAAGTGAATCGATAAATTTTCTTAATTAAAGGCGTGTCAATGAACTGAGCCATTCACGCTATCCATCTCCCACCGAAACAGAGCCACAAGAAAAGGAAAGGAACCAAAAGAGAGAAGGAGAAAAAGGAAAAGGTGGGGGGAGGGGGGAATAGAGAAGGGGTTCCTACTTATTAATTCTTGTCTATATTGATCTGCTTAGTTAAACAAAATTAAAAATCCTTTATGGAAGTTCGATCCTGAAGACGAGGAAGGTGGCGCCGCATTTCATTATTGGCTACGCTGAATAAATCACTTGCCAATAACAGTCCAATTCCTTTTTCACCTTATTTTACGTCTGTGTTTAATTTCCCGGATCATTAGAGCAAGAAGAAAAAAAAAGTGCTTTCTCATTTTCACGTCCCTAGTCATAAGGACGTTTTCACAATCATCTCAACCTATTAATTGCAGAACTTTTTGATGATGAATGCCAAACAAGAAATCGCAATTAAAAATAAAATGATTTATTATGAATAGCTCTTTAATATGAAAAACAAATATAAGCGAATATTGGTGCTAAAAAGAAAAGTATGCAATGCTCGCCAATAAGTAAGCTGCGTGGTGTTCGTAACATAAAAACTGATACAATTGTGACAATTTCTCTACAAAAGAAGAAAGGGGTATCTAAGTCTAACATGGAGATCTAATGTAAAAGTTAAGAACTGCAAATACACCGGAGAAGACAATCCACAGCAAAAGAAGAAACCAAAAGTGGTCGTGTTTCTTTGATATTTTCGTTTTCCAGTAGCACGTGCAACGGACTGAAATAACATGTTTATTGACATTGATATATAGACTACATAATATTGCATGACACAAAATGATGTGAAACATTAACAAACAGTTGTTCTTATGAATGAGGCATGGGTCTATGACGATTGGTCTAAAGCTGATTGGTCTAACGCCGTTTGGTCTAACGCCGATTGGTCTAAATCCCGATTGGTCCAAATACCGATTGGTCCAATTTCCGATTGGTCCAATTTCCGATTGGTCCAATTCCCGATTGGTCCAAATACCGATTGGTCCAAATACCGATTGGTCCAAATACCGATAGGTCTAAATACCGATTGGTCTAATTCCCGATTGGTCTAAAAAGAGACTAAAATGACTGAAAAATTTCCACTGAAAACGAGAAAATTAACTTGAATTAACCTTTTTTCTTTAAGGAAATAAAATACATAGTGAATGTGTATAGTTTACAGAAGAATTCAGAAGCACTCTTTGCACAATTACAATGTTGATGTATATGTGATCCTTAGATAAATACGTGGGTTAAATCCCGTTTTAAAAAATGGAATTTTTTTCAAGAAGGTCTCTAAATGAAAATAAATGAAACTTTACTGAATGCATTTTTTATGAAATGTTTCTGAATTAACTATTCTTGAGCACCCCCCCCCCCTTGGTTTTTATCTGAATTTACTGAAGTTTTTTTTCTTTTATGGAAAAGTGGAGGGGTCTTTTTAATTTCCTTTCTAATATTAATTTACCGAATTAATTAACTGGGGATCGCGTTGGCCATAAAATTTTTTGATGTTATAATTTAAACTTATAATGCATTTAAAAATAACCTACACATTAAATAACCAATTCTATTATTTATATATTTACTTGCTTATTTATTTATTTATTTATTACTACTACACATTTCCATAATTGTCGTGCATCCGGGTTAATACAATACCGCCTAGACAGAAAGCCTGCTCACGGAAAAATCATACATTGCTACATCACCTACGGCGGCCGGGGGAGATATGGGGTAGGCTTTCTAGTTCTCCAGTCCACCTGGTCGTGGGTTCGAATCCCGCCGTGGGCATGGATGTTTGTGTTTGTCCCGGGCAGCGTACAGATATAACTTGTGTAAAAGGCGCAAAATGACCTTAGTAGTTGACGCCAAAATTTCTAATAAACCAACCAACATCACCTATGGTAGGGACAATTTTGGGCTTATTATTGGCAGAAATATGATTAGCAAAATAACCTACCGTAGGTGATGTAACACTGTATGACGTTTTCGCACTCAGGCTTTGAGTAGAGGTGGTGTTGGTTAATATGACAGTAAATTTAATGATAAATAAAAAATTATGCCAAAGCCTACAATCAACAATGGCTTAATTAGTCAGAGTGTCGGCGCGATTCTTTTTTCTTTTTTTTAAAATTCGTCTTCAGTGGACATTTTTTAGTCATTCAGTCATTTTAGTATCCTTTTAGACCAATCGCGAATTTGGACCAATCGGGAATTGGACTAATTGGGATTTAGACCAATCGGAATTTGGACCAATCGGGAATTGGATCAATCGGGAATTGGACCAATCGGGATTTAGACCAATCGGAATTTGGACCAATCGGGATCTAGACCAATCGGCGTTAGGCCAATCGGCGTTAGACCAATCGTCATTAGACCAATCGTCCTGGACCGATGAGGCATAACACGGTGTGTTGTGGCTCTTTGACGTACTTGCCCTGGTCTTCTGGTTATTGTTCTTCTTGGTTCACGTTTCTTGGAATTGTTTCCGGAGGTAGAAGGCCATTTGCCTGGAAACATTTAATCTCTTTGAAACCTTGTTCCAATCTTCTGACTATTCTCCAGCTTAAGAGTCCTCCAAACGCTGATGTAGCGGCAACATGTTTCACTATCAAAACAAACTGAAATGCTCAATGCTGAACAATCTTTCTGAGTGTTGTCTATCTCGATATTACGAGTAGATAACGGTTTATAAATATTTATTCATTTAATAATAATAATAAAACAACAACCAAGGGGTCATACATAAAAAATAATAGATCCTGTGTTGTCTCCCTATTGTCAGCGAATTTGGGAGCGATGGAGATAGATGATAGCATTGATCAGCATCCGCCCACCCCCGCTGCGAGATGTGGAACCATCGATAAACGATTGGTGGAAAGAGCAGAGAATGAGCCAATGAGGAGGAGGAGCGAGCGACGCGGGAGAGACGAAATTTCACGCGAGGAAAGCGAGAAGAAAAATAATGGCCGTGATGGTGGTAAGACGTGGAAAAGTTATGAGAAGTTTTCCAAAGGAAAAAGGGTCAAAGAGACGTGGAAACTGAAGCCAGCGGGGAGCCGAACGAAAAAGCGGTCGAAGCTCGAGCAAGGCCGGTCATCCGCCGCCACGGAGGCAGAACGAGAGAACTGCCACGGCAACGCAACGAAAGACTACGCAGCAAGGGGAAGAAGCCCGAAACAAGGGAGCCCGTGTGTAGCCAGCCCGCCACAACGCCAAAGACGTTGGGGAACCGAGGACGAACGAAATCCTCAGCAAAGCGTCCACCACACCCCGGATCAAGACGTTGGCAGAAGGGAGGAAGGCCCGCCGCCAGCCCGCCGCATCAGCTCGCCGCGAGATAGACGACGGTACGGAAGTCGTACCTTCTACGGCGCGACGGAGCCACATATCGCCGCAGTAGCAGACCATAACGCCCGCAACGAGGGACGGACGGACGAGCGGATATTCCCGGAAAATAAGGCAGGTAACGGGGGGCTTCGTTCCTGGAAACCCTTATCCTGTAAGCGAATATTTAACGTGGACGACCCTAATTATAAATAGACGTTAAATAGTTTAATTACTCTTGCTCATCGCCCCTCAAAATTAACGCTGACTTTTGTTTGTTTGTTTTTCATTAATTATAGCACCCATTGCTCTCGCAACGATATTGCCCTCCAAGTTATTATCCTGAGCCCGCTATACGAATCTTACCACAAGACGTGCAAGGTCATAGAACTATTGAAGCGGTGTAATACTTCCTGACTAAGAACTTTATATTCTTCAAGCAAAATAATTCATATTAAACACATTTAATTGAACTTTACTTTTGTGAACTTTATTCAGCTTAAATTGAATCATTAAAATTCTGATGATACTCAGTTTTGTTGGCTGTCTGTTCCTCCTCTCTTCACATTATACACGTGACGAATATTAGTGTTTATCATAAACTTTAAAAACTCTAAACGCATTCCACTGCGCACGTGAGACCTATAAATAAACAAATAAGGATAACGATAAAGATAAAAGAAATAAAGAAATGGATTCAGAACAAACCTCGTTTACATATTTCTATCAGCACTGGAGGAGTTCTGATTGGATATGCAGGATTAATGTTACCTAGGAGCGTTCCATTCCAAATTTCGTTTTGTGTAAAGTTGGTCGTCTACTGTTTGTGATAACCTTCAGTTCTGTTTCTCAATTTAATTTTGGACACACATACTAGGCTATAATGTGGCGTATATGGTTGTAACGATTTAAAAAGACAGCAGTTAACTTGAAAGTCTGCAATGCGTGCGTCCAATTGCCATCGAAAAATGTAGACAAAAGAGAAGGAAGAACAAATATAAAGAAGCAAACTGGAGGAAAAAATTAAAATTCGGATTTCTCTTCTCCTTATAAAATGAAACCTATTCAGATTCTTAGCTAAGATTAGGTCATCAGAATAAATCTTCTAGCCTCCCGGGTTAGAAGCACACATTATTTAAGCCATCAAACCAAAACAACTTGAGTTCTGGAAACTGTTCTCTTTATTAAACTTCGTGGAATTAGTGGAGGGGGCATCATACAGCAAAGCAAAATAGGGAATAGGAGAGCTCTCTTAATTGTTATTTATATTTCCCACCGCCGTCTTCAGATTCATGAATCGAAATCATCATGAGAATTGCGTGGAACGATTGGTCTTCATGTCCGTCGAGGCAATCTTCTTCTGACGACCATTCTACGACGAAGTACGTTATTTTACTTGAGGTTTCTTTATATGCAATCACGGTAAACTTCTATTTTTCTGTCTACCTTGGCTGAGTTTATAGGCTGAGTTCTCACTCTTAGACAGAATATTTTTCAGTTTCATGGTTCGAATTTTTCATCTGCATTCGACATCGTAACCTCTTCACGGATGACGACGATTCCCATCCTCTCCCTTAGTCACAACGGTATTTTAAGGTTGAATTCTTTAAAAGGTATGTATTTCAGCTATCTATAAATTCAGAGCCCTATAACCGCTCTCCCAATTTATCCTCTCTCCTAAGCGTTTTTCAAAAACCTACAGCTGTTTAAGAGGATTGTGAGCGTCATATGCGAATATGAAGCATTAAGTCCTTAAAGATTTGATCTTTAACTTCAATTTCATATTAATTTGTTACACTTAAGTCGTGTTTACTGCTTGAAACGTCAACGAAGCTTCCGGGCTCTTTCAAAGTCGCGATTCCACTTAAGTCGCTGGACGCCCCGCCGCTTCCGATGTAAATTCCTTTTGCCTTTACATCTTCAGTTTCTTCCGGTTGAAAAACAACGGATAATTGGATGAATGTTATGATAATATACAATTTGAGGAAAAAAGTTGATGCTTAAAAATATGTCAGGTGGCCTCTATAGACTCATTTTGGGAAAACCATTATACGGTGAATACATGCTTAGTTAAAGTATCTTCAACATATTATTATTATTATTATTATTATTATTATTATTATTATTATTATTATTAT
>JAHWFO010003124.1:5984051-6020746 GCA_023313115.1 Rhysida immarginata
ATTATTATTATTATTATTATTATTATTATTATTATTATTATTATTATCGGTTTAAAATTACGTAAAGGACCTATAGGCTCTTTTGTAAATTTTATTCAATATTTCCCAAATCACTGATTTCAAATATATTCTCATTAATAACGTAGTGTAATTGAAGAAAATAGAACCAAGATCTAAAAATTTAAATCAAATACGAATGGAATTTTTTAAAATTTAAACTAGACACTTGAAAAATCTTATTTTTGTTTTTAACAATTTGTCAAGGCCTGCCGGTTCAGAATGTTGTTGCGACTTCACAACTTCTTCAGGGTTTCATCTCGAAATTTGGCGCCTTAATCAATTCAAGTTTAACATGAATTTTTAATAGAGGATAAATTTAGATTCTAGACTACGCTTTTCGAATTCTGTCGATGGAAGAAAAATTGAACAAATATGATTATAAAGTCACCTGCCAGGGCTCGATTTTAGGCTAATGTTAGGCAGCTCATATTTTATATCTACACTAAAACACAGGGCGATTCAAAACTCCGTACCCAATTTCAAAATGCTATACTTATTTTAAAACATAAAATACATATGTTCGTCACATCATCAATTTCGAGATGGTGAATTACAGGTATTCAATATGGCCCCCTCGACTGCATGGTACAATCTAATCGAAAATCGATGTTTTTATCAGAGTAAGGCCGACTTGTGCGTTTCCGCTTATACAAATGACCCGTTTTTTGGATCGTTAGCAGTAGGGGCTTTCGTTCAGTAACTTTTAAAAATCGCGTTGGACGTTATCGCTAATTCGCCCCTGTTGAAGCGGAGGAGACACAACGTCTTCTGTTACGGGGTGCCATATACTAAACAACTGACACTGTGGAGATCTCTACCGGCAACCTCAAGAAACTTGACGATCCCCTCTTTCCAATGGTAGGCAGGTCAATAAGCTGCCGTTAACGACTGCTTACCTATACCATAATCATAGAAGGGAAGTACTGAAACTCCGTAGTTCCCTGTGTTCCACCGCATGATGGCGCCACTGCTGTTTTGGCTCCAAGCTTATTTTCCTGTTAACTTTTATTTACAAAATGATAAAATCTAAAATGAATGACAACATATCAAAAATAAAATTTCAATTGTGCATTTATTTAACTTTATTGCCTTTTATTATTAATAAATTTAAAACAGAATTATACTCTTAAAAAATAACACTTCAAGTATAATCAGAGAAAGAGTTCAAATATTAAGAGAGCAATTTTGCAAATTTTTTTATGCGTTTTACTTTTCACTGCATTACAAACATCTCTCCTCAATTCTGTCACCAGAAAATAATAACTAGTCTGGATATAATACAAAATACAGGGTGAACAAAATACAGTCGCTAAATACTTAAATTCTCGTGGCTCCTCCTTACAGGACGTTAGTCTTTATATTCTTCATAACTTCCATAACAAAAAAGAAAGCAATTCAAGTCCTTTTCTCATGAAATTCAATTCCCTATAATGACATTAACCTTCGCAAAGGCACCATTCTTCCATTACCTTTCCCCCACTCCCCTCTCCCTCCAACTATTCTCTAATTTATCAAGGGGCTTTCTACAGCTTCTTTCAGTGTCTATGGCTTTCTCTCCCTACATATATATTTCTTCCCTCCCCCCCTCTATAAGCCCCTGTATATAAGACGTCTTCTAAGCCCCTATTATCACTTTCACTCTATCCAAAACGTCAGTTCTTTTTACAGAATCTTACCACGCTGTGTTCACTTCTTTTTAATAAATTGATTATAAATTTAAAGAAACATTTTATGTACCATAATCATGATATGCATCCATTTGATTTTTTTATTCAATTTATTTTTTAAATATACTTACGTTCATTAACAATTTATTTAAATACATAACAAAGAAAAAATAAATAATTGTTCTACAATATCTTTTAAATGAAATTAAATAAATGACCCAAACTGCAAAACAATTCCTGCGATTGGTGCCAAATCTGCAGCAGCGCCGCAGTTTCACAAAACTCCCGCGGAGACAATTTGGAGTGACTGCACACTTTAATGTTCGGTTGCAATTTTTTCTACAAATATCTCATCAAAAATTGTAAACTAAATTTTTTAGTTTACTTTTAACTCTAATAAAGCAATGTACAGCAATTGGTTTCAGATAAGCATTAAATCTTCAGTAATAAAAAATTATTTTCTTCTATGTCAATGTAAAAGCATAAGGAAGTTTCACTACTTCCCTTCTATGATTATGCCTATACATAGGACTTTGAAATCGGGCTACGGACTTTCGTATTACACCAAGTAATATTTTCACAAATGATGTGCAGGTCAAGGAAGTCAATAAGTCTTTTGACACCGGTCCCTGAAACTACACCTTACAATGACGTAAAAGCATAATTTCCAGCTTTCAAACATTTACCGATGTTTTCAAGTGTTGCTAGAATTTTCTGTTTCTAGATGCATTTTTACTATGGGCAGGGTAAAGAATGATTGGAGGAACACCTATTGAGTATTAGAATACCTATTGAGTATTACACTGGACGGGCCACAGCCCAAAGATATCTCCATAGGGGTTGTTAGACTTTTTAGAAAAGTTTTTAATGAATGCAACCGTCATGCAATCCTGCGGTCTTATGGCCTGCAGAGACACTCAATTGTAACATTTAACAGATGCATTTGAAAGTAATGTGGGAGTGCTATACAAAACAAAAAAATTTCCCAACAAATGGAGCCCTGCATGCATGTCAATCTTACAATATACCGGGTGTCCCAAAAATGACTGATGGATTTTGAAAATCAATAAAAAAAAGACGGAATGCAATAGATATGTATCGTTTGCAGCCTTATGCTTAGGAAATCAGATACATATCTATCGCATTCCGTCTTTTTTTATTGATTTTCAAAATCCATCAGTCATTTTTGGGACACCCGGTAAGCAGGATAAGATAAAATGATACCGTTTAAAAAAAAAAGTACTCGTTCTAGATTTACTTTCTTGTTAAGCTTTCGGTCATCAAAGATTGGTCGAGGCCGAACAAAAGCCGGGAAACGACAAGCGGCCAGAAGAACCGCAAATTTTACGCTCACTGGTCTTTTACACGAAACTAATCCGGAAATTACTTCAGTTAAGTCTAAAATATGACCTAAGAAGCCAAAAGAATGCACGTAGCAATGAGAGTCTTAAAATAAAATCTTGTAAACATTCCAAGGAGGAGCTTTAGTAGTGAAGCAGAAATACATTTATACATTTATTAAAAAGAAATTAACCCCCCCCCCCCCCCGAGTAGGGGAAGGCAAGTGGCAGATCTGCGGTCATCTATTTTTACCCCTTTATCTGCACTTTTTACCTCTCCCGAAGTCTTTTAATCAAAAAAATTGATTTTCTCGAACGTCATATGTATGAAAATATAAAAAACCTCGTATCTTCTTTCCTTTTTCATTTCCGAACGTATGATACATAACATGCCTTATGTTGCCATAGTTCTAAGGACCAAGTGATTGCCACCCCCGCAAATCCGACCCCCCTGGAACAATTGGGCCTAAATGTCATAGTACTGTAGATCTTGCCTAGACGAATCTGGATACCGAATTTCACGCCTTTACGTACCTAAATAGCTCACAGATATGTTGCCCTCCCTGAATCCCACCCCCGTAATTCCGATCCCAGTGTACCAATCAAAACCAAACTAAATAGTGCAGATGGGCATGCCGAATTTCAACCTTCTATCTCAAAAAATGTAGAAATTATGAGGACGGACTGACTTTATAAAACCAATAAGTAGCTCCATTCTTCCACTACTTAATAAGCACTTGAACAATCGTGCGTCGACAAAGCGGTTTCACGTGCGCGCGCCGATGTCAGTAATGCTTAAAAGATGAACAGAAAGTAACAATGTATTCCTTCTTGACAAATCGATTGTTATATGACATGCCTTTATCTTTGTATTCTTTACATTCACTGATTTAGCACGTGTATTCGACTTGAAGGGGTCCACGAAAAATTCTGAAAAGTTGATACGGCCGAGCTAAGACTTTGATGGTCATATTTCTGAAAACAGAATTTGAAAAAAATTAATTCGTTTTCAAGTTATCGTGCAAACGGCAGACGGCCGGCCGGATAAACGTACAGACCAAGGGCGCATTCTTATAAGTAGCTTTTATGCTAAAGCTCCTAATAAAGGTAAATTAAGGCTGTCTTCTACATTCAAAGACATGTTACATTAAACACGGGAGCAGCACCGGTTAAGCTGACAAATTTATAAAGTAATAGGAGAGGGAGAGATATTCTTATAAATTTATTTCTTAAATAAAGTTTACTTTTAAGCTTAATTTATAAAATTAGAACATATATTTCCCACCCCTTCTTCGAGACACCGTATTTCCCATTTTAAGTTTTTAATTCACAATTTTAATTATGTTTGCGGCTAATAGCATTATCGTTCGGAAGAGTGTTAATCTGTTGCGAAATAAATATAGAAATTGCGACTACGGGCTCGTTGGCATTGAAAAACGACTCCGCAAGGAACAGCTGCCCGTCCACTAATTCGAATGAAGGCGGCCGCCTGGGGCACCACGCCAAGAGGGACACAAAATGAAAGAGAGAAATAAATTCACAACTTCGTAGCACAATGTGCTTCATCTTAGCGCCAAAACCAGTCCAGGTCATTTACTCGCACTTCATTGGCAATGTTTACAACCTTCTCCAAAAAAGAAGCCAGGTTCCTAACCGCAAAACAATTAAATCGCGGATTAAAAATGTTCGAGAAGGAAGAAGAAGAGAGAGGGTTGGAGCAATACCTTGTGGGAATGACAGGTTGACAGAACGACTAAGGAAGCAATTGTCGCTGCTCTACATTAAGAACGTGGGAACTCGACGATATCTTCATCTTCATAGCGTTTAATTTTTAAAATCTAGCAATGCTTTGAAGATGCAGTGCAACTTGGTCAACAAATCCAAAACAATGACATCTAGCTTTGTAGTTTACATAACCAACGTTTTAATCCTTGGTCTACTTAAGAATAAAAAAATTCGGCTGAATACTTTCGAGAAGTCAAATTATTCAAAACAAAAAATTTCCTTTAAAGAATTCATATTTAGCGAACTTTTTTTTACAGTATACAGAATTACTTTGGAACAATTATATATGATCTCCTTATATGAACATAATATTAAAAAAAATTGAAAAATACACACATACGAGTTTCAAAAAAATTATTTCAATTAGAAATTGGGTTCAAAACACGAGAATTTTTATTTTCTGTATGTACATTAAAAGATTGAAGTATTTTTTCAAGTCATTTAGGAAGTGCTTCCGTATGTTCTATGCTTCTATTTTCATGCTCGAAGGTTCTATGATAGGCCTACATTTGCAATTTATTCATCAAAATAATCACCTTCACAAACCATAATATCTTCAACTGATGGGTAATGTATAAATCAATAGAAATCTTTGGTTTTGGAGGACACGCAAAGCCGATTTCTAAACCGTGTGTGTATATGATTACCCAATGATCTAAACAGGTGATAATCTACGGGAGAGGTGTCAAGTGAGCACGAGGGATGAGCCAAAGCTTCCCATCCAAATTGCATAATCTTTGAACGTGTTTGCAAAGCGGTGTGCGGTCTTGCATTGTCTTGTAGCAGTAGGGAGACTTTGCAATTTATCAGTGCAGAATTTCTGATGAGCCAATTAGATTATATCATGGTACACTTGTGCTGTGATAGTTTGACCTTGTTCTAATACTTCAAAGTTCACTACTTCAATTGCCACCCAGAAAATAGTCTTTGGGTGTAGGTCCTGCTTTGGGAATTTTTCTAGAAAGTTTCCCTGGTGATGACCATTAATAGGAACGATGAATATTATAGTAAAAGGCCCATTTTTCATTTCATGTGGTCCAGCAATGGCTCGCTGTAATGACGTTGAGGCAAAAAGCAAGTGATTAGGCGTTGCCCTTTATTCGATGCTGACAAATCATGGGTGAATCATTTATCCATTTTTTTAAATTTTTTCCCAAAATGCGAAGATGGTCTTGAACAGTTCCCTCGGTAGCAAAGTTCTCTGGTTAATTCATGACTGGTTTGGTGTGGATTAGTTTCTATGGTCACAACAACAGGAGTTATCTCCAAGGGATTCATCTCCATCCTGGAATTTCGAAAACCAAAACTGGGCTTTTTTGATAATAAGGTGTCCTGTCCGTAAGCTTAAAAAACAGTTTGATTTCATAAAGCAATACTGTTCGAACTTTGATTTCATTAGTCACCATTGCAGACTCTCATTTACTGCTTATTATTATGATAAAATAATTTATTTAAGAATCTTCTCAAAGGATTCAGTATGAGGTTGCAAATCATATAAGAGAGAGCAATTTCTGTTAAGGGGTTCAGGTGCACCCAACAAAGACCAGAATGTAAAAATACGCAAAAACTTTTTACCGGGTGCCCCAAAAATGAGCGACGATTTGAAAAATCATTTAACGAAAAACAGAAGGCGCTGCTGCAAATGGTGGTTATTTTGAAAACATTATGGTTTTCCCCGTCAGCAGCGCCATCTGTTGACGAACTTTGTAACTAATTTATTTTGTAACGATTAAAATTTATTTCTCCTCTCCCTTTTATAAATTAAAGAGCTGCTTTACATAAAATTAGTCCATTATACATGCAAAAAATCCTTATAATTGACGACATTGATTACATTTATTTAACAGTTCAAAGTCTTAACAAGTGGCTTTAAATTTGAAAAAAGGGAGCAAAAAAATCTATCGTTTGAGTGTAATCAATGAAGGAGATGAAAAGAAGAACTTTTATCTTCGTTACTGTAGAAGGTAAAACAGCTTTAGACATAATTAAATTGTATAATTAGTTGTTAAATATTATTTCTATTTTGACATAAATAATTTATAAATAAGGTAACAAATTTGTGAAATATGTTCAATGATATTCAAAAATAAACTTTACACATTAGGGACTCGCATCCTAATCCTATGTCAATAATTGTACCATAGAATCGTATGCTTTCAATTTTCTATTTAACATCTATTAAATGCAAATTTCTAAATTTCATTACATGACAATAAAGATAAGAAACTAGGAACAATAATAAAATAACTTGCTTATGTCCATGTGAAAGAGCAAGCCCATAAAAACACGCAGTGGAGTAACTAAAATGAACAGAAGTTAGAATAAAAAAATTAATATACATATTTAATTCAAGCTATTTTATAATAGTCATATCAAACCTACATAACGCCCATGTAAAACAGGTTTTGAATAGGTAAAATGAGACTTTTTCTTTTTTTTGAAAAAAGAATTTAGGAAGGTCGCTCATAACATCTTTATAATCACCTTGATGGAAAAGAGCCTCAGGCACAGACTGAATCGATGAATCAGCTGGTGGAGTCCCTTGTTGTGGACGTCCTCTATTTGACCGTCGAGGAAAGGTGGCCTCGAGATTCTGAATTTTTTGACCCAGCATTCGTCATAATGGACGCGGTCGAAAAAGTCGCATGGAAAAGGCATATCTCTGCGGCGCTCTTTCTGGAATGTAGTGAGCAAATGTGACACCCACCTTACGGCAATCTTTATCATGTGCGCAAGATGTTACGAACACTACCATGGCTGATATGGACCTTCTTCATAATCTGTTCCACTGTGATCCTTCCACTCTTCGAGGACCAAGCCCTCTACTTGCTGCACGATTTGCAGCTACTCCTCACTGATGGAAGGCTGCCCAGCATCTTCCAGGCTGATCTAGCCATTTTGGAAGAGCCGCCCCCACATAGCCACGCCCCCTTACACGCTTTTCAACCCGGAAAAAATTCTGGTGTGGCATTATTTTTCTTTCAGCTGTAGAAAATGTGGCAACTCTTGGATTTGATCCGTAACGGTGAATTTACGATCCAGAACGGGTTAAATTGGTTTGCACGCCTTTGAGAAATGATGGCTACATGCTACTATTGTCGTTTCACTGCTGCACCCGGACTTCCATGGTAATTGTAAGGACTTTAAAGTCCGTCTATGATCGCGATATCTTTCACAGTGATGGGAATCATCATTTTAAATTATTTATAAAAAAAGTATTATAATTCATTTTTTGAGTAAAAATTTTCATAGTTCTAGTGAAATGCCCAGTTTATTCCATACAAAAAATTTTATGTACGTGTTCCTAATACTCTAAACGATATAAATTTTTGTTTCTGATCATGTTAGAAAATCACGCGTGTGCCGAAAAGCAGTTTTATAAAGTTTGCTGTACAAATTTACATTAAATAAAAAGTTAAGATTTTTTTCCTTTCGAAACTGAACATGCTTAGTGATGTATTTCATAGTATTAAACAAATTAAACTATAATTACATTAGTAGAATGTAGTATAAAGTGGTTTTTATTATAAGATTATGAAAACTAATTTTTAAACCAATATAAAATTTTAAAAAATAATAATAAAGCGGTTATATTAGTATGACACATGGACTTTCTATCAGTAGTGACAGAAAGAAGCCTAACTGAAAAACTTCCCAGAGACTAGAGCTAAGTAAAAGGCATAAATTGACCAAAATATAAATTTTGTACATTAGACGGTAAAAAAAAAAGATGGGCGTCATATAAAATATCTATAAATATCGATGGAAGAGCCTTTTCCCTTCGGTTCAAATTCCACTGCTTGCTACCAATCGAACCGTATCTTCCCCGGGCCTTATAAAACCGAAATGTTCTCGTGAAGAGGCTATTTTTATTGCCTCCACTGTCCGGTGACATATGTCCCCTTGCTCCAAGGCTCGCGAGACTTCCCTTCTTTATATCCACTAGACAAATTGCCACACACATCCTGACAGCAAGAAATACGGACCGGCAACGAAAGGAACTTGTCGCCATTCGCTGCTTTATGGACTGGCCAATGGTGGGAATCTGGATCCAACTTCCCTCCCCCCCCCCTTTATAAATAATAGGAGACACTTTAAAACTTTTACAAGGGACCTGGCGCTAGAAAATTCACCAAAGTACACGCGTTTGAAATATGGCATGTTCCGTTTTTATCACGTCCACTCTCGCAAGTCTTTACAATAACTCAAGAGCTTCTTAACACCACTGCTCTATCTTTCTTCTCACGGGGTTTCGAAATTAAAAAGGGTTCGAAAAAGAAATTAAAAATAAAAACAACCAATGGAAGGTTTATTGATTTTAATATAAATTTCTATTTATTAAGCAAGGCTTTCTGTCCGAAGCTCCGAAGCATTCTTGATAAAAAGCTAGTTAACTTAAAGAGAAGATATTCTTCAAACATATCCTAATTTCTTAGGAGAAAAGGGAAGGGAAAATTCCTTGACCTGGACTCGAACCAGGGACACATTTTTTGTTAGCGCCGCTTTTACCAATTGAGCTGCCGCGGAGAGTGAACAGCCAAGCTGTTACAAAACGTCCACATGGACTTTCCTAAAGTCGCAAATTAGCGAAGGTCGGGAATCCTACTTACCGTTAAACCATCAAATAAATTTATGAAAATACAACTCAAAGAGAGGATAAAAATAAATTGACGATATTCTTCAAAAATATCATAATTACAATTTATTTAATGATGTAAGGGTAAGGAGTCGGGAGCCTGCTCTTGAACTAATTTGTGACTGTCTGGGAAGTCCATTTGGACATTGTAACAGCTTGGCGGCTCATTGTCCGCGGTAGCTCATTTGCTAAGAGTGGCGCCAGCGAAAGGCGTGGTCTCTAGTTCGAGTCCAGGTCACGGAATTTTTCCTTCCCTTTTTTTCTTTGTAATTAAACTAGTTAACTTCTTAAATTGTTATCATAAGTATATTCTCTCTTTCTTTTAACCCTGAAGCAAGTTGGACTTTGAGACAGATAGAAAAAAAAACGTTTCATATTTTAATTATCAGTTTCTATCTAACACTACTGTTTATTTATCCTTGAAGCAGTAAGACAAGTTCAATTTTCCTTATTTAGATGAATAATGCACACAATGTCCAATGAATTAGAAAGATGTGCTTATTATCTTTTGGACCTCCTTCGACGCGAATTACAGAATGTATGCGGATTGGCATAGTCAATAAGGTGTTGAAAGTACCTGTAAGTCAATGGAAAACCAAACATCCACCAAACATTTTCCTTAGTTCCCGCAGATTTATTGGAAGAGGATCTTGCTGTCGGTTTTCGTTTCAACATATCCCAAACGTTCTCTACAGGGTTAGATACAATGGATTTCCATGGAATGAAAGAAGCTCCATACCATGAGATCATTACCAGAGCCTTGAGTTGTTGTCTTGATAAGGCATGCTGGATCCTGGTAACTGAAAAGGTAGCAAAAGTGATACGTTAGAACTGCTTTATTTGCCTGACGCGTTCTAACGTATTATTTTTGGGCCCTTTCATTTACTGTTATAATGTGACAATACTAATCTAACGGATATTATAATGCTGAATCCCTTTATGGGATCCACCAAAACCTCTGCCTACCATCGGAACGAAACAACTTATCGTGATGAGTCAGACTATATATATCCCTCTTCCAGTTTTCACGTGTCCACTCACGACGTTCCAGAAACCACTGTAGACGAACTCTCCTGTTCTTTGCAGAAACTAGAGAAGGGTTTTTGTAGAGGTATGCGATTGCTGATATGTATCCTTTTCAATTCCCAGCGCATAGTTCTTCCAAACATAGGTCAAGAATGGCCTTTTTAAAATCATCTGTCAGTGAATGTCCTGTTTCTCCGTACAAGTCGTTTAAACGACGGCGGTCTCGTTCACGATTGATTGTCTTTAGGCCATTGTTATCCGTTTTAGACAAAGACTGTGGGTCATTTTTCTTTGTGTAGAAACATGTGCGATTAAGACAGAATAAGAGGAGGTAATAGCCGTGCTTGTTTATAGCTGCGAAACATGACAAACTATTTTAACTGATCATGATCGCTGAGTGAGTTATAACACGAATTTATAAAGAGAACATAAGATGTAAAAGCGGGGAAAGGAGGAATCCTTGGAACTTTTCCCCCATGCCGTACCTTCATTTTACAACTACAGTTCTCTAACACAGTGTTTTTAATATAAGGTTAAATAGAAGCTGAGCGTATTATTTCTTCATAATATTACAGAGAAGAGTGGCAGTGAATCAAATAAGTGTACGGCTTTATGTACGTCTATTAAAGAGGACTATGGATCCAAGAAAGAATGCATTGTGACGCGTTCTTTACTAAGAGCTTGGCGAGAGTTTTTCCCGTCGAAAACACTTTGGTCCCTCCTTACTTTCCCGTCCTTTCTTCTCTCTCTGGTCGTGGAACAAGCGCATCTTTCCCATTCACTTTTCCATCTCGTGTTTGTGTTTCTCCTTCGCCGCTCACCCTACCCCCCTCTCCAACTTCCCTTTTCCTTCGGTCTTATCGTTGTTGGCGATCTTAATATTGTGCGTTAGGTTGGGACGCTTTCTATTGAGAGATGATAATAACCGTTATGAACCCTAAATTTCATTCCTTGGTGATACCGAGTCCTATCTGCGGCCCTTGTCTGAACTGAGTGAGTCTCCATTTGCGAAAAGTTCCAAGGATTCCTCCTTTCCCTGCTTCTCTACCCCCTTCTCCGAGGACCCTCATTAAACAATCGGCGCACTTCCGAAGCGTGAAGCTCGGGAGAATGCATCCCTCTCTACAAAAATATGATAAACAAGTGGAAGGAAAGACTCGGAAATAAATTATGTATAAGGTGAGTCTTAAAGGGTTGATGCTTATGCTTTTGTTGAAATAAAGCAAACCAGTTCTCACAGGTCTGCAAATTTAATACGACTTTTGCTTGCTGCCCGTTTTATTGTGAATTGCGATTTCTGAGTGGAAATGACATGAATAATTGAATTGGAACTTCTCTCTCTCGTGAATTAACATTTATAAAGTGTAAACAGAATGTAAGTTGGTAGCAGGTAGTAAATGGTTGGGTTTGACATGAGGAAATAAAATTTGAAATGCTGGAAGATCATATATACCAAGAAGATTTCTTGGACTTTGTAGAAAGAACTCACCGCGAAGCTCTGTATAATATGCATCATAAGTAATTAAAACAATTTATGATGCGGTCTTTAAAAAGACAAGATTTACTTCGAATTAATCTGTTGAAAATTGCTGTTTCTGAAATTAGGACTTTAGCTTAATTACTAATGGTTTCCAGCTCTTCCCCGACGTTTTCAAAACAAATTTAATACAACTTTGCTAAGTTCTTTCCTTATTTCTATATCTATCTCTGTATAAATTTAACACTTTGACAGTTCCTGAAGAGAGTACTTTGGTAAAATGCACATCTTTTATAGTGATATCAATGAATCCCTGTAGAATATTGGTATCCAAAGTTAAATTGCCAAATGCAAAATGAAGAAGTAAACAAAGAATTTTAATGAAACGACTGATAGGAAAGAAAATGATGCATTATCGAACACAACATTAGCAGAAACATCCCAAATATCATGGAGCATGTGCTTTGAGGCGTCTGAGTCAAATATGAAGCGAGGGATTAAAAGAGAGCATGATCATCTTTAAATACATGCAAATTCGAAACCATGTTTAAACCGTTTTTAAGCAAAATATCAGGTTGTTGCAAAAGTTTTTTCCGGATTTTAATTCCAACACAAAAACCTCATTTTATTGAATGACAATTCAGCTCATGCAGATGCCGGGCAATGGTTGAAAAGTGAACCTTGAACTGTTCTGCGAGTTCCCTCATTGTTACATTGTGATCTTCATCAATTGCTTGGCGTAGATCACCATCTGAAATCATGATTGGCCGACCAGAGAGGTGCATCTTGAAGAGCGCTATCTCCGCGTCTGAACCGGCGATACCATTCTTCTATTGTACGTAAACTAAGAGTGCCATCACCTAAACATTGGCAA
Organism: Rhysida immarginata; assembly: GCA_023313115.1. NCBI lineage: Eukaryota > Metazoa > Arthropoda > Chilopoda > Scolopendromorpha > Scolopendridae > Rhysida > Rhysida immarginata. The sequence continues at coordinate 5,996,917 of JAHWFO010003124.1, forward strand.
ATGTTTCGGTGACATTGCGCAGCACTGATCTTTCCAGAATACTCGTAGAAGATTATTGCTCGAATATGCTCGCGTGAAAAGTCCATTTCAGACTGTTGATGGCACTCACAGATGTTTAGTCAGAAAGTTGATTCTGGGTGTAATATAGCAAAGATATTCAGGAATCGAATGCAATAATTTGTTTGAAAATATATGAACACCCCTTTCGGAAAATGAGCTCTTCTTGGGCACGGGTTCTAGAACCGGAAGAAACTTTTGCAACAACCTGATAGTTTGAAGTCATGTGAGTCAAGCGTGAGCTTACCACATATTTAAAAAGGAGGTGAGTGAGTCTAATCATAGAACTTAATCAGTATGGGGTAAAAGAAGGGTCTAATTAACTTCGCAAAGGGACTCGTTATTGGTGCACGTCCAGTTGGACCCAAGAATGAAAAAAACCAAGCAGCTGATTGGAGTCTTGAAAGATAACGACATCCAGAATCTTCACCTGTTGGAAAATGATCCACAGCGTTTGTTTGAAAAGGTTAACTGTGGCTTAAAGACAATCATTCATGAGCGAGACGGAGCAACAAGACATTCACTCTGCAACAATAAATAAATAATTTTAACCAAGGCTCTTCCCGACGCATATCTGGCAGGACCATGCGCCGAAAACTGAAGCGGATTCAAATCAGCAGTTATATATCTATACGAAAACTCTGATTTCTGCAAAGAACAGGAAAGTTCGTTTACAGTCGTAACTGGACACGTGAAGGCTGGAAAAAGGTTGTGGTCTGATGAATCACGATACACGTTGTTTTGTACCGAAGGCAGGCAGAGGGGTTTGGCGGGAGCCCCACATGCCTTATCAAGGCAACAAAATTAAGCTATGGTGTGATGATATGGAATAAGTCCCTTGATATTCACTGTATTTGCTCAATTCCCTCCTAATGTTTGCCAGTTGATCCCGGTTGTTTAATAATTTTTCTCTTTCGAGTAATTGGGAAGAGAGTTCTTTAATCTCTATTTTCATTTTTTCCATCTCTTTATTCATAGGAGAATCCATACATTCGTGCGTTCCAAGTCCATCTGCAATGCTGCATTTTAATCCAGTAAGTGCAAACTTCTTCATTGACGACAATACTGCTGTTACTCGCGCAAGGTTGGTGCAGTAGTGGTTTGGCGAACACGAGCATGAATTCTTTCATTTATCCTACCCACAAAATTCAGAGCCCAGATCTCAATCAGGTACAGAATGGCATTATCAAAAAAATGGAAGGAAAAATTGCACGGCCTGGATTCGAACCCGGAAATGCTTGGAAAAGTTTTTCCATTACTATTTATTAATTAATGTTTTAGGACATGTTGGAAGGACATATCCGACAGCAGAAACCTATTTCAACAAATCTACGAGAATTAAGGGAAGGTCCTAGTGAAGGCCTCGTCTTCCATTGATTACAAGTGCTTCAATATCTTATTGACTCTATGTCAATCATATATGATGCTGTAATTCGTGCCAATAAAATTTTGAACAGATTTTTCCAATTCATTGGCCAGTATGAGTTTTATCTCCAATTATATATTTTGGGTACTGCTAACCATCTTGTTATTAATTTCTAAAAAAGAAAATTTCGTATCATAATTTAAAAAATTAGAAAACACACCTGGAAGATAAACGAACATTTCCACTTCTTCAGAAATTAGTAACAACTTAAATTTTTCCCCACTAAGCAGAAGTTAATACAACCAGTACAATTGTTTGTCATTAACGAGATCCATCTTTTTAGGATTAGCACGCATAAAACTAAATGGGAGTGGCGCTCTTAATATTCAGTAAATACAAACAGACGCTTCCCATAACTTAAAGAAATAAACCTCGAAATGACCAAAGAGAGAAAAACGATCGTCTGAAAATAATTCTCACACTTTTGATGGCGACCTAATTGGAGCGGATTATTGCCAATTAAAGGGAGAGAAAATGGCGCCATAACTCTGGGGGGCTCTCTGTCTATCGACATCTCAAGCACGAAACGTCAACGGCGAATCCCTACGCCCCACTTTAACAATAACACCAAATCCAGCCTCTCCTTCCTTCCTTCCTTTGTCGTCCTTTTGTCTCCTTCATGCTAATTAACATAAAATTATTAACGTTTGTTGAAGTCGATCGAGTTCCCACTGGCTGGAGTAATACAGGAAACGATTAAAGATAGTGCACTGGAACACTAAACTTATCTCGTCTTCACGTCATATTCAAACATTAATTTCTACGAATATGAGGGCTCAAAGAAATTGGGAAACGAATTAAAGACTTATTCAATAATTATTCTTGCCACATATAGCGCAAAAAATAACATTTCCCCTTTATTTAAAACGAATCATTTAGGGATAATCTACCAAAAAACAAGCAGACGTTTAAAATGATCAATCAACTGGTAAAATGATTCTGAAAGCTTTCAACGTTGTATCAATTTCATGCCATGCTGGATTTCCACTTTCTCAGTTACGGGCATCCAGATAAATTGAAATTTTATGTGATGATAAGGGTAGCTCAGGATCTCGATTGGATCTCCTTTCGTCTTATATCCGAACTTCCACTGCAACAAGGCCATTGAAGAGTATAAAGGGAATAGAGCCTCATGCCTACTTTCAGGCTTTCCAATTCCGAATATTTGGCATTGGTATGTTTGTAAAGTCTATCGCTCATACCCGCTTCTTCTGCCGTCCTGGTCATATACGACACTGTCGATTTGGCGATTGGTCCTGTGGTTATGGTACATTCCAGTGCCAAATTTTCACTGGCGATGCGACTCATGGTTGCCTGCGAATACCCCCGACAACTTCTACGATTTTTCATTGGGGATTTAGGGTCTCAATTTCAACGATGGTTTTCACATTGTCCGTTTAGAGCCTGAAGGTGTCAGACAGTCTTACTGCCGCGAGTTCGAATTACGTTTCAATATTATTCTAGGCAAGTGCTTGTTATTCGTGAACAGAAATTTTACGCGAATTTAGCAGCAAATTTCTGCACATGACGGAATGTGCGAAAGTTCGACTCCCCACAAGATCCGTACGGCGCTTCGAAAAAAATCGTTTACAGTGCACAATGGTAGATCAACTTCTGTACAGAGCTAGTCAGAAATTGTTCTTTGATTTCAAATGACTATAATTGAATTTAGTGATTAGTGACATATCGAACAAATGAAACTGCCCCAAGTTTTGTCTCATCTTTAAGGGCTCTATGAGACTTTACACGACCTAGTACGAAACTCTGATATTTTTTTCTTTTTCAATACGCGAGATCGTCCTGTGCTCTTTATACAAACATTCTATGAACAACTACAGATCTTCGGATGCGTGTACATTTACTACCACGGTGAGATCGTTTTACTCAATATTTACTGATATTTTATATTCTAAATTTATTTTATATTTTATTAAAAAAATAACAGAAAGTAAGTGATCATAAATTTCTGCTTATATGATTTAGCTTCTTTTATCCTAAAAACCCAAACGACACCTATAAAATTAAGAATCCTTTGACTTTTTTTTTAAATGTAGTCTAAGTTATCTTAAGAATAACAGCTTAATTTTGTCTTAAGAGTTCGTATCGATGATAATGATTGCGACCACGATGTTGGATCAGAATAAACCTATACCAGGGTTTCTTAAAGTGGAAGTCCCAGAAAATTTGATTAATTTTGTTGGCTGATTAATTTTTTCAATTATTTTATAAACTTTCTAAGTATATGGATAAAATATATCAGAACATGGAACATATAAAACCCATGTTTGGAATTTTTAAGCTTGAAAGGATGTCGCGAGGCAAAAGTTTTGGTTTGTTTCGTATTAACGTCCTGTTCAACTGCCATGGTCATTTTAGGACGGCGTTATAGGGGCCGCAAATTTTGCCGCAAGGGTTCTTTAATGTGCAGCCCATGAAGGAAGGAAGCAAGGAGGCGAAACTCTAACTATTTCTGTATTACGTATTTTGGACTCCCGTTTATGTGGCGACATCTGCTCAACGGTCCGTGAACTAAACTACCCATAATGCACTACCCGTAAAACAGCTGACTATTCATTTCATGTTTTCTTTCTCCGGTTGCTTTTCATTAATTGCGAGGAAATTTTTATTTTTGATATTTATTTTAAACAAATTACGTGTATGAATTTAACGAATTTAATTTTTTCCCGTCAATATTAAAAGAAGTTTCATTAGTTTCTTAACGCGAAAATAGAAAATATTTAATTGAAATAATTAATTAAAAAGAAAAAACAATTTCACTTCAAACAAATACAATTGAGCAATCCTGCGTCGTCAAAGCGATCGTCGCATGCTCACGTCAACAATGTTTAAAACAAAATTAAACTTTTGTCATCTACATAAGATATTGCCATTAAAATAATATCCAGTGTTTTAAAAATAATTTGATTGAACTAAATGTACATGCCATCTGTACTTGTAACTGAATTTTAATTATGAAATAATCATCACCTTAGAAATCAATGAAAGACTAGACAATTTATTCAATGATTAATATGAAGACTAGAAAACAATTTATTAAGAATTAATACAAGATGCATACGCAAAAGGTTTAATAATTAAAGCAAATAACAATGATGTGACAGAATAATACATAAAGCATGAAGCACATTACGTGAACGATCCCGTTCCTGGGACGTTCTTTCCTTCTTAGCTTGTCTCTTTCATCTGTGGCTTGGTCCGTTATTTTTTATTAACATTTTTTGAAGGCGTTTATTTTAGCGCTTCATTTTCGCATCGAATAAGTCTCGGACCGTTGCTGCGAGGGCGCGCCAAACCGGAAGGACGAAATTTCGACTCGAGTTTCGCCTCCTTATTTCCTTCCTTCATGGTGCAGCCGGCAAACGACTACACGGGACCAACGGCTTTACTTCCCTTCCGAAAGAAGTGCGTGATCTCAGGATTTTCCCCCTGAAAAAATCCTCGTTGTCTTCGGCCGGGATCAAACCCGCGTCCTCGGGCATCAGAGGCGATCACGCAACCACTGAGCCACCGAGGCCGATCAAAAAGTTTAAGAAACACTTGCCTAAACAATAATAGATGAATAGAGAAGCAAAATAAAAATTTTCCTAGAAGTAAAACCTAAGAAATTTCTTAGAATTTTCTATTTACAAATTTCCTTCGAAAGAGAGAAGGATAATGGTTCTTGATCCGAAATTTTTTGCTCAAAAAAAAAAATAAATAAATAAATAAAAAAGAGCAGGTAAACGAAATTTTTCATTTTGTCTCAGTTTAGACTTTGTTTTAGATAAATTTTTAATTAACGCGAAGGGGAGGAAAGGGTTCTCGAAAGTAGAAAGCAATCACGAATGGATATGGAGGAGGGTGGAAGCATTCTCAGCCAATAAAATTTTAAAACTCTCTATATCACCAAAGGAAAATGGAATTTTTTTTTCTCTCAAAAACCATTTCTTTAGATAACGTCTCTTGTACGGAAGGATTTTTACAATTTTCATGGCCATAGAATTAATGTAAGGTCTCATTAGCAGAAGCTCTCTCTTTCTTATCGGCACCGTTCGCCTTTTCTCAGAGAGTTGTTTCCTAATTATGATGGAAGCAATTGGGGAATGGAGCAATTCTGTCAAACGATAATCGAGTCTGAAATTCATAAACAACGCGTTTAACGGAGTCGGACCTGAAATCAATGCGGAAATTACGTAATTACAACGGAGGCCGATTATTATTGGGTGGAAGTAGAGGACGAGGACGTAAAAAAAAAAGGCCCAAAGACGTGGGAGGAAGGGGCGTAGAAGCGAAAAGAAACGAATAAAAGAGAAAATGAATTGCCCTAAGAATTGGAGTAGAAGAGACAAAGACACGTCACAAATAATGAGAACGAACTGAGAACATTTATGCCCTGATTGGTCCCGCTACATTCTCAAAGGAGCAAGAAAAAAAATATTAGCTAAGAGGGGGAAGAAGAAGAATAACATGTACAAAAGGAGGGAAACTATTCAATTTTTATTTCAGCTGGATGATTTTATTTGAATTATAGCAACGAAACGGAAACCACTTCAACTTGCAAAAGAAATCTCTTAAAAAAAACAAAAAAACAAAAGGAAAACGTTCTGCCTGAATAAACATTTCCGATTCATGTTAATGTTACAATTGCAATTTCTTTAAATCACAAAAGGAAAAATGGACAAAAAATATTACAGAGAAAGAATAATGGTACCCAATTAATTCATATTACTTACTTGGAGTTTTGTATAAAAAATTGAAAGATTGGAAGTTGAAAGTATGCAATTTATAGAAACGCATTTGGATTGCGCCCTTTGTAGCCTATGAAAATGCGATCAAATACTATATCGCTACACACAAGAAGCCAAAATTCTCCAAACAGTCACATAAAAGAAGGATAATCCCCACTTTGTTAATCCAAAATGTCTTGGTAGGTGTTAGCCATTACAATTCCAGTAACGGAAATCAAAGTGACCATCTCCACAACAAGAAAAACAGCTCCAGATCATCGTATGCCTAAAAGTCCATACAAACAGTCCCCCAGGATTATCATCTAGATCAACGGTCAATGACAGTGTTGGCTACACCATTCTAAACAACAAATCAATGATCAGTGACTTTTGAACAGCTACACGAACAATGAAATCCAAGTGCGTCTTCTCGAGGCGGATAACACTCGAACTGGATTTCTATTTCTGAGCTCACCTTTAAAAGGATAAGATTAATTATAAATCGCAAGTTGAGCTTCTGTAGTAACACTAACATGTGACGGTTTTTGTACAGTGGAAGACTCATATGAGGCAAAGCTCTGGTTGACTTAACAGGACAACTATAGAATCTGGAGAATCGCCTGATAGTGAGATTATCCCAAATAGTCCTTACTCTATTTCTGCTCATCATGCAATGAGATATAGCATCATCGTGCTCCATTACATGAAGATAGACTACATTTTCGAGTCTCTGACCTCCGCATCTGTGACTCCATATATTGATAATTAGCATGGATGCATTATTCCATTTATTAAAAAATGGATTTATCATCACCATAAGGTCCTGCGATTATACGTTACAAATGGGAAAAAAGTAAATGAAAAAAAACAAACCTAAATGGGGTTTCGAATTAAGAAACGATAGCACTTGGAACCAATACATTAGACAATGGTACTACAAAAAAAGGATTTGGTTCACAAACGTGAGGGTAGCGTTCCTGCGATTCCAAGATCGATGGAAACATGGAAAAAATAATAAATCAAAATATAGGTTTGGAAAATGAAGCAGAAAGATTATAGAGCCAAAACTCAGCCACAATATCAATTGCGACTGAAGTTTTCGGTGTAATAGCAAAACGATTTACTGGTATAGAGAAATTTAAACTTTGGACATTAAGTTTTCTCAGAAACTAATTACATTCCCTGATGCATCAATCTTGTTAGATTTCGGATCACAGAAAGGGAAGCAGTCTAGAGCTATGGCATTCATATTTAAAAAGGGTTGAATATCATAAAAATAATGATCGCATTTTATTTGAGGAATTTAAGCATACAATATAAACTTGTAATAAAAACTTCGCATTTTTATCCAATTTAATATTGTCTATACGCATACTAAAATTTGTGAAGGCAGACTGACGTTAAGGTAGTTTCACGAGAAGCTAAGAAAAAATTCCATTGGCGAGTGTTTTCTGAAGCCAGACAAACTTTGACATTTGACAGAACTTTGACGTGTGGTTTTTTGTGGGGTTTTTTTTTCACTTCATGCTTCGTGATCAGGCATTGCAATTTCGTAGCAAGACACTAGCCCTAAAAAATCCTTAAGTAAAATTCGACCAAGCTCTTCCATAAGGTGTGTCATGTCCCGAATCCTTTAAGCGTATTTTACCCCTGGCACTTAAACGTCGATCTAGAGAAGAATGTACGTATATTAATACAACAGGTTTATTACAATCCATTTAATTTTGATAGGTTTGCAATATTTAACGACTGCTTGGCTGCAGTACTAAACTCATTGGCCAATTTATTAGAAACCTCTGTAAAAGAGAAGTAAATTTGTTTTAATCTGTTTCATGCAAAATAGTTTGAGATCATGTGATTCAAACATGTATTCATCATCTATTGCGTGAATCTATTCATAGAATTTGTTCATCACGGGGAAAAAGACGGAGCTGACTTCGACAAAGGATTCACTGTTGGTTCTTGCCTAGCTGATGCCACGATTGAAACAAGGAAGCAACTCACTGGATTCTCGAAAGAAGCTATATTCAACCGTTGGAAAAATTATCCACAGCCTTTCTCTAAAAGGGGGCAAACACCATCAATCATGAGCGAGACCGCTGTCATTTAAAACAACTTGTAGGGTAAAACCGGACATACATTATGCAACAACTGACAAATGCAACAATTGGCAGAAACATGTACCAGGAATTGAAGTGGATCCAATCGGCAGTCGCCTGCCTATCCGTAAACTCTCAATTTCTGCAAAGAACAGGACAATTCAGCAAAACAGAGGTGTCTGGAACGTCGTTACTAACACGTGAAGAATGGAAGAAGATTATATGGTTTGATTAATCACTATACATTTTGTTTTGCACCAACGACAGATAGAGGGTTTGGTGGGAGTCCAATGAAGCAATGGTTCTTGCATGCCTTATCAAGGTAACTCAAGGTGCTGCTGATGGTGTCATTGTATGGAGCTTCTTTTGCCTGATAGGAACTCCTCTCACACTGAAAGAAGGTAGAGTGCATTTTACGGACAACCTGAATATTGTTGCCTACCAAATCCATTCTGCAGGGGACGGTTTCTTCAGCACGACAATGCACGACTGTTCATCACGCACAGTTGGTTCAGCATTTTTTAATTTGAGAAAGCAATAGCTGTTGCAAATTGTTAAATTTTCACTTCTGTTAAAATTTTTATTACAAATTTATTTTAAAAATTCATTTTAATTAAAAATAAGAACTTGTGAAAAAGTGATAGATATCAATAAAGATAGTGAGACATTTAATATTTTTAACATCACCATTTTTAGTAATTCAGAACAAAAAATTGTAGTTTCTCCCATAGGTTAACATTAAAAAATTGCTGCCTTAGGGTGGATAGTACAATCTGCCATCTGGTGTCTTCTGATGTCTAAATTCTTCCCCATTGAGGTTCACTTCGTTTTACATTATGTGTGAATGCCTACAAATTAAAGAACTTCACTCATATATATAAAGAATAGGTTCATATAAAGAATAACTTCACTCTCCATTTAACCTTTCAGTTCTTCAAGTTTATTCGTTTAAATTCTCTCTATACATTATTTAAATAGTCACTTAGAATAAAATCATTCTTGTTTCTATATAAGTCCAAAATGTCCGAAATGTAAAAAGTAAGAAACAAGTTAACAATAATTAATCTTTGGGATTTCTTTAACTTTTTAAATCAAATGTGCTAAACAGACTGTCTGCAGAATAAGCATAAAAAGTGAAGATTTAACCCCACTTAAACTACATAAACGTTGAAATTAATGAAGTTTATGACCGATAAAAGTCCAAAGTAATTTCTTATTAATGTTAACTGGATTTTATTTCTGTTGTTCTTCTGTGGGTTTTTTTTTCTTGAGGAGGAGGAGGAGGCGGAGTGAGTTATAAGCGGAGAAAGGGATAAAACGGTCTTCTCTTACTAAAGAACGAGGCAAAACTAGTGGGTGGAGGTTATAATTTTTGATAGTCCCCGAGAAGACCCGTTTTTGCTACCCGGAAGAGGGTCGTATTCGTTCGGCAACTGCAACTCATCACCGTGTCACACACTGCGATAAAATTTTATAGTGGGTTTTCGGAAACGAAACAATCTTCCCCGAGCTCCCAAAAACTCCTGCCTGGGGCCTAATAACGCTTCGACGGCGGAGTCGGAAGGGAACATTGGGTGGGGAGGTGGGCTCTATAATTTCCATGTTTACATTCGAACCAGAGCCGCGCATGCGCTGACGACCACCATCGCCTCACTATACATCATCGCAAACGTTCAAGACTGATAGAGGCTTAACGGTCGTGGTTGGGAAAGGCAATTAAAAACATGAGGGGATGGTGGAGAGAACAGGAGAAAGGGAGGGCTTATTGGAGATTTTCCTGATTAGACGCTGACAGTGGAAGGACAGGAAGAAACAACAAGAAACTCAAAAGCCATTCGAGGACCCAACAACTTAACACCCACGAACTCACGCACAAGGAGGGAAAGTAAATATTTAGAAACAGAAAGAAACTAATGGTTAAATGCAACTGCAAAGATTAGGAAATTAATCAGAAACAGCTTTCCTCTTTTCATCATTACATACAGTTACCAAGACTATAGGCCTGTCTAACGATCATTTCTATAAAAATACAAGTTTTCATTAAATACGAGATGCATTCAATTTCTAAAGAAAAAAATCCTGTGCCCAAGACTTTTTTTGTGCACTGGAAAAATAGAACAATCCAAAAAATCCTAATTTGCGAGGTCAGGTGCGGGCAATAGTTGTCACTTCAAAGTTGCTCTCGCTAAGATACTTCTAAACGAGGGCCGCACGATGAGCAGGAGCGTTGTCCCGCTTTTGCATCAGTAATTTTCCAATGGACAAAATCTTCCTCACGCCGGTCATACACACAAAAAAGTGTTGACAGCAACCATGGAATCGTGATGTCTGCCTGTGAGAACGGCTATAGGGTGAACATGTTAAAAAGTTTCAGCTTTGCAGGGTCAATTTTTTTTCTTTTTAACATAAATTGGATGACTTTAGAACTTGAATGCACTTGCATCGATCATCATGAATATACCTCGTATTAATTCTCACTATCTTTTAGATTGCACATACCTTTACCCTGTAAATAAAACCAGCCAAGACATTAATCATAACATAAATTCCTACAGCTTTAATCAAAACTCTTTTCGATCAATTCTAGCATTAGCCAGTACGTTTGATCACGAGATCATTTCTTTTATTTACCTGGATTTGAAGCTACTGAACCATATGAAGCACCAACGATGACATCAGTTTTAATTATTTGATGGCCTAATTAACTTTTGAACGTTTCAAATATGATGTATGCCCATCTCACAGTTTCGTTATTTAATTGGGATAATTAATGCCATGCCTTCATTTGATCTCTATACAATTGAAAATTTAAAAAATCCTTTTATATATAGAATACCGGCTACTATATTGCCTCCTGGGATGTTAAATGTAACATCAATCACATTCATTTAGCCTAATGAAGCTAACATATGAAAAAGAGCTTTAAATTATAATGGCAAAGTTTCTGCTTTAGATAACAGATTTTTATTCTATTAAAATTGGCATTTCAAAATTATGCCCTAAATCAGCTTATTCAATGCCATCATGGCTCAGTTAGACGAGCACCAAAAATGAGTTCCTTTTCGAAATTAGGTCCTTCGTTTACCCCTGCAGATCTAGCTCTATTATTAACCTCACCCAACTCCTTCTTAAATAGGTGATAATATACGCTTGAATCACATGACCTCAAACAATTGATCATTAAAATACAGATTAAAACAAATTTTCATGTTCATTGTCCTGTATGTATAGGTACAACCGCATCTACCAATGAAGAAGGGAGTCCGACATGTAACTGTTCGTCTGTGAGTGGAGATATTGACCCATTATATAAGTCGGTTCCAGTTTTCTCCAACTATTAAGTTAGGGGTTCGTAAAACACTTCTTACAACCAAATAGTCATTGCTTGCCTGGACCTCTATTAAACGCTATTGGAACGAAGTTCTGTAAATATTTAAATCTGTTCAGAAATATCACTTGTTTTACTAGTCGATCCTGACTACATCAGAAGAAGAAGTAACGGTTTTTATACTATTTTATAATAACTTTTTTTAATTCTAATATTTTATATTAGAATTTATGAGAATTCTTTTCGTCTTGTCAACAAGTATTTAGCAAAACAACGGTGCAGTACCATAAGTACCATGAATTAATGCGTAATGTTAATAAATAAATAAAGCAAAAAATAAATATAGTTACTTTTTAATAGAAATGGACTATCTATGTAGTATTTCTTTCTTAATACACTTTTAAGTGAAAATTGATTTCCCTTTAGTAGGATTTCAGCTGCGATCGTGATAGAATATTTTAAGGAATGCGCATTAAAGAATTCTGTAAAAATAAACATGTGAGCAAGCGTGTTTTGGGTTTCGTGTGTAAAAATCACTCTACAATTGATTCGAAATAAAAATAACAATTTTCTCTATGCCTTGAACTTTCATTATTATATCATTAAGTCAATGCGATATCATTAAGTTAATGTTCATGAAGGCTGCGTCAGCGAAAATGATGCGAATGAATCCCTGTGTGTGCAGTGGCATCATTTAACTGTTGAATTTTGACAATTTCCACGAATCAAACTGAAACCAGGCCTTTATTGAAAACGTTATGAAGCACCCTCGTTTAAGTGATGCTCTGTTTTCGTAATCGATTGAAGCCACATTGGCCTTGCGGAAACTGCTGGATGCCTAGGAAATCGACTTCCATAGGCAACCACTGGTGGTGCTGACGGCGCCATTCAATTGCCCAACACTACCGCGTAGGCGAAGTTCTTTTCAACGTGTACAATGGAAAAGGAGATTAATATTTTTTATGTGTCTGTTTTCTCCACATTCTTGAAAGGAATAAAATGCTTAACACTCTAAAATCTTTTAACTTTGGAAATAAACCAAATAGAGTATTTCGAAAAAATAAATGGAGCGATGACTATATACAATATTATAAAATAAGGACTCTGAAATTAGCAAAGGGTAGAAGCTTTTAATTACCTACGCGTTTCGTAATAATTACATCTTCAGGGAAGATGTTGTCATGAACACCTCTGACTACATTAACGAAGCTAACAGACAACTCTCTGATATTACGTTCTACAAGAAACTAACCTCCGATCCTACTGACACGTTCAAAACCATACTTCAAAATACCCTCTCTCAGCTTGAATCCTCTTCTGAAGTTGATAACAAAACCCGCCTCTTCCTCCTTCCTAAATTCAGTTCTCCTGGTCGTTTCTACCTTCTTCCCAAGATTCATAAACCTGGCAATCCCGGCCGTCCGATCATCTCTTGTAACAACACACTCTGTGAGCCACTATCTGCGTATGTCGACCACCACATACGCCACATCCCACCCAGTCTTCCTTCCTATATCAAAGACACTAACGATTTTCTCTCCCATATCCAGCGCCTTAACGACTCTAACTACGATTTCAAGAACGTCTTCCTCTGCACGCTCGATGTCTCTTCCCTCTATACTAACATTCCTCATGATGATGGGGTTAAAGCTGTGTGCAACAGTCTCAAGGCTAACAAACCTTTCCAAGTTCCTTCTACTGACACTATCTGCCTTCTTCTTCGTACCATCCTCACCTCCAATTTCTTCACTTTTAACAATGAGTATTACATCCAGACCAGTGGCACTGCTATGGGCTCCAAAATGGCTCCCAACTATGCTAACATTTTTATGGGGGAAGTGGAAACCAAACTTCTTTCCACGTCTCCCTTAAAGCCGTTGGTCTGGCTGCGATATATTGATGATATTTTCCTGATCTGGCCACACAACGAAGACTCACTCTTATCTTTTATCACCCATTCCAACTCCATCCACCCCTCCATCAAGTTTTCTCACAACTACTCTATCAGGACAGTTTCTTTTTTGGATGTCTCTATCTCTATCACTAACAATAAATTGTCTACTAATCTCTATAAGAAGCCCACTGATCAACACCAGTACTTACACTATGACAGCTGCCATCCGCGCCATTGCAAGGATAACATCCCATTAGGTCAGTTAACTCGCATCCATAGAATATGCACTAATCAGCCTGACAAGGACTTCCATGCTAATGCCCTTACCCACTCCCTTAAAGCAAGAGGCTACCCCAAATCTGTCATACGCGCCTCTATCTATAAACATCGCAATTCTCGTTCTAACAACAACCCCAAACCTTCTCCAGCCATGACAACACCTACATTAGTTCTTCCTTATCATCCAACCCTCAATAGTATTAAAAATGTCCTAAGGAAATATCAACATATTATTGACAATTCTCCTCTTCTCCACTCCATTCTACCAGAACCACCAAAAGTTTCTTTTAAACGGACAATTAATTTTAAAGATATTCTGGTCCATGCTGCTATTACCAAACCACGTACTTCCACTAAGGGATGTTCTCCTTGCAATACTAAGCGTTGCGGTGTTTGTCATTTTCTTAACCCTGCTACTTCCATTTCCAGCAGTGCCTCCTCCTTTACTTTCAAGATTAACCAGAACCTGACCTGCACTTCTCACAACTTAATTTACCTGTTACATTGCAAAGTATGCCAGAAACAGTACGTTGGAGAGACAGGCAATACCATACGCTCCAGATTTGCCGGGCATAAGTTTGATATTCTTAGCAATGCTGACACCCCTGTCGCTAAACACTTTAATTCCCCTGGTCACTCTTTACAGGCCATCAGCATTTATATTCTTCGTAGTAACTTCCATAGCAAAAAAGAGAGAAAGCAATTCGAGTCTTTTCTTATTTGGAAATTTAATTCCCTCACCCCTAATGGCATTAACCTTAGCAAAGGCACCATTCCCTCATTAACTTTCCCATGTCCCCTTCCAACTTCAGCCCCCCTTAATTTGTCGCAAGCCCTATGGGGCCTTTTCTTCTTCTTATCTTTTATCTATTCTTTTCAATGTTCTTCAATGTCCTTTCATATCTTTTTACTTTTGATCCGTTGCTCTTACATGTGGGACTTTTTTACAGGGTGACTAGCGACCGGGAATGGTCAGGGAATTTTTATTTTTTAAACCGAGTACAGTCAGGGAATCATAAAATCGATACTTTTGAACAATGTCAATAATATTCTTTCATGACAGCCCCCCTTTTTTGTCTACTAATAATCAGGAATAATTTTACGTAATCTTTTTGCTAGGCACCCTATCATTCCTAAACGTTTTTATATTTCACTTTCATATGTTTCATCCTATTACATTTTTCTCGCCGCCCCCTTATTATTTCCTATTTGTCCTCCGTCTTGTCCTATCCCAACAGTTCGTCTAATTAATCTCATTTGTTCTCTTGTTTGTCAGCCAATAACGCCTTACTATTCCCCATGCAAACTATATATAAACCCGTCCGTTAGTACTAATTTCATAACTTTAGGATAATTCTCTAATATTCTCTTTGCTTTTAGAGAATTATCCTTTTTTTTGCTTTGATAAAGGATAGGCTCTATCCGAAACGTCAGCTCTTTATTTGATTTTTTAGTTTTATTTTGATTATACTTATATATTTATTATTTTGTTATTTGTTAATTATTATTTTATTTTTCAGTTGTATTTATTAACTATTTATCTTCAGGGAAAACAATACAATAATTTCGTATCTTCAGTTGTATTGTTTTCCCTGAAGATGTAATTATTACGAAACGCGTAGGCAATTAAAAGCTTCTACCCTTTGCTAATTTCAGAGTCCTTATTTAATAATATTTATAAGCAAAGTCGACCATTATGCAGATACTATATACAATAGTGATCGTAAATTGCACAGTTGTCATTCATCTATGTCGTCAATCAAGTTTTTTTCTAGAATTTGTTATATGATGTATCCATGTTGGAAATCTATTAAAGGTCACAGATTAGAGTTGTTAATAAAAATGAAACTCGTTTCGGTCTCGATCATAAAAATGAAACAACAGGCGTTAAGTAAGTACAAACAGAGTTTCCCGTCTTTCACTGATTGGTCAATTAGTCGTGCATTGCCATCCAATCAGCACAAGGCCAAATCGGGAGAAAAGATTTTCTTCTGTATTTCTTCTACAGGGTGATCCAAAAGACAGGAAAACTTTAAAACTCAATAATTCGCACACGAATGCAGATAAGAAGATTATGTTTGTAAAGAAACGATTGAAATGAAGTCAGTTCACATTTTTAGACATCACTCGCTACAAACGCTATTTCCGAAGCAGATAGTGATACTTAATCAAAGCCGATAGTTAATCCGGCATCTTACCGTCTGAAAATGTGCATAAACTGATGTCTGTAACCTGACAACGCTATCTGTTGGTCAAAAACAAAACAATAC
Organism: Rhysida immarginata; assembly: GCA_023313115.1. Taxonomy (NCBI): domain Eukaryota; kingdom Metazoa; phylum Arthropoda; class Chilopoda; order Scolopendromorpha; family Scolopendridae; genus Rhysida; species Rhysida immarginata. Next base: position 6,012,997 of record JAHWFO010003124.1, read on the forward strand.
TAGCATTTTAATCGTTCCTGTGCAAACAGAATATTTTTATCTGCATTCGTGTGCGGATAATTGAGTTTTAAAATTTTTCCTGACTTTAGAATCACACTGCATATTGTACGGTATGATCGTCAATCAAAATCACAAAGGATTTATTCGGCTGGGACGGAAGCAGTGCTTCCACAAAACTCACCATACTTCAACTGATGCCATAGAAAATACACTGAAGTAGAAGCTTGATGTACCCAAGAGGTCATTCACAGATGATTCTGAAGCTCTTGTCTTTGTAAGATCTCCGTCATCAAGCTGATTGGATGATAATGCACGACCAATTAACCAATCAATAAAAGACAGGAATCATTTTTCTAAATACTACGTTAGAGAAAATCAGTTTGTTGTTCAAAAACTTGGGGGGGGGGGGGGTTAAAAAGCGCAGATAAAAGGGTAAAGATAGATGATCTCAGAGCTTCCGCTACTCTCCTATACCCTCCTAGGAGGAATTAATTTCTTGTTTTACATAGTACTGTCAATAAATTCGTAGGTTGTGGCTGCTGTTAATACAGGGGAGATTCTCTCATCACAGTCACTGCGAATCTTGTTTTATATGCGAGCAAAAATTGAACCAGGGTGGTCAAGTTTTTAACATGATAATGTTTTAAGGCTGAACATCATTCTACAAAAACATGATGTAAAAAATTAGTTAAGTCATCGTTATCCAACGATATAAGGGTTTTAGCATCAAAATGTTACTTCAAATAGAGTTCTTTAAATTCTGACGTCAAACAGTCAAACTCTGATGTCACAAATTGCTCAAACGCAATCAAAACACCGTAGACATGAAAGGAAGTCAGTTGGGGAAACCACAAAAACACATGTTTGGCCCACCCTAGAGGATTCGCTATATTTTTCCCACCGTCCTCTGTATAGGGCCTACGTGTGTTCAAAATTTCAAGCCTCTAGGCCAATCCCTTCAAAAATTATGGCGTGTGACATTACATACATGGATCTGTACCGTCGTTAATATGGTTTTAGATGATGCTAAAACTCTAAAACCGACACCAAAAAGCGTTACGAAAACAGTTTTGAAACTATTGTTGCACGTTTAACCATTGTTGGCACTGGCTTGAAGCACATACCGGAACTAAAAAGTCACCTGACCACTGTTATCTGAGCAACAATTTTTATTTAAACCTTTACTACAGAGATAATATAAAATATATTGAAAGTATGGTAACAGAGTGTGCTACTATTTGATACTTCATGTATTATAAGCTCTTATTCAGTATAACCGTTGTACATGATTCTGTAGACTTGTCCATTGATAAATAAATAAAAGGTTTGTGAACTGTATAAATTATTTATTTTTTTTTGTTGCATCTAGAAACATTATCATGATTAAATGCTTCGGACTGCAGATTCGAAATTAAGTTATCTTTTTTTTTCAGGATCTTACTACCCTGTGTTCAATTTTTATTATTTATTATTTCTATTTTAGATTTTTGTGTCTCGTCATTTTTTTTTCCATACATCCATCATGCGAACAAAAAGAAAGAAAACGCACAATGCGGTGTTAGGAGAATAAGTTGGATGTAAGGCGTGGATTCCACAACGGCAGAAACCACAAAGCAGAAAACTTTTTGACATCACTTCCTGCTTTCGTCTTTCTGCCCTAGCTCCGCAACAGAAAAGAACAGACAGGAGATTCTGGGTAATGCAAAAGAATCCAATGTTTATTCCGACACAAGGCAGGACGCTTCCGGCAAATGGAATTGCAAAGACACAGCTTGAGGCTCCTTAATCTTTGCCTCTGTTCTTGCTGTTCGACGGTATGTAGATCATCCTCCAGACTTTCCCTGTTTATCGCGAAACGTTTGTGCTACTTAAATACTGTAGTACGACCTAAGGCTTCTTTTCCATGAACTCCTTTCATCGTCTCCAGTATTTTTGTAGCCGTTTTGCCTAAATTTTGGCAAGAGTTGGTGTTTGCACGTTGTTCTAATTCGGACATTATTGGAATCGCAATTAGCGTAGTGGACTCTTTACCTAAACTGCATTTTGGAAAGACCGTACAGCTTCGCTACTTGGCGCGGTCCACGAAATTGCTGATTCAACTATATATACTGTTTGTAACTTACTTTTAAATTTTTTGCACTGAGTCGATAGAAACGCGAAAATTTTTATAACAAGCAGCCTGTGAGTTATCTTAATGTAAGGAAGAGTCTCAATCTCACCTTCGAAATACGTGTCCGGCGTTTCATATCTCGGATAGTTTTTCGTGGTAAGAGATTTTTCTTTCGTTTACAGGCAATTCTACATCAAAGTTCCTTCTCAACTTTTCATCATGCTGAAAATTTAGCAGAAATCATAAAAGACGTATAATTAAAAGTATTTTCGGTATTGAGTGAAAGTAAATAAATCGAAAAAAAATTTTTTGAACAAATTCCAAATAAAAAGTGAAATGGAAAAAAATGAAGAAAATGACTTTGAAAAAACCTAAGGAGACATTAATAAAAAAAATGCATTGGATTAAAATTTCGATTTCTTTTTCCCATCCCTTTTTAAAGCTAGTCTACTTCCGCGGTGGATAATGTATCCTCGAAGATAAACTCGGCCGGTGGTGACACCGATTCGCGCCTGCGCAATGGAAAGAACGCGCGCTTTTTCGCCGCGAATTCATTCGCCTTTCACTGCCTTCGCTTATTTATCATCCATCACGAGTTGTGTTCATTTGTAATCACGTATTTTTTATTTCCATCGGCCGTACAGGCTTTCCATTCAGATTTTCGCGCCAATGCTTTCAAAATAAAGCGCTTTATGTCAAAAATTTTTTTCAACCGATAAAAATTGCGCTTACGTGACGCACGCACAGAGGAAATGAAATTTCCCTGCTATTTATCTCCCTTCTCCACCCCTTATCCATTTCCATTGAATGATGTTTTTTCGTGAACATTAAAGACAAAAAAAAGAACTCTTTTTGCAGACTGGCTTGCTTTTGAATAACTAATTTGAATACATTTTTAAAGCTCTTCTACTTCTGAAATCTTTCTCCTCCACAACAATGGATGGATTCCAATTGGCTTTTTGAACACATCATTTTTAAGAGAATGGGATTGATAATGCGAAATGCAGTAATTAATTCAACAATCTACTTTATAATTCTTTCACGATTAAGCAACTTACGCCTGATAATTAATCTACTTCTTCCCTTTTAAACTGGGTGTGTGCAAAATGGCTTTGCTCAATGATGGTCCTACGAAATATAATGATATCTCCAAATAAATATCCCACTTCTCCAACAGAATCCTGTTGGCGTGAGTTTTATTTCTATTCGTCTCTGTCTTAAAATAATTTTAATAATAATAATAATAATAATAATAATAATAATAATGATAATACTTTTCACACAGGCGATAGTTACTGCTCCTCAAACTTTTCGACCATCCTCTAGCAGTCACGACATTTTACTAGATCTACAAAAACGTTGAATACGATAGTATATGGCGTTGTGATACGCACTTAAAGCAATGAGGAGCGGATTGAATTCATGACAGTAAAAGGTGAAAAACCCGATCCGTAGGATAAGAACGGATGAAAGTGAATAGACACTGAAGTTCTTGGTGCTCAAAGCTGCTCGACGCCGATCAGGACTCAATAGCGCAATCTAAAATGCGAAGATCAGCGCGATTGTGTGGGGCAATTCATAACGTAAGAGCGCATTTAGTTAAATGAGGAGGAAAAATGTCAAAAAATATGGTCATTACATTAGAAAAATGAGCACTTCACACTCGTAATGTGGCGCGGTCCAATACAATTTTAACGTATAAATAAATTGAAATGGTGGAATGGCACTTTCGCACAGGCCTCCCACTATGACGAAATTAATACTTCTTGCACACCCCTAGGTCCAATTTCGGAGAGTCAAATGTCAAATTTCGATTAAATTTTAATGAAGATTTAATTCAGAGTTCTGTATTTTTGATGGATACGGCCAAATTTTATATGATTCTTCATAACCCAACAATTTATATCCAAAAATTATTCATCTTAATGACAGTACGTTTCGGTGGAAGTACAAGACTTGATCACATAAACTGCAACACTTGCTTAAGAACGTACCATTTGTCCTGAAAAGCAGGAGGAGGTAATGCTTGTACTTTATACCCGGTCACAACATAAGAACATGAGGTCGACCCAAGATATTTGCATAAGTCTAGACATGTAAACTCATTTGTTGCAAAGGAAAAATAATTATTTCAAACATTCTTCACAATTTGTTGGCACACTTGTTTAAGAACAAAAGGATATTTGGAAATTTAAAAGCATTTTTGAAAAGTTTACTTTGGAAATTAGGTACTGTTATTTATGTATATTGTGATATATTTACAAATACGTTCATTGAAAATCATTTTTTAGCATTATGGGTAAGGGAAAGACCCTGAAGGAGGATGAAAAGATTGAAATCCTTACTTTAAAGGAGAAAGGAAAAACATATCGCGAAATTGCAGCCAAAACTGGAAGATCAGTTTGTGTAATATCTAATTTCCTAAGAAACCCACAAACATATGCAGGAGGTCATCCTATGCTCTTGAGTCAACGTGACAAGAGGGCTATACTGAGAAGAGCAAGCAATCAAGCAGTATCCCTGGAACAGATTAAAGTCGATTTGAAACGGGATGTGTCAAACGAAACAATACGGAGAGTTTTGAAAGCATCCCCCAACATTAAGCGGCAAAAAATGAAGAGGAAACCTGTCCTAACAAAACACCATAAAGAACAAAGGCTCCAGTGGGCTAAAAATCATCAGACATGGGACAAAGAATGTGGTATTTTCTGATGAAAAACGTTTCAACCTGGATTGGCATGACTTCAGAAAGGAAACCAAGATTCTCAGCAGTCATCATGCTCGAGCGGTGGGATTGTTTGTTTGGGCAGGTTTCAGTTTCAAAGGGAAAACTGACACTGCTATTTTTCATGGAAACCAAATAGCAACTGACTATCAGGAAACCTTGCAGCATTATCTCCTGCCAGTTTGGCAGGATATTGCTGGATCTAATGGAATATTTGTGCAAGATAATGCAAGAATCCACACCGCCAAGACCACAATGGACTGGTTTAGGAGGAATAATATTGAACTTGGCCAACATCCTGCGTTTTCTCCGGATTTAAATCCTATTGAGAATTTGTGGTCATGCTTATCTCGGGCTGTTTATGCCAATGGAACCCTATATGAAAGCACAGGAAAATTGGAAATTGCAGTAAGAAGGGAGTGGCAAAAAATTCCTCAAGATACTTTGAAATATCAGATTAATTCAATAAAATCCTGTGTTTTTGAGGTGATTCTCGAATGAATGGTTCTTATACGATGTAAGTATTAAATGATGTAAATAAGAATCTTATTTTCGGAATAATAAAAGAGCATGTTCTTAACCAAGTGTATACAAAATTAGAATAAAGTACAATTGACCAAGCCTTAACAGAGTGATTACTTGTCGTTAAATATGTACTCTGCTTCTTATTTAATGTAATCTAACTACGAGACTGCAAGGAATATGCATGTTCTTAAGCAAGTGTGTTGCAGTTTACGTAAAACGCGCAGATGGAAACTTATTATTTGGTTCGACGTTGACCAACAGAGGAGGCCCCCTTCCTTTCCACCTATCGGCGACATTAAAACTACTTTTTTGTGGAATCCTTTTTCCCATGTCGCCATTAGTCCCCTTACCAAAGATGGTGCCATTCCAGCTGTGAGATCAAGCTACAGATGGCTCTGAGTATTGCGAGTTTAATTACAAATATCCTGTACATTAGCCTAACAATGCAGATAAATTTATTTTTTCTTGTTCAAGAGGTTACTTTAGGGATGTTTGAACTAACTAGTGAGGTTAGGAAAATTCTACTTATTCCTGCTTCTAATAAGTAGACTCAGTAATAAGTAAAAATTCAGTATTCTTGTCGAGGAAATGTCACTTCACGTGAATCTATCGTAGACCGGGGCATGTGATATATTAAGAGGACATTCAATGTTTGTTTTACGGCGGTTCCCTTCATTTCCCTAGCCAGATTATGAACACAAGGAACATGGACAGGTTTTATGTTCCTTTGCTTTATTAATTAACGGATCATGTTCCTTGTGCCAAGTTCAAGCGAAACCTAACGTGAACTTCCTTGCCGAACAACACGAAAACTGCGCTGCTTTTTCCAAGCAACGGTATAATAAACGTTTTTATGTATTAACATTTTCATATGAAAATTTTCCGTTTTCACTTAACGAAAGTATATTTATATCTTAATTAAATCACTAACTATTAATATAATTCTCTAAACACTCTATAATAAAACTTTTGGATGGGCTCATGCGGCATTTTAGACAGAAAAATGGCGGCTTCAATTTTCACAGCGCCAGTCTTTAAAACCGCTTCTTGGGAAATTTCAGCTCCTTTAACAAAATCCACAGAAAAATGCGATTCTTAAAATGAAGAAATTTGCATTTCAAGCTATTTCCTTAACCCTAGATTACTCCAGAGTATAACCAAAACTTCAAGTGCACACAACTGATATACACCAAAAAAGAAGGAAAATAAAGGTAAAAGGGGGAGAAAGAATGCTTCATGTAAATATTAAAATTTCAACTTTCCAACAACAAGATAAATGAGTTGATTTCATAAACTACGAATGCAGACTAAGTTGAAGTTGGTTACGAGAAGTTTTCAGTTCTCGGCATTTAAATTTTCCATAATCTCATTAAATTTTCTGCTCGACTAATGCAAATATCATGTCCTCTGATAAATTTCCCTGTTCGCATTCTAATCAGACCTATGTTTCGTTGACACGTCGCAACGTCAGTCGCTTTCCTACTCCTTTAACCTCCTTCAATTGGATAATGTTCAAGCATGTCAGGACAATTTAAACATCCGGCTAGCTTTGTTGTCTTCCTGGCCATTCAATTCTGCACAGTAATAAATGACTCGTTGTTTTTCATACGATAATCAAATAGTAATATCAACTCCCAGCGAAATCGTTAAATTGGAGGGCTGATCGACGAAGACAGGCGGTTTTATTTTAATCACAAATTTCCCCTGAAGCTTACATTTTTTTGCAGTTTGCATATTTTTAAAGAGCGGACATTAATACATACTGTGTAAATGTTGGCACTATATTATGCAATGTTTGCGTTTCGCATATCACAAAGGGGAAGTAATGCGAGAAAGCGCAATATGAGGTAATAAAGTTATGTTTTCTGCTGAATCATACAGTCACAGACACTCAGCTCATAAGCTAAAGATACAAATCTAATATTTGGTTTTTAATTTTTTTTAATGGAAGTTATTGTGCATTTTATATTTATTGTTGAAATTATAAAATATCAGGTTGTTGCAAAAGTTTCTTCCGGTTCTATAACCCGTGCCCAAGAAGGGCTCGTTTTCCGAGAGTGGTGTTCATATGTTTTCAAACATTCGATTCCTGAATATCTTTGCTATATTACATCCAAGAATCAACTTTCTGACTATACATCTGTGAGTGCCATCAACGGTCTGAAATGGACCTTTCACGCGAGCATATTCGAGCAATAATCTTCTACGAGTATTCTGGAAAGATTAGTGCTGCGCAATGTCACCGAAACATTTGCCAACATTTAGGTGATGACACTGTTAGTTTAGGTACAAGAATGGTATCGGCGGTTCAGACGCGGAGATAGCACTCTTCAAGATGCACCTTGTCACCAAGTTTGGTGACAAAGTCTTGGCCCAAAACTCCCGATCGT
>JAHWFO010003124.1:6020756-6060809 GCA_023313115.1 Rhysida immarginata
AAAAATCCTTCCACTGCGTTTTACTCTAAAAATACGTGACACACCTCCTCTGGTCGGCCAATCATGATTTCAAATGGTGATCTACGCTAAGCAATTGATGAAGATCACAATGTAACAACGAGGGAAATCGCAGAACAGCTCAAGGCATTGCCCGGCATCTGCATGAGCTGAATCTGTCATTCAAGAAAATGAGGTTTTTGTGTTGGAATAAAAATCCGGAAAAAACTTTTGCAACAACCTGATACATGGATTTAAAAATGTATTTAAAAATAAATTAAAACAACCTACAAACAAGTTTAGATGAATATGCTCTACCTCGTGTATAGTCTTGAGGTGAATTAGGTGTACAGGAGTTTAAAAATTGCATACTTTCAACTGTAAGCAAGGTGGGCTTACTAATGTTAAACAGAATTCAACGCTAATACAGCAGCTAATTGTATGGCGGATAACATTAAGTTAACTCAAAAGTTAACTCTATTAACTCCGAACCTGTATCTCTCAGTTTCACACCAACTTGAAATATGTTACTCACCTAAAGCTAGATTAAGGCCTGCAACATAAGAAATCGCCATGTTCAAAATAAACCGTGAAAACTTTGAGCGTACATAGTCGTGATCACCGAGAGAGAAGGCCTCCGCAATGAAACTGAATACATTGTTACATCATCATAGATAGTGCAAATTCAGGGCTTATTATTGGTAGAAATACGAATAACAATGCACTATCTATGTGATGCTGTAACGATCAAAAATCCATGAGGTCGGGCATCTGGATTCCCGCGACGCTCCTCCGTACAGAGATCTTCCTGAAAGGAAAGCAAGCAAGACAATAAGATTATTAACAAGAAAGTTTCGGGCCGACCCCGCTAATCTTAACTTTACTTAAACTTAACGACAAAACTTTCCTTTAGTCTTGGTTCCAAGCGCGAAATAGCAAAAAACGAAGTTCCTTTTACTTATTGTATCGAAGTATTAAGCGTAATCTAGACAACCACGTCTGACAAAAAATAGCCGGGGTTTTATTGTAAAAAAAATCTTCCTTATCGAAACTTACAATTAGGTTGAATATAATTCAACAGAGCAGCGCAGTACTAATACAATCACGGCAGTGCGATTTTGAGTGTTCGAATCAACTACAATCTTTAAAGTTTCACTGGTTCGATCAGACGACAAAATTCTTCTTGCGATGTCTTATCGCAGTTTCAGCATCTTGATATCAATGTGCCTTTAATTATTCTTTTCTCTTTGAATACGAGGTACGTGGATAACGGACGAGTTTCCTTCATTACTTTCTGTAATAAAAATCTTAGTAAGAGAAGATCGTACCGAATCTGATCAAAAGGGCACTGCGTTTTATATTCTACATACATCAACATTATTTTATGTTAATTAGTAATGCCATTCTTTCGCCGCCGTGCGTTCAGAAAAGAAAAAAAAAATTATTTGTAATTAACCAGTTTTAAACGATACTATTAATTTTAGGATTCTAGGAACAGTTCAAAGCTTGAAAGTCTATTCAGATCCATCTAAGTAAGTATTCTCAGAATTGTCGGAATTAGTAATTTTTATTATCTGACACCTTCAGAGGGTTTCTTCACGACTTAAAGTCTTTTCTTTTTATCTTAGGTTCCTCCGCGAACGTCACGCAAAATCGCCAGGTAAGTATTCTGAATCTACTAATTCTAAATTATCCCCTTTAATCAGAGTCATGGATATATTTTTGCTCTTTTTCGTTTATCTCATCGATCTCTTTTGTACTTCACAACAATTAAGAGTCATCGGTGTGTCCCAGCAATGCCGGAACTGCGATCGCAAACCTCGGTTATGGTAGACGCTTTTTCAGAAGCTCGGGGTGACGGTTTTAGACAACAGCAAGAGGGAAGGGAAAACTAATTTCTACACTAACAATAACGGGGGAGAGGGTGGGGAGACTCAAAGCCGCAAAACACACGACTTTGAGGGTATTAGTAGGAATCTTACTGCGCTAAACTTAAAATCAACGCTTACGACACCAACTGCGTTTCTACGCTCGGTAACACTGGTTTCGTTACTGTGCATGACCTCGCTGAAGTAAATTCGTGAAGTGCCTCGTCGAGAAGCCGCTTCCTCTCTCGTAGGGAAAGTCGAATAACCTGAGAAATAAAATAAACAAACAACATAATCGATAAAAGCCAATCATCAGTAATATGGCCCAAATACTATTCTCAATACCGAAAGGTTTCTGGTTCATGTCCTTTTCTCATATATTTGAAGTTGAGTCAAACATTCGTCTCATTTACGGGAACGCCAATTATCAATCGTCGTTGATAACGGCGTCAACTTCTGATCGGGTTCGTCTATCGTTGCCTTCAATCCGGATACTTTTTGGTCTCATCGGAAGAAAGATGGATGATTTGTAATGTCGAATCATCTTAGGGATAAGGATTCCTTTTCAGCAATGTCCTTCCTCATCATCAAGTTTTCTCGATGGCTGCCGTCGTTCTAAGACCCGCTTTCTTCTTTTATTACAAAGCTTTATTTTTCTACCACGTGTAGAACCGCAACACTATTTCTTCTGTGAGATCATTGTTACCCTAATCATTGTTTCTTCCTTTTCTTGACGATAAAGTGTTCACCAATGACGTCATAAATCATTTATTACAAGGATTTCGTCATGCTGGGCCGGGGAGCCCAGGAAAAATTATTAGAAAAAGAGAAACGGAGGAGAGAAGAGGGGGGAGGGGAGGGGAGAAGAGAAAGTTTGTAACGCCAAATCGGCCGTTACAATGCAACAATGTTTTCAATTTCATTGCGGAGGCCTTCTCTCTCGGTGGTCACGACATAGTCATAGAAAGACTCCATTGTTAGTAACACCAAATTTTCCGACACCAAGAAGCGCGAAAGTCTGCAGGAAAAGTAATGGTGTTAAACTCATTTAACTCTCAAAGAATGGTTTACCACCATGCAGTTATCCCATACACAACAAGTATAATTATAAGAGAATACTAAAGCTGAAGATTTAAAAAAAAACCACCTAGAAAGTGCATCTTTAAGAGATCAGTTAAGAAGATTCAAAGTAGGCACACTGCAAAGAAAAGACCACGTTGTAGCCCCGAACTTGCCTCGTGTGGCTTTATTTTCTCTTCCAAATACAGAAGTCCTATAGTACCAACGAACTAATAACTCGAATGCAGTGTTAAAGAGATTCTCAAGGGATTTTGCAAAAAAGGGCATCACTATGTAAGGCATGTTTTAGGACTGGGAGAAACGTCGTAATAAGTGCATTCAAGTGAGTGAGGACCATTTTTCTTGAAAAAGATTAAGTAAACATATGTTATAGACAGTTGAAAATAAAAATCAGTTTCTGTTGATCAACTTTGAATTTTTAAATAATTTGATTTGATTGCAATTCAGATAGAAAAATTACAAAAAACTACAACCGCTAAAGCGTCGATACATTTTGAAGAATATATGTATCTATAACCAAGATACTACAACCAACACTGGAGAAAGAATTACAGTTCTTTAAAATATTTATTTATATTAAACTGGTGAATAAAGTATTTAAATATCGTAATCGAAACTTTCTTAATAGAGCCTCGAATTTTATTTTTTAAATTTTGTTTTAATCAATGGCATTTAATTAAATTATCGTCTTGTAATAAATAGTTTCTGTGTATTTCGTATTTACATAATGAATATTTTATTATTTCAAAAATTGGAAGTTGTTTAGGATTTCGAAGTTCTATAAATTTGATTTGTTGTGATATATTTAGATCCTTGCAATCATATAATTAATCAGAGCAAGAATCGTTTTAATCAATTTATGAAATGAAAAATCAATGATGGACTACCGTTTGCAACTAATATTTCACCAATAGAATTATAAAGTTTATGTTTGTCATTTTTATTATAGCGTGTTATCTCGAATAATGTACAACAGATAAATCTCCTGCCATGAGGATATGATAATTATAATTTAAGAAAGTGAAGTTGGGCTTGTATACTGATGAAATAAACAAGAGAAAACGATCGAACTAATCACGAAGGTGATTATGTAAGAGTGATCGGCAGGAATTGTATACCACAGACTTTACTTTACAAGACAATGATGCCAATAGTTACGGGACGGGCAATATTGTTCTAATGCCTGACATTGCATCCAGCCACGTTGGTCATACAGCAGGGCATACATTCCCTCAACAGGATACTTCACTTTCTATTTCTCCGCAGAATGAAACATTGGGTTCGGTCTGCACATTGCACCAGCCACGGAGCGTTCATCTGGATTACGAGGTCAAGAAGCCGTCGAGATTCCAGCTTTGCCGGGAAACCTTGCCAGTCAGCTTCAACAGCGACTAAGTAGCACGAACGCGCGTTGCACCGATGTTTCGTGAGTTGCGCGCTAAGAAGCATAAATCTATGATTATCCATGATAATCCAAAAATTCACCAAAGAAGCCATATTAATATTTTTATTGTATTCATTGACCGATAAAATATTTATGAAATATTTTAATAAAGAAATATTCTGACACTCAATGCATCGACGCTCAATTTTACAAAACAAATGAAGCTCGTTTAACATCCTTCTTTTTAATTAAGTTAAAATTAAATAAATAAAAAAAAACAAATAAATAAATAAATAAATAAATTTTAGTTCAAAAAATATTTTTATATACACTACATGATCAAAGGAGTTGGGACACTCCTGTGAACACCTGGGGTGTTTCTCCTGGACTGGGCCCGCTCATCAAGGTGGACGGAAACCTCAATGCTGATGGCTACAGGGCCATTCTGGATAACGGGGCACTTCCAGCGCTGTGGGAACACTTCGGTGACGGGCCGTTCCTCTTCCAGCACGACAATGCGCCTTGCCACAAAGCAAGATTCATATCCGACTGGTTTGACGAGATGCGGGTTGAAGAACTGGATTGGCCCGCCCAGAGTCCTGATCTCAACCCCATCGAACATCCTTGGAACGAATTGGAACGACGTGTGAGATCCAGGATGGTTCGCCCTACATCTGTCCAGGAACTGACCACGACACTCCTCGAGGAATGGAGGTCAACTTGTGGACACTCCGTATGCCATGTAGGGTGGAGGCAGTGATAACAGCTCGGGGTGGTCCTACACACTACTGATTTAAGCTTTTTGCGGCTTTACGGAAGAGCAACAGGTGTTCCAACTCCTTTGATCATTTTTTTTTTTTATTTTATTAGAGGAAGATGCAATGACGCCGTCCGGGGACCGGTATGGTACAAAACCGACGAGTTAGGTCCCCGGGGGCTACTTGAAACAAATACAATAATAAAACATACAATTAGTGACGTATGAAGGAAAAAACAACATTACAAGAGTTAAACAAAACGGAGCAGACCAAAATGAAAACAATAATAATATTGGAAAAGCACTTAGAATAACATTTTGAGTACAAAACATAGATGAATGTAGACAAATAAAATAAATAAGTAATTTAAATAAGTAAATGTGCATGTAATCATTTTACAAAAGATCAGAGAATTTTTTAAAAGTTAACCAACTGTAATATACATGTATGCTGTATTTTTATTGAATAAAATAAAATGCTACACTTCATGTATTCTTATAGTTTTCTATGCATATATGCATTGTTCACAAGCCTCCCCCCCCCCCCAGTTTCAGAATAACGTACACCTCGGAATAACGTACAAATTTCCATTTCCCTTGAAGTACGCTGTAACGGGATTTTACTGTACAGAGCAGTAACAGTTTTATAAAAAAATAGTTTTGTCCTTTGTTCTAAAACACTGTAAATTGTCTATTTGACTTTTAAAGTTAAACAATTTTCAGTGGCCTGTCAATGTCAAATACTTTTTACCAAGGATTGTACTCAGGAGTCTCTCGTCTTTTTAACGTTTCCGTGCAAAAGCCAATTATAGGTTCCCATCCTCCTCTAGACTAAGAACAAGACATTTGTTTGTCAATGTATCAAAAGATTTAATTTGTTACTTATCCATTAATTCAAAATTACAAAAACTTGTAATTCCTTCTTTAATATTCTTACGTTAAAATTAAAACGCTATTTCATTTAACGACCTCACTCACACTTTTACGTGACGCGACAATCATAAGGTTGTCAAACATTAAAAAGAAATAGTGGCTGCAAATGTTTGCCTTATATAAGGAGGAACTTAGCCTGCTTTGCATATTCATCATGAAAATATTCTTTCCAGCGCCATGGCGTTTGGCTGGTTATTAATTTTAAACGGAAATTAGTTTCCTGTTAGACCCATTTTCCAGTCTTCTGGTACACCCTATAATAGAGGGGGATAAACTGCTATTTAAATGCTCGGTTCAGTTGATTACTTCAATCTTCAGGATGCCAGAATTCTATAAAAACATTTTTCTCCTGATTTCGCTAATTGCTTTATAGTTATATTCTTCTTTCAGCTTTACATGTGCAGGTGACTTTCTAATGATTTGAAGCGGAAGATGACTAACGTTGACCATGTCCCTAGCAGAACTATAATCGCATCGCTGACGGTTTTAACAATGAAAAAAAAATAAACAAGATTTAGCAGAACACGATTTTTGTTGGTCGATAACAGATATATTCATCTAATGACGTACCTCGTTTTTCGTATTCAGTAAATACAATGTTACGCAATTAAAGAACAAAGGGAAATCAATGAAATCAAAACGGGAAAAGAATGGGTGGTAACCAATGAGATTCCCTATATACAAATTAAGTCTATTGTTTTCAAACGTTATTTACCTTCTTTCCTCTCATCACAATGTAAACAACCTGTAAAATCACCTTAATGATCAGCAAGCTATGAAGTTTCATCAAAATCCGTTTAATTAAAGCTACCGCACTCGTGCGAACGCACCCTAAAACCAAGACTTCTTTCCTTTCGATTTTTCAACAAAAACGTGACCACGCAATACCTCTTCGGCAGATATAAAAATCCCAATAAATAAACAAATAATTCCTCCAACAAAAACCCTACCCAATAACACAAGACGCCGTCGTACGACATGGAACACGACCTCCAAGTCGGGTCCATTATTTTGTCGAAATCCAGCGAACAACAAAAGCATCCGTAATAATTACTGGCAGTTTCAGGTTTCACTAGATGAATGGCTCATCTTAATGAAATTCAATTAACGAGAGACGGTTGTTTGTTAAAGCGAACGCAGTGTTCAGCAAGTGGGCCGTAGAACCCAATTTTATGAACTGTGTAATGCATTTGAGAAACAGATAGACGCATTTGCGGAAAATAAATTTTGTACTAAGATCTGAATTTTTAATAAAACGCAAAAGCGACATTGCTAACTATTTACATAACGGAAATTCCATTTGGGTGTAGAGGCAGAGGCTTCCGTTCAATTGGAAAACCCTTCCGCTCGGCTGGTCGTCACTTTTCTTCTTGTGTTTGCTCTGCCGGGGGATTATAATGCTGTTGATCAATGCAACGCGCAATGACATGTTCCGAAGCAGCTGTTCCATTCTCCCACCGTTTACCCCGCGTACCCCACCTCCGCCCATAATCCTTTGACGACAAAATAAATCTTTTAAGAATAGAGATATACAACAAACATCTCTCGTGCCCGTCTTTACACCCAACACAAGAAGAATATCGTTCTAATCCTGCGTTAATTAATTCGCCATTTATTTTCAATTAATACGCTCTGTCGTTTTAATTTCCTCTCTGCCATATTCATTACAAACACTGGAAAGCTCATACCAGGCAACTCTTCTTCTGTCACATTTGCATATACACATCCAGATGAAACGTACACGAGACATTTTCAAGTCCCATCAACTATACACGGCCCAGATAGTGTCACAACTTGGCTTGCAATTTAATTAATACCGCCTCCATCAGCTTTAAGAATTCGCAGGATTGTGCAATAATTTCGAAACCGTTACAATATACAGGAAACAAACAGGACTGCCAAGAGAATGATACGATGCTATGTCGCGATTTCAGTGAACAAAAAACTTATTCATCCCTCTGTTGTGCAACTTTAATTTCTTGTCGTAAAGCAACAAACTGCATTACAAAATTTACAATGACTATTTTTCTTATTAAATTCCCCTAATATTATGAAAGGATTTTCATTTTGCAAACTTGGTTAATACGAATATTTTTTTCAAAAAAAAAATCATCACAAGATCAACTTGAAGAACAAAATTTAATTTTTTTTTCAATTTTTTTTTCAATATTCGATATACATGTAGTTGTTATCATTCCCTACAACAGCAGCCAGGTTTTTCAATAAACAGGGCGTGGATGATGGGTGACATTTTCGAACAGGTTTTGATAAAATGGAATGAAGAGCTGAAGAAAAAAAATCTTGAAGCTCTGGTTTCAGTAACAATTGTACGTCACATAAAATTCGCCTAGATTAAGCAACCTGGAAGTAACTTTCCATTTGCCGCCGCCAAACATATGAATCATTCACGGGGTGAAAACTTTATTTCGAAAGAATTTAATTCGTGATATGGTAAAGGCCATCCAAGAATTTAAAAAATGATCCGTTTTTGGATGCCATCAGGAATGTGCGTTGTGTATGGCAAAATTTGCCACAAGAAATCATTAAAAACTGCTTCAGGAAAGCAGAATTTTCTAGCTCTGATGAAATTGAAAGCGAACCCAATTTTCTGGGATTCGAAGAGTGAGAAGTAATACGAAGCCACGAAATGTATCGAGAAAAACTTGCTAACATAACTTTCGAAGATTTACTCATTGTTGTTGAAGACTTAGTAACGGCAGAAACGTTAACAGATGAGGCTATAATAGAGTAGTGCAGAAAAACCAAAGTGACGGAACTGACGAAAGTGATGACTACGAGGTATGTGAAGAAGGGGCCGCAAATTTCGCCTCGCAAGGGTTCTTTAACATGCAGCCAACAAACGACTTTACTTCGAAGGGACCATCGGCTTTACTTCCCTTCCAAAGGAAGTGCGTGATCTCAGGATTTTCCCCCTGAAAAAATCCTCATCGTCCTCGGCCGGAGGTCGAACCCACGTACTCGGGCATCAGAGGCGGTCACGCAACCACTGAGCCACCGATGCCAGGGTACGTCACAGCTGGACGACAATCAACTGGTCGATAGTCAACTAGGCGATGTCAACTGGACGAAAACCAAGTGGGCGACGGTAAAATTGGACGATAACCAAGTGGACGACGATAATTTTATAATTTAAAAAAAAAAGTCAACTAAAAATACCAACGTTATTTTGCCGTCCGTTTTAATTTTAATTCTTTGTATTTTTAATTTTAACATTGATGTATTTAAATGCAAACAAATATATTTACTTATCGGTCATAATAATTTGTAAGTAATTTTTTAAACTATATAAATTCTTCAATGAAAAAATTCCTAATGATAAATGGCTAATAAGTCGTGTCTGGGTTAATATAAGTGAACAATGTTATCATAATTAGTTTTCTAAGCTAATTGGTTAAAAAATGGTTCTAAATACGAATTATATCACGTAGCATTTGCCGTTGATAAAAATGCGAAGATTCTGTGGTTAGATCCTCATCTGAAACGATAACACTTTGCATTAGTCATTTTGCGTACTTTACATACTTTCTTTTTCGAAAGTATTTTTTATTGCATTATTATACTGATCTGATAGTATATTTATTAGAGTTGACTTTTGTCTCTCATCGCTGAAGATAGCTACTGGGTAGCCGAAATACGTATCTGATATTTCAAATCTCCTTGCAGATTAGAGGTTCCCTCCGATTTTGATACTTAATTCTGTATATTTATTTTAGATGAATCCTATTTTAAGTCAGAAACGAGGACAAATATCCTTGAAATAAAATATTTATTTAAAAAAGCATAATAAAATGTCATGTTGCATTAGTTCATGGATATTAATATGTAATAATAATAAAATAATAAATAAATTATAATAAAATTAATTTTGTGAAATTTGAAGTGATGATGAAATCCGGTCCGAGATGTTAAAGGCCTTAAATCAGGATGGTATCCTGTGGCTGACTCGAGTGTGTCAGGTTGCTTGGATATCTGGACAGGCCCCTAAGCAATGGCAGACAGGAATTGTGATCCCTATCTTCAAAAAGGGAGACCAGAGAGATTGCAACAACTATCGAGGCATCTCTTTGCTCAGCATTCCTGGGAAAGTGTACGCTAAGTGTCTGGAGAAGAGAAGTCGGGAAATAGTCGACTCCAAACTGTCAGGGGAGCAGTGTGGTTTCCGACCTGGCCGAAGCACGACGGATCACACCTTTGCTCTAAGGCAAATCTTTGAGAAATCCTGGGAGTATGCAAAAGAGGTCTACGCTTGCTTTGTGGACCTCGAAAAAGCATATGACAGAGTTCCTCGGGAGAAGCTCTGGCAAGTGTTGCAAGAGTATGGAGTGGATGGGCAATTACTGGTTGCTATCATGTCTCTGTACGAAAGCTCTGAGATGTGTGTCCGGATAAATGGCATTAAGTCAAGACCGTTCACCGTGGGTGTTGGACTCCGCCAAGGGTGCGTACTGTCGCCCATCTTGTTCATTATCTTTATGGACTGGATAGACAGGGGCAGCCGAGGCGATGAGCGTGTTTGTGTGGGCGACTGCCTGGTGGAGAGGTTGCTCTTTGCTGACGACCTTGTCCTCCTTGGGTCTTCTCGCACGAACCTTCAGCATGCACTAGACCGGCTTGCAGCCAAATGTGAAGAAGCTGGGATGAAGATCAGTGTGGCTAAAACCGAGGTTCTGGTCCTTTCAAGACAGCCTGCTCAGTGCGCTCTCCATGTTAGTGGAGCCTCATTGAGACAGGTGGAGAAATTCAAGTATCTCGGGATTGCATTCACGAGTGATGGACGGCAGGAGAAAGAATTGGATGCTCGGATCGGTGCAGCAAGCTGTGTCAGACGTGAACTGTGGCGATCCGTGGTAACGAAACGCGAGCTGAGTAACAAAGCTAAGCTCTCCGTCTTCAAATCCATCTTTGTCCCCATTCTCACCTATGGTCATGAGGCTTGGGTAATGACCGAAAGAGTGCGATCGCGGGTACAAGCGGCCGAAATGAGATTTCTGAGAGGTGTTGCAGGTGTTACCCTACTAGATAGAGTGTACAGCAATACAATAAGGGAATCTTTAGGTGTTGAGCCGCTACTTCTCCGCATTGAGAGGTCTCAGTTGCGCTGGTATGGCCACGTGATTCGGATGCCGCAAACTAGTCTTCCTAGGCAGTTGTTATTTTCCAAGCCGGTGGGTAAGAGACCAAGGGGTCGGCCTAGAACCAGGTGGCTAGACTACCTGGAGAATCTGGGTTCGAGTCGCTTGGATATTACCAGGGAGGACATGCGCCTGATGGCGGAAGATCGCGATCGCTGGAGATCCTCCATAGGGCTGCTGCCCCCGCGACCCTAACGGATAAGCGGGTTTGAAAAGTAAGTAAGTAAGTAAGTAAATTTGAAGTTTTAGAATATTTCTGTCGTCCAAATGTCCATAAAAACAGAATGGCAAAGTGTGTTTTTTTAAGTTAAAAATTTTCGTCGTCCACTTGGTTATCGTTCAGTTTTATCGTCGCCCACTTGGTTTTCGTCCAGTAGACTATCGTCCACTTGACCAGCGCCTAGTTGCACTCGTCCAGTTGACGTGTTCCCTTCTTAATATTCGAATTCTACTGCATATTATTGGCCCTCCGTTGGCTTTGATAATCACTGCAAATTGTTTCTGCATTAATACAACCAATAAAACGTAATAGTACCGATATTTTAGACTGTTTCAGTCCAATTTTAGAATTCAGGCGACGCTTTTTTAGATGCGTTTTCCTTTATAGATCACAGATGTTCGATTAGGGTTAAGTCGGGAGACTGAGCAACCCAATCCAGGAACTTAACCTTATTTTTTCGGATCATTTTCCTGTTGAAACACACATTGTCAGTGTAAATCCATTTTCTGTGCTGAAGAAATAAGATTATTATTCAACATGGATTTCTACTTAAATTGATTCATGATGCCATCCATAAACCCAGTTGGGCAGCCTCTTTGGTACCATACAATTACATTCCCTGCACCTTGTTTCATTGTTGGCTTCAAACATGCTAAATTGTAAGCTCTTTCCCCCCTCCATATTTTACTACACCCGTGGGAGCCAAATATAATCGAACCCTGTTATTACGAATTTCAGGGGACACAAAATTTTGTTCGTATTATCCGAAAATGAAAGAATAGCATTCATAGTACGGACCAGAGAAACGATTTGTAATTAGCCGAATTCGTATTAACCAGATTCGTAATAACCTGGTTCGACTGTATATTGAATTTGCTTTCATCTGGACCATATGATACCATCTCCATATGTGATGGCTGAATCCTTTCGTGATCCTCTTTGGCCCATACCGGACGTTTAACCCTGCTAGCTTTGCCATTGTAAGGTTTTCTCTTTGGCCTCCGGTCCACCAACTGGGTATCATGGAGACAATTTTGGGTTGTTATGGTGTCACATGAATGTTTAAGTCTCTTCTCACCTCTTAACTTATTTCTATAGCTGAGTTTTTTTCCTGTCCACTTTCATTATTTCTATAATGGCGCGGTCTTCTTTATCTGTCGTTTTTAGTTTTCTCCCTTTCCCAGCTTTGTTTTTGATTTCTCCGGTCTCCTTGTACCTCTTAATGATTGATGCATGGAGAGGCGTGAAATTGCACGTTCAGACGCTATTTGACGTTGACTTTCTCTATCTCGAAATCCAGTGATTACCTTCGCTATTAAGTCGTTTGAATATTCTTTTCATTTTCTTGAAGGTACAAAATTTTTGGGCTTTTCCCCCTACCATAATGTATTCATCTATATTTGTAGTATTTTTGCATGTAAGTAAGGTGTACTGGATTTGTTTTAACTTGCACAAATGACAGTAACATGCATGTGGATGAATATTTATTTTGCCATCTAAGTTATATGAACCCATCATGTTTACCCAACCCTTCTTCATACTGCTATGATCCGAATGTAAATGTTGCAGCAAGCGTTTATTAACATATTCATCGTAATTATTTTGTCTGTAATTTTAAAGAAATTGAAATATCAGGGACTTTTGCTATTGTATTCAGATAGATGAATGATTTTTTTGCTCACTTTATTTCCTTGGCACGACAAAATCCAATCGCACTTCAGATTTCCAATGAAATCGCACATCGAGAACCCGGGGAGGATAAAAAGAAATGCGGAATAAAATAAAACCACTTTTTTTTATTTCCCCCCTTTAATTCTGTTACTGGAAGATAAAACATTGAAAAAGAAACAAATATTTAATTACAATCTTCATCAGACAAACGAAATTTAATTTCATTTTTTCCTACCTCTCGTCTCCGCCCCCTACTTCCATTATCTTCAGCCCGTTTTAAATTGCGTCGCACTGATATTTTCTACCAATCTCTTTCGCTCGTCGCCCGTAGCCCGCTTCTGCCATTCTCGTGTTAATTGCCGAATTTGAGAAAAATGAAACCACAAACAACAGTCTGTAATTAAAATACGACAATGAGATGACAATTACGAGCACAGACGAAGAAGGAAAAGGGAGGAGAAGAGGAAAAACCAACATGAATTCTTTATATTAATTCTAACAGCTCTTATTTATTTCAGTCATTCTTCTTTATGGTTTATGCGCACAAACTCACTATAAACGCTCTCTATGAAAACTCTATTGTGCAATGTTTAAACGTCCTGAGTAAAGTTGAAATTTTCTTTACTTAACAGGACCTATTTCGCCTGGGCAGCCATTGCACTAAAAGTTTAAAGTACTTTAATTATGAAATTTAAAATAAATTTTAAGCATTGCCTTTAATCGGATTACTCGTATACCTTCAAACTTAACAAATATGAATTCATTATGAATATTGTTTCCAACAGTCGTTGCCAAAATTAAACATAATACAGGTTGAACCTCGATACAACGTACGTCATTATAACGAAAGTTTCATTACTATGAAAAAAATTTTTGGCTCCTGCCGTGTGTAACTAAAATAATGCTTATTTTACTTCATTATAATGAATTTCAGATACAGTATTTTCCTTTGCTCATCCGGGCTCTTTAGAAGGAGAGAGAGACGCGACGCCAAGAAAAACGCGATGCCAAGAAAGACGCGACGCCGAAAAGAGACGCTGACGGAGAAAGGCCGAGTATAAGAGAACCGAGAACTTTTGAATTTTCAGTCGTGAATTGAGTAGAGCAGAGTTGTGACCAGAGTTGCGAGTGCGGTGTTTTTTTTTTTTGTTTATTCATTTGTGACTTTGATTTGAACTTTGTACCTTCAGTGCGTACAGTCGTTGCACAGCACTCTGAGAAACATTACAGTCAACTCTGTTTTGCAATGGCAACAAAACAAAAATGCCGGCAAATTACTTGTGGTGAAAAATTGCAGATGATCGAGCAAGTAGATGGCGGAAAAAAAAGAGAAGTAAGGGGACAAACTTCCGGAGGTGATTCCTGACAGGAAAGGGAACAAAAATTCATATCAACATACTCGTATGTCCAGAAATGCATATTTGCTCAGGTAGATGGCACTAATGAACGCCATAACATTCACAGGGTGCTTTTCTGTGTTGCAGATTGTGTAATTTGAGCGACGTTGAAGCACAATGGTCCCCGTTATTCCTTTCAAGAACAAACCGAGACGGTTTTCGTCTACGGTCAAGTACATGGCAACGGTCGAGAGGCCGCAAGGATTTACCGAACTATATAAAACGTTTTCGAGGATATTTCTCATCATCAGTAGGATAAAACATTTTTGAATGGTGAAAACAGTTGAAATAAGAATTTAACGATGATGAGCAATATTTTCGAAAACGTTTTATGTAAAATTTATCCCAAATATTTGGATCACCCTCTTCAAAATTTCATCTGTATTTCAAAACCAACACTTCCTTAAGATTATCGTGTTTCTACTATCTTCACAAGACTTCATCTACATCCTCAATAGACTAAGTTTATTTCTACAATCAACAACATCTTCAATAGACTACATCGTTTAAGTTTTCTTCCATCTCACAAGTTTCTTCCATCGTTTATCAATTTTGGTGACTTTATTTTTGTTTTTATTAAATTTTATTTTACGATTTTCCCCATTAAAAGGAGACTACACACATTTAAATTTAATATTAATAATAAATATATTAGAGTATCAAAATGAATGTTTAGTAGATTCTTTCATTCTTTAAAAACCTCCTTCATATGGTACGTACTCTTTAAATGAATTCCACAGGAGGTTTCAAAGATACATGATTTAGTGTGAGTATTTATTAAAAAAAAAAAAAAGACTCCCATAAAGTTCTTTTATTGACAACATCTACAACAGTTAAGAAACTAACCATTAACTGTGGATAAATAACATATTGGAAAGAACTGTGGATAAATAACTTGCTTATTGTGGACAAGAGGTTCTATCTTTCCCATACAACAGTTAACAAAAAAAAATCATTACATTGCTGCAAAGCAATTTTAAAGTCTTAGTTTGTGGCCAGTAAGCCATGAAAGCTGCAAAATATGAAAAAAAAAACTTATGTCGAGTCTAATGATTAGCACACCTCTGTAATTACAAAATTTCGACAAAAAAATTTAATTTTTGAAAGCGAGAGGGAGAGATAAGAGGATTTCTTTTCACATATTTTCCATCGTCTTAATTTGGCTAATAATAATTTAAGCGATTTTTTTTTTCAAAATGATGATTAACGAAGCGAACTAGCTCTACACGTTCGTTATCGACAGTTAACGGAGATGGCCTGTAATTGTGGTAAAATGACAATACTCAATGCAAGCAAGGACAATTACTGTAATTACCAATTATGCTAAACAATAAAACAAATTATTGTAGAACTTTAATAACAGACTATAAACACACAATGTTACAATATTATGTCATAAATTACCATCATTTATTGTGTCAAGACCACATTGACGGTTTTATATTTCTTTGACGCAATGATAAAAATTCAAATGGAGCAATCTTGATCGCATCTTCATTATTACCATGAAAATTCAAGAAATTTATAGATTAGTAAGTTCATAAATCTTCTGTTTAAAACTGAGACCAATTAATTTGTGTAACATTCAAATATGCCAAGTACGTTCCTGAAGGCAAATATAAAACATGGGTCAACTAACTACAAGAAAATTGTGTGCGGTTTCCGAAATGTCTGTGTGATATTACCGCACTATTAAGTTAAAAACGTATAAGGAAAACACAAAACTGCTTACAAAGCGCAGAAAAGACACAAGGCCTCGGCATAGAAGACTCTGATGTCATACAGTAGGCAGCAAGGCCAACTATAAATACAGCCTACTGTGTGACATCACGGTCTTCTTTGTCGAGGCCTTATGTCTGGAAGGCGTTGCCACTGCACAAGCAATGTGCTTGGCTGATATTAAATAGACATCTTTAAATCTCAAAAGCGTGCAGAACGCACGCAACATTCCTACAACATGCACTAAGCATCAATCATGGCTCGGAAAAGAACTCTCCTTCTGACCTCAACGAGACACAAGTCGACAGAAAAGCAGCAAACTTGGTAGAAAAACTGAAGGAACCACGATTGCCATATAAGACCAGATCATTAACAAGGCAAGGTATGGAAAACACATTATCAAGGACTCAAACGATCGCACTTGCAGGAAACCCATATCGCAGAAGAAACCATCCAGCACATCATATCCAATTGTAAAACACTCTCACAGACTTTAAACACAGACACAACTAGATGGCGAATATCATATACATCAGCATCTAGCTAAGAAACATAAGCTTAGGAACGTAAACACTCCATTCTTTAAATACAGCCCAGACACTTGACAGAGGTATAGTAACTGACAAAGCTATCCCTCATAACAGATCAGACATCACACTCGCAGATAAGCAGAACAACGTGACGTCCCCGATTGATATTCCCATCCACAGTACACTTACTTTACAAAAAAACACAGAAAAAATCACTAAGTATTCAGATCTTGCACACTAAATAAAACACTTATTGGAAGCCAACAAAGTACATATTGTTCCTATTATTCTTTCTGTCCCTGGGATTATTCCACACTCGCTACACCAAAGCCTATCAAGATTGAATATAAACCAGACATACAAAACTTTACAGAAATGCAATCCTAAACACCTGTCTCATAATAAGGAAATTCCTAAACCCTGACATTAATACTTCAACCAAATGTAAGTTTTCCCTTCCTTGCGTTTGAGCCCCTTGGATTGTTCTCTCTTGAGTCCAAATTCCGCCTATTGGACTTGGCATCGGAACTTGATCTCTGTATGGTTTTCCAAAATAACAGCAACTACAA
Organism: Rhysida immarginata; assembly: GCA_023313115.1. NCBI lineage: Eukaryota > Metazoa > Arthropoda > Chilopoda > Scolopendromorpha > Scolopendridae > Rhysida > Rhysida immarginata. The sequence goes on from JAHWFO010003124.1 coordinate 6,038,035, forward strand.
TTTGTGGCAGTATTAAGAAATTTGATTGAATTTTTACTAAGTATCACCTTCCAAATTTATCTCTTTGGACAACAATAGTTCCTTGAATACCCCTCAAAACTGAAGATCATTGAATAATCGGTCTCGAGAATACTGTGTAGACAGTAAATCAAAATTTCAAATGATATTACAGAACATGCGAAACATTGTTTCCAGTCGGAGAACCAAATATAGCCATTACTATAATACATTCGTTTTGAAATTCCTAATTGTATTGCTTGTTCACGCTTTAATAAAAAAAGAAATTCATGGCGAGTGATTTCTCTCAATTGATGGCTCCCCACCACTACCATCACCATCACCACCACCATGACCTACCTCCACCCCCCCAACCTCCCTCACATGTCTTTCGTTGAAAGAGCGGTCCTGAAAAAAATGATTAATTTAATTTTCTACGTTAAATATTTGATCAAACTTTCTTTTTTTTTTTCGTCGTCGTCACTCTATTCATTTTTAATGTCATCGTTCTTCTTTTCTGGAGACAAATTCTTTGGTGTGACGGACTCGCTTCCACGGCGGCATCAACGTCAAGCGCTCCTCGGTCCCAACAACTTCGACAGATAAATCGACTCCCCCACCTCCTCCTTCCATCCTCTTCCGTCTTTAACATCCTTCCAAAACATGCTCGTTAAAAACGAAAACAAGTAATAAATAAATAAATTCTCAGAGAATTATGCATTGACTAGATTATTCGGATCTTTAAAATAAATCTTCTAAAAGTGAAAAACACGAAGCTGTTTCAAAGTTAGACTGAAAAAATACTTTAAATGAATTTAACATGTCACCCAGTTTCCCTCTATATAGAAGGAGAAACCTCATCTGTAAGACGAAAGCTGCAGATATTATTTAAAATGTCTTCTGGTAGATCTCCGAACTTCCTTATATTAGAAAATAAAATTTTAAGATTTTATAAAATTTTAAGAGCAAATTTTAGTGGTAATTTTGATACTAATAATAATTGCTTTAATATAACTTTGATTTAGAATAATTATTTAATTAATATTTTGAAAATGGTTATTAACAGACAATTATGGGCTTCATATTTTGGAAGATATCCTAATTCGGTGCCCAGAATTAGTAAAAACAATTAATTTGCAAACGTCTAGACGAAACTCATCCATTGCTAACCAGAATTCATCCTATAACCATATTTCTGATTCTTTGAACTAACCATGACCAAAATATTTTTTCTGAGATCTTTGAGTTTTTGCATTGACATTAACCTCACTTTAGACTTACGTCTGTCGGGGGTTACTCAATATAGCGTTTAATGCTGTTGCTGACACGAATACTGTATATTATTATTATTATTATTATTATTATTATTATTATTATTATTATTATTATTATACTAATTAATCAATTTTAATTGATTTTTTAGGTTTTGAAAAGTTTCTCGAAACATTGCCAAAATCACGTTTTACAGTGTTTCAAACCTTTAGAGTCAAAATTCTGCAAATGCTAGAGGGCTATATACTGAATATTTTGAGATACAGAACCAATGGTAGAAAATACATTTTTCAGAAGCCACGAGATCTTGAACGAGTACTAGTAATACGTGTGAGAAAAGTTTTTGTAAGGTGATTCATTTTCAGAGCAAGATTATGAGGTTTTTATCATACGCCATATCTCAGATTTTAAATTACTGGTGAAAAATAAGACATAAATAGTGTAACGCATTCATATCTACATGAGCTGAAGATTCCTAGTTCAAATCCAGGCTGTGGAATTTTCGTTCATGTTTTTCATCAATAAATACGCTGATTGGTGGAAATCTAGGTGAATATTAAGATTAAGCGGCCACGCCCACCTCATTAATATTCACCTAAACAAGGACTTCATCTACTTATGACCCGAACATGTTGGAACGTCCCATGGTATGCAGATGAAAAATCATAGTAGTTTATTAATCCATAATCAACTTATACCTCAGAGCAACAACACAGCAACACTTACAGCTAAGAGCAAGTTACAAAGTGTTCGAAGCATGCATTTCATAGACAGGTTCACTGGTGCTTATCAGTGGTGCTTCTGACACACCAGACTTTGGTCTGTGGCTTGAACAATCTGCAAATTCCTAACCACTGCCAGAAATGTCTTGACAAACTTTTTCCCTGTACATCCGTTCGGCTTTCCAGGCAGTATATCCTGGTGTACAATACAGGGTGTTATCAGGTTCGACGGTCATAAAGTACTTAGCGTGATCCTTTGCATGATTACAAACTTTAAGTTCCTTATCGAAAATGTCGAAAACTCAAAATTTAAATTGCGTCGTTACGTCATTTATGAACTTTCCGCACCAGCAGTTCATTAAATTCAAAGGGGCGATTACAATTAAATCGGCGGCAATTGTTGAGATTAAATGACGTTTTCGACAGGTTTTCAGCAAACTTCGCGTGATGTTTAGACTCTAAACATTTGAGTTTTGAACATTTTGCATAAGGAACTTTAAGTTTGTAATCAAGCAAAGGATCACGCTAGGTACTTTATGACCATCGAACCTGATACACCCTGTATATTATATGCATGTCTGCAAGTTGTTTTCAGAGGTTCTTACAGTACACTGCCGGTTGAATCGTGTGAAGATGATGCGAATAAGTTAATTATCTATCAGTTAACCATAAATGGTTTCAATTTTGATAACATTCATTTGTTATACATTTACTTATTTTCTAATCTGTACTCACAATGTTAATAATCTCGCTTTCAAGAATCTCTATTTTGGAATCTACCAAACCTTTTTGTAATGTCCTTCAGAAGCTTGAAAATTCCGTCATTTCTTCGATGCTGATTTTGAATAATGCAAGCTCTCGTTCTTTAAAGTCCATACATTCATTCACATGGAGTGATTCTCGAAACATGTCGGCTTGAATCTCGAAATGTGTGTCAAAGAAGCAGATACGGAAGTTTGTTTGGGTCTTACTACACAAATGTACAATGTCCATTGTATTCTAAATACATACAATGATCTTAAACAAAAAAAAATTAAAAATCTCATATTCATGCCCGTAATACAGAACTAGATACGAACTGGGTTCATTAAGAAACTGAATTCTTTTCATATCTACTGAGTGTTCTCACTTCGGCCCTGCTAATCCAGTTAGTGAACTCATACTTTAATCTGGACCCAGTTTTATAACTTCAGTTTTCATTATAGTCAGATGCAAGGGACAGCCACCATTTTCACAAGATGGCCGTACTGCTTAGAAGACGTCGTTCGCGACATACATCCATGGAGAAACACAACTCGCGGTCGAAAGAGCATAGCATATTAAAACAATTCGATATTGCGTATATACAATGTAATTTTTGCAAAAGAAATTCCTTTATCAAAACTCTAAATATAATGAGAACACAGTGTAACTAATTTATCTGCTAATTTTCCACTTTCTGTAATCCATGTAACAGTTTTTCTCAAGAAAAATTAAGAATGATTCAATTGCTTAGAGGGCTGGGGTTCAAATTTCATTGAGACAAAAGTTATTACCATCAACTGCCATGGATAAATTGTACGGACTTATTCACTGTCATCAGAAACATCCATCTATTCCATATTGTTATATGGCTAAAGGTTTAATTGCTAATGAACCTTTTCATGGTATACTCTAGGGAACGGGTTCTAAAACGATTTTTGTGACCCCTTCTGTATTCTTCCACATTAATTTATATGTTAATGTTACCACTGTTTGGTATTAAACATTCTCCTCTTCTATGGTCAACAATCGATTTTCTCCGTGCACCGAATGACTACTGCATAAATAATTTATTTGACAAATTATTTATTTTTCCCGAAACAATTGCAAACAATAACTGCAAACATACAGTTTCCAAATGTTTCCACAGATATACAGACGGATGAAAAAAAACAAAAAAAAACCCGGTTAGTTTTATCATTTTAGTTAAGATTGCTGAAAAGGAAAATTTTCAATTTCTCCGGCGTCAATTTGCAGTGAGTTTCTGCTGCTGAGGGCGTCACATTTAAATCAGTGGGAACTTTCTCCAACAACAATTTTCAGTTCTTTGGGGGTCAAAGGGTCGTCTCCTTAATAGAGACTTATGGAAGGGCGCAACGTCGGCCCAGGATAGGCTCTCATTAAATGACGCATTAGGAAAGAACAACTTAATCCACTTCATTTGGCGCGCGCGCCACCGCCATTTCACTCTTCACTCTCCCATTCCAAGCTCCCTCCCCCCTACTCCAGTTCATATTTTATTATTAGAGACGAAGAAAGTGTAACAAGTTTATTAGCGCGGAGTAGCGCGAGAGTTAGCGCCCTCTCGTGATCCTAAATCAAACGACCGAAAACCAACCACGTGACCTTCGGGCCGCATTACAAGATTAAACAAGAACGACAATAATGATAATGAAGGGAAAATTCTAATTAGCGCGATATTAAAGGCGACGGATATAAATCAAAACTTAATTTTTCATAAGCATCCGCATAAAAACAACTGCTCTTCTAACACAACGGACGAAAAGAGGAACTGGTGTGCAGATAAATTTTCGAGCAACTCTTCATTTGTTTTTAACTCTTCCAAAATCCAGTTTTTACTTTTTTAACTTCATTTTTAAAATCACAAAGACGCATACTACCGTTCGGTTGCTTGCCCGACAGAATTGTGAAAGAAAGAACGGTCAACCTGACAGAACCACTGCAATGCTAAATAAATTACTTTAACAGATCCTTTGCCAAATAATCGCCTGAAATTTTCTTTTTTCCATGAAATCAAAATAAAAAAAATTGTTTGGTTCAAATACAAAAATTTATCCATTCAAGAGGAACACTTTGCTCGCATCGCGTACAGATTGGTGAAAAAGTCACCGCATGGACTCCGCAACAAAATTTGGAAACATTCTCGAGAAAGTCGAATCCATGGCCAAGATTAGACTTGATGGTGCATGATGGTGAAGGCATACGGCATAAATCCCTCTCCAGCTCGTCCCACAAATGTTCTCTATGACTGAGATCTGGTTAGGTTAGGTTAGGTTAGGTTAGGTTAGGTTAGGTTAGGGCATATCTTACTTGAACTATGATTATGAAAATAACGGAACTGTTAAGTCAAAAAACAATAAATGTGTGGTCATTGAAGGAAATCTCCGGGTTATAAATCTCATATATATATTATACCATACGACTGTTGACTGATGAAATTAATCAAGATTGTCATCGGACCATATCTCACGAAATATGGACAGGTAATTTCAACGAAACGAATTTGCTGCAGCAATAAGTGAATGTGTTAGGAACACAAAGCTACTGGACGAAAGTGATTTGATTCAATAAGCCACGCTACATCCTTTTGTATCAAGGAGAGAATGTGGCATCAGTGGCCATTAATTCAGGGAATCAGGTTGTCTTCTGCATTGTCCAAGAGTCTAGAGATATTATCATGGTTTAGGCATGTTCTTTGTCACAGCGATTTATGAAACTGAGTTATATAAAACTATATCCTGATGTAAAATTCAGAATAGAATTATGTTGAAAAATTTCTTTCGATAAGACCGGTCACTGTAGTTCTCAAAGAAGACATCAAAATTTTACACTGTAGAAGAGTTTACCAATTTTTCAGACTGTAACAAGGATTTAGGGAAGGAAGGCTTTTTTCCGGATAACTTGAGCGGATGAATTCAGTTAATCTAAGTTATTGGACATCTTGTGCATCTAAATACAAACATCTATTGCATACAATTGGTTTCTCCGTTGATATGATAATTATCAGCTATATAGTGCAATCAAAACTTCAAATGCAGCGGAATCGATGCATTGAGGACAAATTTTCTAATTGAATTTCTGAGTTTTCTCAATTAGGCTAGAAGTTGAAAACCGGTCCACTACTTAGACATTTAAATGATCCAAAATAAACTAATATCATTGGTTTTTCCTAATGAAGTTACTGTCCAAATAGCAATAATGTGCTAAAGGTGAACTCCTTATTCCTTCCATGAATATCGTGGATTCTGATTTGATATCCAAAAATCGATCGAAGCTTACGGTTTCCACTAAAAATAACGTTTACGATAATAGATTTGGATACACCATGTTTTTATCAAGTTACTAAGTTTATAGCCCTTTTTTGAAGGAACAGAAAGAATAATTTCTCTCCTAAATTGTTAAACTGTGAACGTTGTTTCTGAAACATTTTGAAATGCACCGAAACTGACTTTTAAAACCATTTCGTAAATAGAAGTTTTGTATCCATCTTTTAAAAGTAGAAAAAATTTAGTTCCTCCTTTTCAGTACCGCGCTGTGGCATTTTCTTCAGTTGGATTCGAGATATTTCTATAACGCCTGGCAGTGCTAATCAGCATATAAATGTTCGTTCAAAGATTCCAAAAAAATATTTGCTATCTTCATTTTTAACACGTGTTCGAAACACAAATGTTCGTTTTTCGTCACTTTAACTGCCTTCATTTTGCTAGAGAGGCTCTTGTGCTTCACCGATTGGGGACAAAGAAAAACTCCCAACAGGCAGTTCCATCATATTTACACTCTGGAATGCATCTGGTATTTCTAAGTTTGCTCTTTATTTATTTGCACCTACTTCAAATACTAAAATGACTTCCCAAAATGTTTATTTAAAGCGAGCTGTGCAGCTTTAGGAATCTTCACAGATACACTGAACTCTCGATCTGCTTAGATGAATTCACCATGATATTCTCGATTATACATTATATAACTATTATACAAACGTTTGCTCTGTGCTCTCGAATAGGAGGCCCTGATTCATTAATATGGTGATGCTTTGAGGCGAAAGCAGAGGGCAATGGATTCTGTTTTCTTTTCTTTTTTCTTTGTTTAATATGTATTTTTACAAATAAACAACTTAAAGAGGATTTAAAAAACATATAATCTTAACAACATTGAACATTTTAACAACATTTTCTTCCGCTATCTGAATGGTTTAATTTTTTAAAAGTTAAAACTGTAATTTTTGGAAAATAAGAAATTAATAAATTATCAATTTAATTAGTGAGTAGCAGTATCTTTAGCTATTCAATTTTTGAAACGTAAAACCGCCTCGACAATATTATTGCTAGCCGTTCTATTTACGTTTCCCTCCAAACGCTGTTTACGTAGAGATTTCTGGTGAATTGCAAGGAGGAAAGTTCCATCCAATCAATGCCCATTAGACTAATCACGATCAATAATAGCCAACTTCAATTGAGTAGAGAGATTGCAAGAAGAAAATGGGATAACCCTAATATAGAAAGCCAGAAAACTTGACAACATAAAAATCAATCTTAGTAATAAAAGTAAAAGTTTCCCTATTAATTTACCCTCGTAATAATCTTTTGAAAATGCCAAATCACGAGATTGAAATGGAAGAAAAATCATTCATAAATGACAAGGTGGCTTCCTGGAAGAGAAATTTTTCCATTTCATTCTAAAGCCTCCCTCTTCATTTTAATCTTCAAGTTTTATGCGATCCTAAACTTTTGCATTTGCCAATGGAATTTAGTGATTTATGAATGATGAACAGCCAACTTTTGAGCATTCATCATGAGAGCAGAACCAAGAAAAGCAAATGGGAATCCATAAAATTACTATATCGATACGTTTTTAGGATTTTTAAAAAATTAGAATGTTCGAGAAACAAAAAAAACAACTGCTGTAATCTGTCATGTGCCGAAAAATATGGTTTATTAACACATAAACGTTGAGGATTTACGTATAAAGCATTCATCATTAAATTAAAAACCTCTTCATGATACTATTTTTCGTCGTTACGATAGATTTATATGATTGAGCAAGAATTCTGCAAATATCTTATATTCTACAGAAATGCTTTATATAAGCCAAATTAAGGAATTTAGAAAATGGAATTTAGTCGAACGCGATTCTCTAACATAAGAAGACGATATTTAAACGATCCCAATGACATATTTCACGGGTATCAGAAAACAGAATGAAAACTATATAGGGCTTTCCTCTTTCTGACTTACATTTTAACTTACATTTTAATAGTTTATTCCATGATCAAATTCTATAAAATTTGAAATCTCAACAATAATAATTAAAAATAATAATAAATAATAATAAAATTATGATACTATTTTTTATGAAACATTGATTTCTTTAGGTCATCATGTGACTTTCTGTTTTTTATGTTTTCATTTTTTCTGTTTTCCTTTTTGTATCATACTCCATCATTGTTCCCATCCTCCTGAAGATGAGTGAAAGTCACTCAAAAACGTTTAAGGAATTATTGTGAAATGGGCTAAATGATGTATGCTCAGGATTTGCTCTACTCATGGACATTTTGAACTTTTATCAAATTCAATATTGATAGCCTGTGTGTGTGGCTCTCTTTGTGAAAATGTTCATGTTTTTTGTGGACAAGAAGTTGTTCCAGATTACAAGATCCTGTATTCTTTTGTGTCAAGTGGATTTCGCCGAGTGAAACGACTCTCGAGGAGAGGGAAGTCGGATGACGCAGACAAGCGAGGTGACGTCGAACTCGTCATCCCGAAGGTAACACGTGATGCGGAGAGATCGAGACAGAAGGTGCCAAGATGGAGCGAGTAAAGGAGGAAGGAGGAGTACGGTCGTCAAGCTAGAAAAAGCGACGGAAACCCAAGTCGGGGTCGCCGACGACGCTTAGGAGAAAATATACGTTTCCCTACGACCTCCATGCGGCAAGCGTCGGCTGAGAATCCTGTGTCGAGTAACGGTAAGTGCGACGAAACTTACCTGAAGGCGGTCGGCGAGCGAGACGCCGACGAGGAACGCAAGCGAGCGTACGGCGACGAAGGGAGCGGAGAGTCTACACAGGACCCAGACGAACGACAAGGTAGGCTGGAAAAAGCCATTGAACGTATAATAAACCTTCTGAGTTCGCCCGCGCAAGTAACGGAGAATTCAGCGAGTTCCGACGAAACTCCCCTCTCCGTGAAAGAGCGAGAGCCAGACGACGGACGGAACCAAACGAACGACAACGGCGGTATGTGATGTCGTCCGGGTTCCTCGCACCACGAAAGACTGATACTTCGTATCAACAGTTTTTATTGTCTACACGTCAACAGAGTGAGTAATTTAACTATATTTCGCTCTATTCTGCAAGCCAGTGTAATTCGGCAATTTAGAACTGTCTTTCACCCCGACGCGAATGAACTCTCGGAAGATGATGAGGCCGTGTGTATTTTTCCTTTTACAATTAGTGCATATTGCCTAAACGGCACTGGTGAAAATTATTCCAGGGTTCTCGTCCTCTTTTCCGTAGACATTCACTTATTCTTAGACTTTACCTACCGACTTTGACTTTAAACATTTACCGACTCGGACTTACATAAGAACACAGCGAACCACGTGTCGTAACGAACTTGCTTCTGATTTCAACGCATCGAATACTGACGAGGCGTAATCAGCCATCTAATATTTTAGTGTGTGTGGCTATTCCAATTGTAGCAGAAAATACTAATTGTATTGCTATTCTGCATTGTTGTTATTGCAGTGCGACATTTCCTTGTCATTATTCCTCAAAATTTTTCGTTCTTGTCATTTTATCTCTGCTAAATCCACGTGACATTTTGGCAAGAATTTATGTTTTACCCTTTCTTATTTGTAATTAAATCAAAATGAAGTAAATAAGAATATTTTTCGGGTGGGTTAATTGTATTACGGGATGGGGTAGGGAGTTCTTTCAATTTTTATTATTTGTTATTTTTAATTATTATTGTTGGGATTTCAAATTTTATAGAATTTGATCTTGGAGTAAACTATTAAAATGAAATAAATTTTCTCCCAATTTCTAATGTAAATTACGTACATTAGGTTTAACTTACATATTCTTGCACGTTTAACAGAAGATCAGTCATGAAAGCATTTTTCTGTCATTCCCATTAAGCATCACTCCTACAAGATACAAGAAGTGCTGCCACGAAAACTTGATCCTTCCTTTACAAAGATAAATGCTTCTATAGCGAAATCGTACATTGATTTTAAAGGAGTTGGCAAAGCTGAGCTATACAGTGGCACCCAAAGCTCATCCCAGGCATTTCAATGATGAATGTCAAGAAGACGGTTGATATGAGAAGCCTCGCCCAGAAATCAAGTGCAGCAAAGTTTGCACCTGTAAAAAAGTTTATTCAAAAGGATTTGCAGTTAAAGAAGGACCGAAAGCCGAAAATCCATAAGCTGATGCCATCACAAGTGGCCCAAAGGAAAGCAAACTTCAGACGCTTCTACATGGAGTACCTTTAGTTAGAGGAAAATGTAAATATGCGGTCACTCTCGATGACAGGGCCATACCAAGGGCGGGGGGGGGGGGGGAAAGGGGGTGGACCCAGTCCCCCCCCTCCAAAATAACCCCGTTGCCCACTAATTCTGTTCCTTAGGGACCCCCCCCCCGCTAGAAGAATAGGGCCAGCCCCATTAGCAACCCCCGAAATAAAATTCTGGGTACGGCCCTGCTCGATGATGTCTAGCTCTATTAAAAATGCATTCGAAAATATTTATTTTATCATCTACATAATGGAAACTATTACAACATTCAATACAGAGAATGCAAGGGCGGATTCAAGAAAGCTTCATGTTTATTGCTGAATTTAGCTATGTCAGAAGTTGAAAATAAGAATAGTATCTTCTACTGCGAAAGTCAACTCTGTCTACTATCAACAAATGTTTCAGATACCAATCGCGAAGAAATTGGACCACTCTGATGAGCCGGGCAACGTAGTCTTCTATGAGACAAGCCATACGTCTACTTCTTTTCCATAGATACCGTCACGAAGAAACATGAATTCCTGTTATTTCTTTCAGATACAGTCCCGAAGTATGCCTTAATAGATTTCTGTACGTTTAGTATGCTCAAAAGAGCTCTTGAAAGTCATCAACTAAAAACCCTATATGATCTTTGGAAAGCCGCCAAAAAGAGTTGAAAAGACTGAGCATGATCACACTCCAAAACCGTTTGCTATTATGGAAAAACCAATGCAGCAATAAAACTAGGGGTATCAGAAGAGTAAGGCCGACGAAGAAAATATGGACTGGTGGGAAAGTAATGTACGACTTAAAAAATGTGAATGTATTTTATGACGTAAAACTCGACACTATCATCGAAAGTAATTTATTATGAGGGCAAGTCAGTAAGTAAGTTACAAATGGTGATTTAAAAAATACTAATTGTATTAGGAATCTGAAACACAGCTATATTTACCCATTATCATCTTCTTATTTTTCAACTAATTCCTGATGTTGTTGATGCATTTGTCCTATCGACCTAAATAGTCTTTTGTAATTTTCATACCTTCTCGTTAGAAAACTGGGCCTTTGCTGCCTGAGCCAGTTTTACACTTCATTTCCAATCTCCTCGTCATTTGCTTTTTTTTCTGAGCGACTTTCACCTCTCTGGCCCGCTCAGAAACCATCTTGACACTTCACTTTCATCCTCCCTCGCATTAACGCTTGCGCTTGGTGGAGCGAGCCTTTACGCTTCAACAACAAATTATGTAGAAACTCTTACAAATTATGAAAAGAGCTTTCATAAAGTGGAATACTTTAAAAATTATTTCAAGTTCGAATGGTTTGTAATAGTAACCATTTAACCGTTCGATACTAGATGATGATGTCGTTTATTAATGGTTTATTTCTCTTCAAGGAAAATGCAGCAGATCACATATGACAGGTCACGCCAAGAAAATCATTATTTTGTATATTATAGGTTCAGATTGCTGATTTGTCAATAGAATTGCATGTATTGCTATTCCGGCTGTGACTAATCAACTTAAAATTTAGCAAACGATTAGCGCTCCTCATTCACGTAACAAGTAGTTTGGGGACTAGTATAAAACAATAAAGTGCCACTTCAGAAATTTTTACATTACGAATAGAAACCGCTAAATGGCGAGAGCAAAAATGACAAAAGTGGCCTTTGCCGTGGACTGAAAGATTTAATCGAAACATTATCGTAATACATATTGTTTTTGTCTGTCCTTACATAGATCTCTTGAACTGAATTGAGCTGTCATTTTCTATTATTATTATTCATATAAGATAACAGTTGGGACGTTTTAAGTCGTTAATGTGCACATGTGTTCTTAGCACACAGCAATAGAGTACCGACTTAAACACCCTCTACATTCAAGCAATTCACAAGTCACAAACAATTTCTGTAAAACAGTAATAACATTAAAATTGAAGAACTCGAAAACCATCTTGGTTTCCGTAAGGGTTATGTCAACGTTTGTTTTATTCTTCCTCTAATTTGCCTCAAGGTATAACTTCATTAAACGACCGTTCTGCAAGACTTTTATTTTTACCCAAAACTCGGTCCCGCACCGGATCTCTTGAACCTCCGACCCCGGCAGCAATCGGAACCTCAATCCAATTTTTCCTTGGCTCTCCGTTTGCAGTGTCTTTGAGATCTGAATGCAAATCAACTTAACAGCACCTTCGCCGTCATCGCTGCTGTTGCGGAGTTAATTATAATAATAGCAATCATAAAGGCGCAGAAAGTCGAGGAAAGAAGGAGGCCACGGCAACAGTCTTGGCAAGTTATTCATACGTCGTTCGTCTCCCACCACCTTCTGATCTATCCATCCCGTCTGTTTACGGAGATTAGGTTGCAGGCAAATCGATTCCAACTGGGAAGGGAAGTGAGGTTGGTGGGGAGGGAGTCCATGGAACAGCTTAAGGAAATGTCAACTAGAGAAGGACGTGTCATATTTTTCCATGAACCACTAAGAACGAAGGAAAAGAGGTGGGGGACCAAGTGCTTCAGAATGAGAGAGGAAGGAACGTGTCATCATGTTTCTATTTCCCATCGTTATAGCAATGAGATCAAGCTAATTGAGTTAATGGCGTTTCCCATTCAGAGCGCGAGCTCGAGACTGGTGCTAATAGTTACTCGACTTGTCCTCGCTCCGACATTCGAAGATACATGGCGACTCTGACACAAGCTTCAATTTACCCCAATTACTCTTCCCCTATCCCTCCTCCTCCTTTTCTCTTTGCTCTTCTGTCTCCGTTCAGGAGTCTTAACTAATGCAAATTAGAGCAGGCGGATTCTCCTCAGTCGCGTGTCAAGCCCCCACGCGGCCTCCCCATGTCCCTCCCTCTTCGGCTCTCATTTAGCCTTGGCTGGGCTAATGGCATTTCCCAGGCAGAAGCGAACGTGCTCCCGCGATAACTTTTCTTTGCGAAATTACCAAAGTTTCTAATTCTTACGAATTAAAGACGTCTCCCTCAAAATCTAGATCTTTCTCCTTCGTTAAGCCCTCTCTAACAACTATAAAATGACAATTGCACCCCTCATCCCCACCATCTCCTCCTCCCTTTTTTTCTTTTATTTCCCTTGATGCTGCCATCAATCCCAGAAGACTCCTTCATCGTTCAAGAAGAAAATAATTTTCAAGATGATTGAATAAGCAATTAAGACGAGCAGGTTAAAAGAAAATCGCGAAAAAAGTTGTCCTGGCTAAGTCACACAACGTCAAATTAGATTCTCTGCAGGCATTATTCCTTCAACATAAGAAATCTGGATATGTTAATTGAATTACTTCTGGTACCACTGTTTATGGAAATGGAATCTTTTAAACTGAGGTTGGCTAGTTTGCTTAGCATAAAGGGCGTCCTATTCAAATACTGAGATTAAACGGACTTTTCGGTCAAGCCCGGAATTTTTCCTATTCGAGGTTCCTTTTACGTGTACAAGCAAGCTATGGTTTAATTCCCAACCTTAGCCGGATTTCATCATGGCTCACAGTAGCAGTTTCTTGCTAGATGTAGGGGGACTAATGACGAGATAGGAAGAAGGATTCGGCCAGAATATAAATTGTAGTTCCAAACGTTGCCATTAGGGGAAAAAGGCGCGCTGTTATAGTCTAGGTAACGGAGAATTTGCATAAAACGCAAGCAAAAATCCATAATGTAAGTTCTTGACTAGGTAGGTGACAACAGCACCAATTATTCGGGTTATAAAGACAAGGGGAAAGCTCCGAAAGACATTTCGAGGACATTTCATTCCAAAGACAATGTCTGGACCAGATAATCTTTATGCAATATGGAGCACTCCAACACACTGGTCGATCAGTACAGTAGCGGCATCACTTCACGATTAGTCGCAGTTTTCCGATTGCATGGCCACCTCGTTCCCCATATCTAACTCTCTGTGACTTTTAGCTGCGGGAATTTTTGAAGTCAAATTTCTATCTTTGTGGCGTCCTGAGATAAACTTTAAAGGACAATATTTCACGGACTGAGATGACATTGCTTGTGACATTCAGCCGTAGAGAATGTTCTGCCTGTTCTCCGCAAACTACGAAATTATGTTAGGCGTAAGAAATATCAACTCCAGCAGAATATCTTCAGGATGCAGAAAGCACAAAGAGAAGAATTGCTACAAAGCATCTCATGGACATTCCAAAAATGATATTTCCAAGAATGGCAAGCAGCACCGCTGAAAGAAGTGTTTGAACTCCGAAGGGCCTATTTTAAAGGAGAAAAGTATATGAACTAAATATGTGACAAATCAATAGGTTTCTTTTTCCTGGCCTATGGTCGGATATTTTTTATTACAGAGATGCCTAATATACCAAATTCACGAAAACCATTCGGAAGTTGGTTAGACCGCTAATGCACCTAAGATCACTATTGAAACTGAACATTTAATTCGACACGCCTAGTTTTTCTTTCACTTGCTAGATTATATAAAACGAACGTTCGTATACCGTGAAAATAAAATGAAACAATCCTACTCTTATGAATATGCATGCGATTTCTGATAAAATTGCGATGACAGCAAATAAAACAGATTTCCCATCAAAAATTAATACTTAAATGTAAATATAATGTTCGTTTGTTTATTTATTACCGTACAGAGTTAAATATTTGCTTCAGTGCAAGTAAGCAGCTTTAACTTCAATACTTATTTATTTATAAAGAACAGAATATCAGGTGTTCCGAAGTTGACAGTGATATGAAATGAAGATATTTGTGCAGTAATGGAAATGTAAACAAGTATACGAGGTCTGTTCAAAAATATAACCGAACTTTTTTTTATTTTTTCAATATAGGAACAGCTTATTGGTCTTTGTCGCCTTCAAAGTATTCCCGTCCTCTATTCACACACTTGTTCCAGCGGTGTTCCCACTTTACCATGCAGTCCTGGAAAACTTCTTTTGGAATATCCTTCAATGCCAGTGACGATTTTTTCTTAATGCCATTAATAGAGTCGAAACGGCATCCTTTTGGAAGCAAGAAAAAGTCGCAGGGAGCTACGTCTGGGGAGTAGGTAGGCTGGGGGAGAAAACAAGGGCGCTATGTCATTTGATTTTGGCACAAAACTGGCAAATTAACAAGGCTGAGTGGGCAGGCTCATTGTCATGATGAAGGAACAATGAGTTGTCTTGCCAGAACAGTGCTCTCTTTTTGCGAATTTTCCCCTGTTTCATGCATATTTTCATGTTGCATCGTTGCTCTCGTAAACCGGACATTGCAAAAATAGCCACGAACACTGAAACACGTTGCGCTCAAATGGCAATAACTCGGAAACTAAACAACTTGTAAATAGTCCATTAGACGGAAGGATATGACAACTCCAGTGCTGCCAACCGGTCGTCGCTACGACGATCCGTTGCCGCATAATTAAAAAAGTTCGGTTATTTTTTGAACAGACCTCGTAGAGGAGATTAAATTCTATATAAAAGAAATTAAAAAATATATAAGAGAAAGAAACTAAGAATGAAAAAGAGATGAGACAAAAGAGAGAGCACATAAGAAGAGCAAAAGAAAACCAAAATACGCACCTAAAGGGAGTGACGGAGAGCAGCGCCATCAATGGGTTTATTCGGTAAACAGACCGACAGATAAAACAGATGCTTTCAACTGCTTCTTAAAAGTATAAAGGGTTATATCGCTGCTTGTTTGCCAAGCTTTAACCCATGAGTACGTTAGTCTTCTAAATTTGGTGGAATGGCTTGGGAGTCATACATGGAAGTGGCTTTGCGTGTCGCCTAATTATGGAAGTGGCAATTATCAAACTAATCAATGGAAGTACTTAATTTATAGATTTTTACAACGAAGTTTAAAAGATAAGTTTAAAATCATTAGATGGTACCAGTAGATTTGAGTCACAAAATAATAGACGTGATTGATAAAATAAAGATGAAATTTTGGATGCCGAAAGCTACCATTTTTGGATTCTATGAAGACTGGATAGATTAGATTGAGAAGTATTGCTCCAAACAACTTATACTGTAGCATAAATGACAATAAAGAAATGAGAAATATTAAAGTTTAAAGGTGGGGATAGAAAAGAATTTTACTCAAGAATAACACTAATTTTCTTTCTAATATATGAATAAATAATGTACGCGGTCCGCGAAAGATTCTCGAGTTTATTAGACCAAAGTATTTGAAACTGGAAACTGAGATTAAAAAGTGTTAGTTGAATTAATATACTTAATTAATTTAATTATAGAATTCTATAAACATTAAATAACGAGCTATACTCAACCTCAGCAACATATTTGCAAAGCTCCGTTCAAAATAACTCAACTGGATTAACGGATATATTTCATAAATTAAATTTAAAACGATATATGTCAATCAAGAAATCAATTCCTGGTATATAAGCGTAAGTTTAATATATGATTTATTATAATCACGCATTCATTCTAACTTATGAGTCTTCGTGAATGATAAAAATTATTTTGCTGCGCAGCAATTCGCAATTCTCAGTTGGAAAATGCCAAAAGTCTTCCTTCCAGGATATTTCGAACAACAATTCCAGCGCTAGAAATTAAAACAAACGCTTTCTTCTTTCTGGAAACGCGAAGGACATCCTAAAGCCCATTTGACACGACATTTTAGCGAGTGTGTGGCAAGACGCCTTCCGTCGTGCAAACGGAACGTCTTCCGGGAGCGGATGACCGGAGCATACGAACCGCGGAACGGGAAACGTAAATCTGCAACGCCTCGTCCGCAATCCCTCAACTTTATTCCGCCACGGAAACGTTTTCGTGCAGCAATCAGGCAATCACATTCGCCGTCTAGCACGAATTTCCCAGTACAATATTCGAAGAACTCGCCATCTCCCGAAAAATGGAATCTAAAGAATCCATTAAGAGCTGACGTTGCATTTTCAATCGGTTTAAGTGATAAAAAGCAAAACGCTTACAACAAAAGCAATCCTGAATGCAGCAGATATTTCTTCCCATTTCACTATGGAATTTTGATCGGCGAAAGCAAATCGTCGCACACAAAATTTTGACGTGTGAAACAGAATTATCGGTTCAATAACTTCCCAAAGGATGAGAACGAAGATAAATGCATTCTACAATACTCTGACTTACTTGATTTCCATATCGAAACGAAATGAACATGACATATCGAGATGTTCCTTAATAACATTAGGATCCGTGTCATCTATCGAATAGTAGAAATACTTGAGGATCCTGAATTCACCATGTGATCGATAGTTTCCGTACAACCAAACTAAAAACAGAATTACATGTCCTAATTTTCATGTCTATCATTTCTAAGACAACATAAATAGAAACATGATCGGACTCCTTTGTACTTCTTATTGATGCAGAACGGGTCGCTCATAAGGGCTCATTGATGCAAAATGGAAAATCAAATGGCTCATTTGATTTCCACGGGTCGCTCATAAGGGCTCATAAGGGCTCATTGATGCTCAAATGGAAAATCTCAAGAAGCAACGTCGATGCAGTTGCTACCGAGTTCTGATAAGACACTTCAATTCGGCAGAAACTGACTAACCTAGATTTCCACGGCCGCTGTTCATAAGCCTCAAATCAGCAGAGTTAATACAAAGGACGTTGCTCACCGAAACTGAACCATGGAACATGCCTTATGAAGCGAAATTCTCGCTATACAGTTTAGCAAACATATACCGAGGAGGCGATATCATTTTAAGGAGTTCCTTTCCTTAGTTTGAATTGGGCCAACTTATTTCAGTATCAGATACTATGATGTCTGTAACTTACCTTGATCTTTTGGACAATTTTGTACTGCTAAATATTTTAGCAACAGTTTAGGTTTGGACCATACGTGTACCAACATGACAATGGTCCTTGACACAAAGCAAACTATGTAGGGATGGTTTGAAGAGACAGAGAATGAGGAAGCAAACTATAAAGTCCATTGAATCTGTGCGATGATTTAGAACGACTTCTACGGGCTAGGCCACATGGTCTAATATCTGTGATTGAACTCGTCAACGCTCGTGAGGAAGTATGGAGGCAAATTACTGGTCTCTCCACTAAAATCTGGTGAAAAGTCTTCCTCATAGAGTAGAGGCCATAATAAAATGAAAGGGAGGCTTAATTGTCGTTAAATACAAAAATACATGCTTCCGAAAATTTTAATATCAGTACATAATTTGCTAAAACCAAAAGATTTAGTATCTACAGACTTTGTAAAATGATAAAAGCTAATGCAGCTTGTGAAATCAAGATCTGTGGAATAATTTGGCTTACGAAAGCTAATTTGGCAAATGAACTTTATTTAAGCCTTTTTTCAGATTTTTTTAACAAAATAAAAATCCTTTATGGAATTCTCATTTCGATAAAACGGGTTTTAACAGAGAACTACAATAAAGTGAATAATTTTAGCATCCAAGTGTGCATGTAACAGAAAATGTCTGTATAACTGTGGAAATTTACGTGTATTATATCAAGTTAATGATTTCGTTCGATTCTTATGAAAAATCATATTGAAATTATCAATTAGATTAACTTATATCAGAATTTGCCTGTCAAACAAATTTACAACATTATATCATTAAATAGTGTAACAATCGATCACGCAATGCATTCTTTAGGAATGAATGTCAAGCAGTTTAGTGTTTAAATTGACGATGAAATTATACCAATATCGTTTCCCCTGAAAAAGTGAAAAGCAATTTTCGCCTCGACAAATTTCTATTGAGGAAAATGGCAATCAACGTCAAATCAAATCAAACAGAAACGTTAAAACTGTTCATTTAAGTTGGATGAATATTTAACACACATAAGCACACGCACGTACACACACACACTCACATATATATACACAAACATTTCACGAGTAATGAAATAATATTCACGGTGCTCCTTTTAAAGAGTTCACGGAAAAATTAAAATTTCGCGCGAAGCATTCGAGCCACTCGAGAATATTATTTAGCTATTTAAAATTCTAATGGACCCCTTTACTGGTTCTAATTTATCTTCTTAAATCTCTCTCCCAAAAGAGCCATATGACTCGCTTGATTTATAATTAATTTATTCTGCAAGCTCTAAATTAACACAAGACATTGGCGTATAATAAGAGAATGGGCGTCAACACTCGGAAAAAAAGTTCACTTCGGACTTCATTTTTCCCCATTGACAGTCGGCGAACACAGAAACCTCAAAGGAGCCTAGACGGAAGTAAACTTATCACGGACTTTTTTTTTTAATTTACCTCTCATTAGATTTTCCTTACATGTAAAAAGTTAAATAAATAAACTCTTCGTCGCGAAATTTGAAACTAAAGAAAAAATTTTTTGAATAATATGTCATTAAAAAATAAAATTGATTTTTAAATTAGGTGGGATAAAGAGCTTTTAATTTTTATTTAATAATCATATTATTAAAACATAGACAACACACTTAAAGAAGTTGGTTGCCTTCTTTTACGTCAACTCCTAACAAGGAATGATCTAGATTTTCTGTACAAAGCTATTCATAATATCATTGACTGCCCAACTTTTCTCAATGTTTTTAACTTAAATGCTTCCATATATCAAACATGATGTAAAAATATTTGCTATGTTCAGAAACATAATTCAATTAATTCGTTTACTAGATTATTCTTAAAGTATAATAAAATGAGTGATTTTGTTGACATCTTTAAATCTAACTATTATGCTTTTTGCAATGAACTTTTAAACTACTTTGATGGTATTAATAAGTCAACTAGCCATTTTAGCTCTTTGTCTATTTTCACATGTTCTATAACTGACTTTTGATTGACCTGTATGAATTGATTAACTCTTATATGCCTTGCTTGTAGCTTTTTAAGTTCTGTTTACCTCTGTTAATGATTACTTGTATCCATATTCAAATTTTCTGTCGTATTTTATTTTGTTGTGGGTTTTTTTAGTAATTTCGTTGTTAAAGGTTCCTTTTCAACTGTTTTCGTTCACACGTAAAACAAACTTAAAATTGAAAAAAAATTGAAATATTATGTAATATTTATAGTAATTAGTAATATCTACACATATAGCAGTCTAAAATATATTTTATATTTAAAATTTCATAGTCAGTTATTATTATCTCTCTTGAACTACAATTTTATTGTTTCGTCTATATTGAGCAAAGCAAATTGAAATTATTCCTAAAAAAATATCAACCAAGCAATGACCTCATTCTGCATCACAATTAAAGAAGCTTGATTAAATTACTTTATTGTGTTTTTCAAAGAAAAATTATTAACATCTATCAGGTAAATTATCAAGATATTATATTTAACGTTTTTAAGTGATGAAGGAAAACAATGGAGAGATTTTCAATAAAAGCATTTTAAAATCTATAATGTTTTTAAATGCGTTATTAAGTGTTTTTACAAGTACACGACTAAAATAAAAGTACAAAATAAAAGCAGAAACCCTCGATAGAGTGACATTCCAGACGGTTCTTTTATGATATGGAAACAATTTTTTAATACTGGGTCAAGAGGAACGGGTTAGTTCACGTCACTCTTGCCTTTGGACTACCGCGAACTCTTTAACATTTACGACGAGTTTATCTTTTATTAGCAACTCATTTTAATAGCTGATGTTTACATATAAAAAAACGAAACGCCTAGCTTTCCTTTTATAAGAAAAATTTTCACTTCATCCTCCTTCTCTAACTTCAATCACACGAAATGAACGCCGACAAGAACAAACTCCTCTTTTTTCGCCCTCTTTTGCTACATGAATCATTTGAATTAAGATAATATTATGTCACATCCGACATAATTTTAACACGCTTTGATAATTTATAGCTTCTCTACGTTTATTTAAAGGGCGAAAAAACAACAAAAATATTTTTAATGATACTTTCCATTTACTTGTCCTTTTGGTTTCTCTTAGTAAAATGTTTCGATTTGGCCAAAGTAAATTGTTTCTGCTCGTAAAAAAAAAAAAAAATACCCACGAGGATATCTGTGTTTAGGAATCGAATTGTTTCGTGGCCCCAGTGTTCAAGGTTCAAGAATAAAAACGAGAAATGGCCCTAGCAGGTTACGAAAAAAAAGTTTACGATTCTCCATAAAGTTCGAAATGACGATCATAAAAAATTATTTCAATTTAACGCCAGAAGCATTCCGTCCCCAAGTATTCAATTAATTCTCGACGAAATTAATTTCTTTCGTTTTTCAATCTCGTTTAACACAAAGTTAATTACTAAGGATACAATCTATTGCTGTTGATATAATAATGGAGCTGCAAGGATAATGTCCGTGAATACCGGTTTTTATCGTCTGTCGATTATCTACAACCACATCACTCCACTTTCTCAGGACTCTGTAAACGGCATATAATTAACAAGTTTATATTAAATCAGAGTCTCTTGCTAAACTAAATTATTTTTAATCATATGCAGTAGCTCATCACAATTTGACTGCTAACATCCTCGAGAAAGCTCAGAATTTAAAGCCTAGAATGCATAATGCAGTCAAAAGTACCATTTCGGAAAGAATTTGCTCAATATTTGCCCTTATACAATTATAATGAAGTAAATGAAATTCATGGGATTAGTAAATTTTAAAACGCGATGTTACATTATCCGTAATGTATAAACTTCAACTGAATTTCCATTTTGTAAACTAACTGCGAAAACAAAAATTGAACATAAAACTTTTAACTTTCCTTTTCTAGGCTATTTCTTAAAGTATAACACAGTCTGAGAATAATTTTGTAATCATAAATAATTATTAATTTTATTTATAACATGATGACTTATTTTCTTATTGAAGAAGTTTCTTTGAATAAAACTGGAAGTAAATGATAAAAAAATAAAACGATTTCATTTCGGATTACTTGCATCACTGCACTGATTGTTCATATATTTCTAATAAGATTGCCAAATTCTAACAAACCACCTTAACTGATATCGTAATTTATATTCAAAAATAATGAAAATATGGCCACGTAAGAAAAAAACAAACAAAATGAAATAGAAGAAAATATAGCCTAAATGATAAACACCACTCTTAGTCCATAATAATGTAATGAAAATATAAATTATATCACTATTCAACGATAGACTGAAAATAATATTAATGGGGATGTTTTATTACAGGGAATAATGCAAATTTCTGGATAATTTCTCCATTAAATTCAACTAATTCCGTTGAGGACTCATTACTAGAATAAACATTTTAGCCCATGAAAGTACTTTTTAGGAAAACGTGTCCTTATCTTTTTAACAGTAGAGATGGCTCACGAGTTTCTCCTTTCTCTATTTACCGGGTGTCCCAAAAATGACTGATGGATTTTGAAAATCAATAAAAAAAAAAAAGACGGAATGCGATAGATATGTATCGTTTGCAGCCTTATGCTTAGGAAATCAGAGAAATTTATCCCACCAAATTTCAAATTTAGTTAACATTTCTACCAAGAGATGGCGCTGCAGGCGATCTGTAACAGGTATTTCAGCTCGCCATTCCATAGTTCGTCGTCAAGCTGATAGCGTGTGCTGTTGAGATTGCAAGTCCGCTCTACCAAAATGGTTTTTTGCAATAGTCCTTGCAACATTTTCATACCGG
>JAHWFO010003124.1:6061209-6076495 GCA_023313115.1 Rhysida immarginata
CATTACAAATCCTCACAGAACAACTAATGATTTATTCTTTAAATATTTTATTAGTTGAAAGGAATATTTAAGGTGATGAAAGTATACAGCAACGTCATATGAAAGCATATACCACACAGCTTGTGTAATATAACATCAATATACAAGATACCAAAGGGCAACATCTTTCAGATATGAAAGAGGGCAAATTGTTGCTCTTAAGGGATGCGGAAAGACTAGATCTGAAATTGCGAAAGAAATTGGACGTTCCAAGTCGGCTGTTAACAAATTTCTCCAATATCCAGATAAACATGAAATGGCAGCCAGATCTGGTAGGCCAAGTGCACTTTCCGCTCGCCAGACATCAAGAATAAGAAGCCTTGTTCGTCATCAGCATCTCTCTTCTTCGCAGCTTGTTGTCGAACTAGACCTCCCGTGCACTAGTAGAACCGTACGAAATGTGTTGCATTCTTCTTCAAATCTGCATTACTCAAAAATGGAAGGAAGACCACTTCTGACAGCAGCTCATCGTGAAGCGCGTGTGGTGTTTGCTAAAAAATATGTTACATACGGTGACAAGTGAAAGAATGTTGTGTTCTCAGACGAGAAGAAGTTCAACATGGACGGGCCAGATGGGTTCAAGTACTATTGGTATGATATTCGAGATGAAAAGGAATTCTTCTTCTCAAAGAGGCAGTTTGGAGGTGGCTCAGTAATGACTTGGGGAAGGTTTGCTGCTGGTTGAACTACACCTATTGCATTCGTATCACACCGGATGAATTCCATTGCATATCAAGATATTCTGGCGGATAATCTGCTTCCGCACGGTCCGCTCATAACGGAGGGTGAATGGATTTTCCAGCAGTACAATGCTGCGATTCACAGCTCGGCCTCAACCAAGGACTGGTTTGACGCTAATTCTGTGATTGCTCTAGACTGGTCATCCCGGTGTCCAGATCTCAACCCAGCGGAGAACATTTGGGGAATCTTTGTGCGTTCTGTATACAGCAGTTTCCGTCAGTAGAGTAATAAAGAAGAATTGGTGAATAGTATCACTGCAGTATGGCAAAACCTTGATCCAGGAGTGTTAGTGAAACTCAGTGAATCAATGACAAACGGATTAATAAAGGTCATTGACAAAAAGGGTGCCTTTATCGGGTATTAAACGTGAGACTAAACTTTTTTCCAACTTGCAAGTGGCTAGGTTGGGATAATGGCTGTTAATTTGCATTTAATTCCTTATTCGTTGTTAAATGCTCCTGGAAACCACGTTTTATATCATCTAATTCACGTCTATAAAAAAGCAACAAAATCAGCATGGATTTACTACGTTTATTTGCATTTTCATCTCGGCTTTATACTTTTTTCCAGCACCTTATTATTAATGCAGCAGTGTCTACCCCAAACCACTTACATCACTAAGAATTATTAGATTTCTCTTTTATTCATTTTCAGAAAAGAATTTCATATCGTAGAATTTTTATTTTTCGGGATATTAGATGCAAACAATATATATATAAGAGTGGAAAATGTATTATACGAGTGAGATTAAATGAAAACCTTAAAAATGCATTAAATATTCGTAAAACTGCTCGATTGATTATAAGTTGGCAACAGAAGTATTTTTCATTGAGAATCGACCAACACACTTTAGAACGAGGTAGAAATGTCATACTGCAGCGTAGCAGTAAAGCTAATATGGCTGTTCTACTCGGTCCAGGACAATTGGTCTAATGACGATTGGACTAACGCCGATTAGTCTAACTCCGATTGTTATAAATCCCGTTTGGTCCAAATTCCGATTGGTCTAAAACAAGACTAAAATGACGGAAAAATTTCCACGGAAAAGAGAAAATTTGAATTATTCAAATAGACCCGTTCTACTTATATCAGGCACTAAAAAGAAATAGCGTTCTGTAATCAGTTTTTGGAATAGTGAAAAGGAAGATCCTATGGTATTCATTAACGAATGAAAGCTCAGTATTGTGATGCATGTCTATCATCACAAATGTATGAATGGAGTAGAAATTCCGAAACGGCGCGAATTCAGAGCTGTTGTGACACTGAGTAGCGACACCAGAGCACACTGTAGCAATTGAAGCCATCCTGAAGGAAAATTGGCGCGTAAATTGAATGACATAGACACACTTCTGGGTCGAATCATGAATCAGCATCATATCGTCCATGATGTTCTGCAGTTCCACAAAGTGATATCAAAATGTGCGTCAAACTAGCCTACTGCAGAATTGAAAGAAAGACGCATTGACGTCTTTCGAGAAACTTTGCAGCACTCTGAAGCAGGAGGTCTACTTCCCAGACCTCACCCTGTGATTACGACATCTTTGAACAGCACAAAAAGGCGATGGAAGACAATTTCATATCCGACGAATAGGTGCTCAATCAGCCAAAAGAATCTTTTTCTACAGATACTGATGCACTTACAAGAATATTTGTATTGAACGCAACGGGAACTACGCTACCCTATCAAAAGTCATGGGACAACCCTGATTTGCATGAAAATGAGACACTCCTTTGCAATTTCACTGTTGGCATTCTTCCCAGCACTACATAACATAGAATATGCTATTATGAGATGATGCTTGCGTGAATGCTGCAAGAATGTCTCAAAGAAAAGAGCTTTCAGACTTCCAAAGAGGTACAATTGTTGGGTGCCATCTCGCAGGCAAAACTGTTAGAGAGACATCAACCCTCTTAAACATCCCGAAATCGACCGTTCACAATGTCATCCGGGCATGGAAAGAGAAAGGCACCACAAGTGTTCCGCCTAGGACTGGAAGACCCAAGATCAATGGCTGTTCGTAAAGTGGTCACTGCAAACCATCAAACATAGCTTGATGGACTGACAAGATCGTTCATAGAGT
The DNA here is from genome assembly GCA_023313115.1 of Rhysida immarginata. Classification (NCBI taxonomy): domain Eukaryota; kingdom Metazoa; phylum Arthropoda; class Chilopoda; order Scolopendromorpha; family Scolopendridae; genus Rhysida; species Rhysida immarginata. The sequence goes on from JAHWFO010003124.1 coordinate 6,064,071, forward strand.
CGACGGGAACAACTGTGAGCACCTTGACTGTTCGCAGGGAACTACATGCAATGGGTTTTTATGACAGAGCGGCAACCCACAAACCTTACATCAGCAACAGCAACGCAGCGAGGAGACTGCAATTGTGGAAAGAGCGACATTGGAATCTGGATCAATGGCGAATGGTTGAATGGAGTGATGGAGTGACAATCTGGCAATCGGATGGACTAGTTTGGGTATGGCGAACGTTATCTGCCAAGCTGTGTTGTGCCCATGGTGAAGTTCGGCGGAGGGTCGGTAATGGTGTGGGGGTGCTTTTCATGGTATGGGTTGGGTGCAATCGTTTCTGTGGACGGACATCTAAACGCAGAGCATTACCAAGACATTCTGGACAACGCAGCACTCCCATCTCTCTGGCAGCACTTTGGCAATGGCCCTTTTCTGTTTCAGCACGATAACGCACCTTGCCATAAAGCAAGGGTGTAGGTTTGATGAAAAGGGGGTTCGAGAAATTGACTAGCCTGCCCAGAGCCCCGATCTGAGCCCATCGAACATCTGTGGGACGTGTTGGAACATCGATTGCGCGCTTGGTCGGAAGGCCCAAAATCCGTGCCAAACTGTCCAAGACACTTATGACAGAATGGCGAAAATTACCTGTCGAAACGTATCAAAAACTTGTGGACAGTATGCCCCAGAGAGTAGAAGCTGTGATAGCAGCAAAAGGTGGACCAACAAGATACTAAAATAAGTATATTTTTGAGGGTTTCTATTAAAGTGATGGTGTCCCATGACTTTTGATAGGGTAGTGTATGTCAAAAACCTGTGTCATTGCGCACCTTGTTTAGTCAATAAATTGCGAGGTTTACATTTGAATCATCTCGTCATTTTCTTAGTTCCGTTGGCAACTTTCGATGTCATCCTTCTACTCAAAAATTTCCAAATTAGACTAGTTTTCACAGTTTCCCAACTAAACTACACACAGATCACAATATGCCTTAAAAATAATTTCTCACCGAGAACAAAACGACTATCAAATTCTTGTTTGCGAAGCGAGTAAATACAAAAGGATACTTAAATTCTTCTAAACGGAATACAGAGGAAACAGAGCACAAAACTGACATGTTCTAAAGGGTGGGATTTGGTCAGCTGCTGGTAATAAGTGGAAAGGAAAAATGTGAGAAACGACTATGGAAGCCGACCGGCTGCTCCGCTCCCTGCTCGGGCAGATTACTTCAGAAAGGGCAAATAAATTTCATTTACTTTAAGATTTCTTCACAAACACAGGGTTCCCTACATCATAAAGTGCATAGCAAAAGTAAGGAGTCCCAAATCAATTAGCTCAAAAAAATTTTTAGACACTTCATTTTCATTCCCATTAAATCACCGAATCTATTCACCCCAAGCTCTATGTACATTTCAAAGATAACGAGGATATTTCATGATGTTTAGAATTGATTTCTATAGGGTGCTGTAATAAGAATGGCACGTGAACATTAGAAGACAGCCGATGATAATCGACAAGTCGCTGAACCGTTTCCTCTTTCCTTTTTGGAATTTAAGTCTCGGTACAGCTCACCGATTTTTAATTAAGATCTGAAGAAAAGCTTTCACCACACCCTAACTTTTTTTTTAACCTTTTACTATTCAACGGCTCTTCAAAGCTGACTAATGAAAACCTTCAAGAGTTATTAAATTTTTCTCTGCGCTTCACAGATTTGCTCAGCCAAGTTTGTAAAAACGCGGAGCAAACCTTCTAGTTATATGCAAATATTAATCACGTACGTCAGTCGGAATGGCGTCCTTTTAGTGGCGGTTTTACTCGTGGATAAAGATTTCCACGGTTCGTGAAAACGAATCATGAGGCTGGCAAAACCACTGAATGAAACCTCCTCTAACGCTCATGGGAGAGGAGAGACTGGAATTGTGTGGGGGTAGGAGGAAGAGAAAGGAAGGAAACCTTTAATCCCCGCCCTTATCCCTCCTACTCCCCTGACCCCCCCCACTCAACTTCATTGGCTTTGGAATGGACGAGAGGGAGGGTGAGCGGGGAAAGGAAAAGCTTCGGCCTTTGCGGATTAACTCATTAGTTGCGCCTGCAATAACGATCGGAAGAGGCGCTTCTTTTGACCCGCGTGACCATCAACCAGCCAATCAGGTGCATTAAGGAAGGGATTGCCGGACGACAAGGGGATTAATCCGCGTCAGAGGCGATATGAAATCTGTCTTTTCAACGTGACATTGCTTAATAAACTACACGGTTCTCGTCTTCTTTTCACTTGCTGTAGTCAGATGGGCAAATTAGGCCCCCGAATCAATCGATCCGAAGCGAGAACAAAAGGAGATAAGAAACTACCCACACGCGGACACACACACACACACACACACACACACACACACATGCGCGCATACACCATGTGTCGTTTTCATCCTATAGATTATTATTAGTCACGACAGCCCCAAAGTTAATAAACCAATAGAGATTAAAGGAGTGAAAAGTGATACCAAATTTCTTTAGGGAAATTTGCAACGGGGTCATAATGAAACATTTTTTCCAAGTTTCATCAAAGACCTGTGCAGGAAACCCATTTTCATTCCTCCATTTAATCATTGAGTCAGGATTCCTTAATTTACTTTTTTTTCCTCTCCACATATGGCACTCCAAAGGCAATGGTATGGTTATGATTAGAAGAAAGGAGTAATCATAATGTCGCGAGTTCTTTACCCAGCTTGAAAATGTATTATCACGTAAAAGAGTATTTAGTGGATATTCCAATCTAAAAACAATACAAGGTAAATCAAAATGTTTGGTACAAAAAATAATTTCCCCATCAAGACTGTACTCAATAAATCGCCAAAATAATTGTTAATATGACAGATCATAGTAGCCCCTTCACAGATGATTGAGCACGGCATGTACAAGGCAATTGTATCTCGATTACGCTGCTGTATGTCTATGAAGTCCTGTGGAATAAGATCAATCTCCCCTTTAAGATCTGGTGACCATGGGGGCCACGGTATCAATAACACATTTTTAACTTCAATTGGACTTTCCAACGTGTGGCTCTTGAAATGTCGCAGGACACTGAATATAGACGCACTTATTTACAATTCACATAAGACTGGCTTTTCCATTTGCTGGATAAAATTGGAGGAATAACATATTTTGGCGATATAACATATATATTTCTAAAGAGATGGTTGAAAATTAACAGCATGAATCTACGTCCCAAAATAGGCAAACGTTCCTCTTCGAAAATATTGAAATCGTAGGTTTATAGAGGTTAAAATGCCCTCAAAGTTTGTATAAACCTCTCCTAATTTTATCAGGTCGACTCGGTTTTTCGTTTTAACGCCATAGTTCATTTTTAACGGCATATCCAATCTTTTTGACTTACCCTGTAGCACCTTTGTCTACACGGTTGACTAATATTGTTATTCTTTATTTATTTATTTTGATTTATGAATTTTATCCAATTTCCTTTTTGCATCTCGCCCAACATTCGAGCTCTTCACAGATGGAAAAAACCAAGGCTTCAAAATTTCAATCAGTTGAAATTACGCACCACATTCAAATTCTACAAGGATCAAAAAGTGTATCTTTCTGCTCAACTTAAAAGAATCTTTCGGTATCTTACAAAGATTATTCTCGGCAAGACACGTCGATCTTCGAATCATGACGGTTATTTATAGAATGCAAACAATATGAATTTTGGCGAGGAGACGTCTGAAAATAAAATCGTAACAGAACTTTCCGTAACTCTGGAAAATCCAAAATTTTTAAAGAATCTCAATTCGTCGTCATTTGCAGTAAATTAACTTTCTCTCATTTCACTCCTGATAAGGTTTTTCTATCATTCGATAAGATTGTGGAAAAAGCATTTATCAAATATACCGAAATCCTTGGTTCCATTTGGAAAGTCTGCTTTAACGTCTCTCATACATCTTTTCAACATGAGTAGGTTTTCTTCGATTTTTTCCTATCGCGTGAAAATTAAACACGTAACGATCCTACATCAAAACAACTTCCGCGTGCTTCGTCCTTCATGTCTTCGAATGTTTTTTGCAAAATCTTTTCGGAACTTGCGAAGAAAAAACGCCTTCGAAATTACACTGATCCTATTTTTCTTTCCTGGCAGTTTGCCTTTTCTAAGGATTGTTCTATTTCACAATCTCGCTACCACAACGACCAAATAGCGGAAGCTCTTGACATTCGAGGCCAAAAAGAAATGATATGTTTGATCTTTCATCTGCTTTCGCTACTGTTTGCTCAGATAAATTTAAAGCTATTGAACGCTCTAAACCTTTTACTAACTGTTCCTTTATATTTAACACCGTAATTATCTTTCTAATGCCCTCCAAAGACATAAGCTAGTAAGTGCTCCCTTTCTGCATCAGATATTTACAGTTTTTCAAAAATGGTATCTTTATGGCAACAGAAAGGAAACAACACAGTAGAATAAAGGGGAACCACGGGTAAAAACTTCCAAGCTCGACTTACATCCACGGAAGATTCTGATAGTGCTTGATAGTCAAGACTACGGTGCATTATGAGTTTTGCCGCCTAGCCGCAAATAATGTATACTGCCGTCAGCCAGGCGAATTCCACCAGAAATTAAAAAACAATCATCTCTCTTCAATCATTTGGGTTTTTCAATGATGGAACACGACCACATGTGTCTATTGGAAGCATGCAGAAACTTAACCTTTGGGATCCTCCCCTCACTCTATGTATTCATCAGCCTTTTGCATATTTCGCCTATTGGACCATTTGTAATTCATGCATTCAGCGATTTGTTAGATATTCTGAAGCCAGCATCTACCATCGCGCCGTTTATGTACAGAAATCACGTTGGGCAAAGTTCATTGCTGCCGAGGGCAGAAATTTTTCTGAATGAAATAGATTTCTTCGTCTGTTACTGCTTTTTTTTGTGTGTGTGTCAGAATCGGTCAATAATTAATAACAACTCAATATTTCCTTGAACCTATTTCTTCCTTTAATGCCATTTGTGTTCCTAAATTTTTTATGCTATAAGATATCCCACGCTCAGATTCTATTACTGAAAAAATTACCAACCCTTCTATGACGCCCATTCCTTTCTATTCTAATGCATTCTTTTCCTACAAGTTCACTAATATTCGCAAGGCAGACAATCGACATAAAATAGCAAACTTTTTTTAACAATCAATAATAACAATCATCTGATTTTTTTTACTTCAATTCTTTGGAATTTATTAACAAAAGCTAACCTTTAAATTCTTTGGAATTTGTTCCGCTAGGGAACAACCCTAACTTGTCTAGAATCTATTATAGACCACGAGAAGCAATAAATTGGATGGTTAAATTTATTATTATACAGAATTTATGTGGTATATACATTATATGATCAAAAATTTAGGAACACCGGCATTTCTGCGTCGCAGACTTCAGATAACATGAATAACTAAGCGGAGGCACCCCCTTTTGCTCTAATGACAGGCTCCACTCCGAGGAAGACTTTCCACCAGTTTTTGGTAGAAAGAAGCTGGAATTTCCCTCCATTCCTGCCTCAGAGCACTAATTAGTTCAGCCACGGATGAAGGACGGCGTGGTCTGGCTCGTATTCGACGTTCTAATTCATACCACAGGTGTTTAATAGGATTGAGATCGAGGCTCTGAGCAGGCCAATCCATTTCTTCAAGCCCGTTGTCTTGAAACCAGTCGTGTACAGACCTTGCTTTATGGGAAGGAGCATTGCCATGTTGATACAGAAAAGACCCATCCCCAAACTGTTCCCATAATGTTGACAGTGCACAATTGTCCAAGATTTCTGGATAAGCAAAAGCATTCATCGTTCCATTAACAGAAACAAGCTAACCCAGTCCGAACCATGAAAAAGAGCCCCATACCTGATGCCATCTTCTCCAAACTTCACAAACTCAAGTGGGAAACATTCTCCAGGCATCCGCCAAACCCAACTTCGTCCATCTGATTGCCAGAGTGTGTACCGCGTTTCATCAGTCCATAGGACACGTTTCCACTATTCCATGGTCTAGTTTCCGCAAGTTTTACACCACTCCAAACGTCGCCTGGAATTGTTGTCAGTGATGAAGGGCTTGTGAGCAGGAGCACGACCGTGAAAATGGAGTTCCGACGAATGGTGATTATACTAGCAACACAGGAAGCAGAATTTCTGAACTCTGTAGAAATCATTTCAGCAAAAGACCTGCAATTGCTCTGGGTCAAATGCGCAAGCACTCGACGATGTGTCTGTCAATTGCTCCATGGGCCTTCCACTTCGCAATCATTAATTGGACCTATAATTGTACGGGGAATTTGTAGAATGGTAGAAATCTCACGGACTGACTTGTTGCACAAGTGGCATCCTGTGATGATTTCACGTTGGAAGTCGCTGAGCTCTTTTGAACGACCCATATCTTAATGATACGAAGCAGATATATGGCTAAAGATGTGTGATGCTATTTAAATAATTTACATGTCATTGTTATGCGACATTTGGCACCTTCCATGATTTAGGGAGACTATCCCTAAATTTTTGATTATATAGTATATTTCCGAAATGATTGAATAAAGAGAAAGATAATGAAAAAATGTAAGTCCTAAATTTTATTATGAAAAAAAATTAAAACCAAAAAATGCGCGAGTGGAATATCACAACATTCTGTAAATCTAGTATATGGTACATTTTTGATACATTCACATTCTAAATAAATATTCGTGTTTCTACTGTTTTGCATTCTACTGTTCTCATTTGATTGCAATATATTTTGCAATTTTTTTTAACATCGCCTGACTTAAGAACCATACAGTATACGCGGGCGATATTTATTAAGACGTGAATTTATAAATAATCGAAATAAAGAGTTTTGTCATTTCCTAAAATCATAAATTTTACAAAATAAATGCCAGCAGATATTCATTCAGTTATTCTCCAAAATAATCTGGTACACTGCAAAAATGGAATCTTTGTTCATTCCTCATTCGACATCTGAAGATTATTTTTTTTTTTACTTATTCCGTTCAATCAATAACAATATTCATAGGCAATCATTTAAACAATTTAAATCACTCATTTTCTAACATGTCACAGTTTTACATGTAGCAAATTTACGAGCTCCTTGTTAAATCCCCATCAATTTATATTAGGATTATTTTGAAAGTTAAAAACAGCCTCTTTGTTAAATTCCCATCAATGTATGTCAGTATTTTATCCTTTAAGATTCGATTAAATCTTGCTCTCTTTTCAGTAACCTTCAATCACGTGGGAATTCCACTCTCCGATTTATGATCCGGAAACATGAATTTCAAAGTGCTTTCTGAATTCCCTTTGCCCTTCAACTGGAGCAGTGGATCGACTCATGATAAACAGCATCTGGAGTCAATTATCTGCAATCGATTTCTTTCCATCGAACGTCTGTTCCGATTGTTCCTCATTTAAAGAAGCTCATTGCATTCCCGTTTTTCTCCTCTCCAATCAAACTTTTTTCCCATCGTACAGGAGCGAAAAACAAGAAAGGTCGAAAAGTTCCGTTTTTAATTATAGTTTTTTAGGAGATAAACAGTTCGAAGGAAATTAACTGATTGGAGTCAAATAAATCTTAGCACATTCCAAATAATTTCAATTAATCTACGGTAATGTCTCGAAAAAAATACGCTTTAACATATTTCAAAGAATGGAAGAAAAAACAAGCTAATGTGATTTTAGATGTTTAATTATGAGAGTCAAAATTTCAATTAAACAAAACGGCAAATAAAATGTCATCTTATTTTTGAACAATTTCATTTCATCTTGAATCAGTTCTTGCAAATTCGTTACGTTTCATCACGTGTATGGACAAGCCTAAAATGTGATTTAGAAAAGACTATAACGTATTAATCTTTAAAGATCAAAACCGATATGCTGATTCATTCCAATACTGTCTTCATATATGTTACGAAAAATGTGCTATAATAGTAGAGTAAATAATATTACCCCGAGCGCACCCAAAATTGGAGATTAAAAAACCTTTATAAAAAGGACCAGGGAAAAAAAATCAGTGTTTACTCTATTTTCGACGCTTTTTGAGTGAATTTCAAATCTCCCAAGTTTACCCCAAAATTTGAGTCAAATCAACAAATTTTCCGAGCGCACTCCAATTTGGGGCGAGCATTTTTTTTAAAAAAAACCCCTCTAGAATCAATAAACCATTCACTAAAATCAATACTTTTTCAAAATTTATAGTCTTTTTTTTATTTCCCAAAATCTCAAAAAATATATCGAAAGCAATATGCATTTTTTAGCTTTTACACAATTTTTAAATGAATTTTGGATCTCCCATTTGGAGATCTCCAGAATTGAATTGATTCAGAATCTGCTTCAGAATTGAATAAACCGAACAATTTTGAAGCACTGCAGAAATGAATAAAAAAAATCAACTTCTAGGAACCATTACAAAATTTCCAAACACACTTCAGTTGGGAGATAAAAAATCTGAAAATCTCCAATACAAAATACAAAACAAGAATAAGCAAAATTTCATCCTTCCCAAATCACTTTAATAATTTAACAATATGAACACATTCGAGGACACTTTAAAGCAAGAGACTTAAAAGCCGTACTACATACAATTTTAAAACATTTCAAAAGTGAAACTGCCACAAATTTCCGAGGTCACAAAAAAATCACTAGATTTTGACAAACCATACAACCCCCATGAACTTGTCGATTTTAAAGGAAGTTTCAATGTTTCAATTTTCAAGTTTCAATGTTTCAAAGTTTTTGTATCAAGCTTTATGGATATGTATTTGAAATAATGATAACAATATGATATTAATAAAAATGAATGATAAAAAACAAATTTAAAATACAAATGTCATTGTTTGGTCATTTTATTTTACTTACAAATATTACAAGACTCCTTGTTAAATAATTATAGAGTCAATACCCACTATTTAAAAATATGTGCATTCTTCGTTGGCTTCTAATCCATGTCATGTGCCAATGATATTTGCATTACTGAAAATAATTGTGAAAGTACATATTATTAATCTTACTCACACCCCTATCCCAAAATTATAATTCCTGCTAAATTTTTGTCACATTAATAACGCTACTTTATTATTTTTTACATTGGAAATGTTGGCAACTAAGGACATTGTATTTCAAATTTAAAATTATATTATACAACTACATTTCAAAAGTTTAGAAATTTCGCTGAAGCATGACCGTGGCAACTTGTTTGTGTTGATTGGCAATGGAAAATAAACACTTGGAAATTCGGAAATTTTTTTAACTAAGCACCAATATACCAGCTTTAACATAGGCTTTTATTTTTTTCAATTGCTTGCAAAATGAAAGAGAACTGATTTTTTGAAATTTGCATAGCCGTTCCAAAAGTTTAGAAACGGGGGGTTTTGGTTTCAAAAGTTTAGAAACATTTCACAATTTACAAAATAAAAGTTACCAAACACAAATTAACATGCCAATATTTAGTTGGATAGCCTTGTGCTCTGATTACAGCATTTATTCTTCGTGGCCCCTTGATGTTACTAATTTCGTACATTCTTCAGGAGTAATGGTTTTCCACACGTTTAGAAGTTCTTTCTTAAGATCACCCTTATTTGCAGTGTCCACTTGTTTTTATTAAGACTGGTTCTGTTTTTCATCAAACGCCAAATATTCTCAATGGGACTGAGATCAGGAGAATTTGGTGGCCATTTCATCACGTCGATATTTTTTCGTCTAAACCAGCACTCAGAATTCACTTGCCTTTTAAAAAAGCTTAATATTTAAATCTATAATTTATTTATCAATGTTATCCAACTGCCCCAACTTTACTTCACGTGTTGTTATTTTTGAAGTACGAGGGCGGTCCGATAATAAAGGTACAGGGGACGGGCATACGAGATCTGCACGCGCAGCTACGACGTCACCTGCATACATAATGAGGACATGTCAGTAGTAGTTACCACTGAAACGGTTCGTTCGTTGAGTCAACATCTGACAAAATGACCGGTGTTATCGACAAATATGTCAAAGTCGAAGTTCGAGGAGCAATCAGATTTTTCCAAGCTGAAGGAGTAAATCAAAGCGAAATTCATCGCAGGTTGGTTAAAGTTTATGGACAGAACGATTACGCGTTGGATTGAGGTTTTTGCATGATGACGCACGACCTCACACTTCGAACAAGACGAAAGTCTGGCTGAAAGCGAGAAAGTGGGAAATCCTAAAGCACTCCCCCCCCCCCCGCAGCCCGGACCTCGCCCCGTCCGATTTCCACCTTTTCAGTCCTCTAAAGAACTTTTTATCGGGCAAACGATTCCCTAACCAAGAAGCATTGCAAGCCGAAGTTCGACAATATCTCGTTAAATTGGGACAAGAAACGTACCGTGAAGGAATGCTTAAACCACGGCATGGTTTCTTAATTGAAGAGGTTATGACACTCCCGTTTAAAAGCGATCCCGCTATTATTTTGTCCACCAGATGGCGAAACATCGAAATCAGAGTCTGTTAGAGTGTTTGTCCTTTTACAACTCAGAAAATACTCAACGAATCTCCACGAAACTTTCCATGTATGAAGTTAAAGTTACTGTGCCATATGTAAGGTACTTTTTATACCGTGTTTTAATCAATTTATTAAATTATTCTTATTTTTCGAAAAGTTGAATTTTTTCAAAGGATGTCACTAGATGGCGATGCTATCTTATCGAAAAGTTGAATATACTTTTGTTTTTAAAGTAAATTACTAGATGGCGAGGCCAGACGGCACACTTACGTTGTACGAGTGTTAAATTACATTGTTAAGTTTGAGAAGTAGCCAAATTCATGCAATAGAGACTGAAATCGCTTTTTCCATAAATACAGCAATCCAATTGTTGACTACAACAACAGAATTTGCGCGTGTGCACAGACCAGGAGATTAAAAGACCGTGCTAAAATTTAGTTATATACTATTGTAACTTTTAATTTGACATATTAATATTATTTTATTAACTAATTTCGTTTATAGAAGTAAAATGACTATGTAATGATTAAAGTGATCATAGCTTAAATTTCAGCATCAATAATGCAAAGTTTCATCATACAAACCAATGACGTTTATTAAAGATAGATCCGGAAACCTGCCAGTGTTCCGCCTTCAAGAACAGTCATGGCCGAAAATGAACAAAACATATGGCTAAACATGAGGGTACCTGATTAGTAATTCTTTCACATTCCTATCACGGAATGATAAGTTTATCTCTTCGTTAACTTTGTATTTGAAATAATATTTTATAAACAATTTTTCGATCATGGTTTCAATTTCAATTTCGTTTCGATAATCTTTCAGTACGTATTTTCGATTTATGGTTGTGGAAAGTGATTCCTGATCTTTTTTCGTGTCTATTTGTACGTTTGCACTCGGAAACTTTGAGGAATGGTTTTTGAATTAATTATTCCTCGGGCCTAAAATCGTCAAAAACAAAGAAGCCACACAGCTAACAACACCACGGCTCACTCCTGCCCAGAACTGCCATGGCTTCATTTGGCTTCACTTTGGTGGCGATGTTAACAATAGAGAGGTTAAGCACCAAGTAAACGCGAACGTGACGCGAACGCGTATGACGTTTCCAATCTGAAATGACGTAGCTTTTTCACTGTTTTCAATGAAAAAGCTACATTATTTCAGATTGGAAACGTCACAAGCGTTTGCGTCACGTTCATGTTTACGTGGTGCTTAACTTCTCTAATAGGATTCGGAATCTACCTTTAATATACGTCATTGGAACAAACAGCCCGAGCAACGCCCGACGGGCATATCAGCTAGACTTTTCTTTTTCAAAGGATGTCATATGGCGATGCCAGACGAAGAATGTTTTATTTTATTCAATTTTTCCAGACTTTCAAGGTCGCAGGTATATATTTTCAGGAAGCTTGCTTCTCTCACGGTCAGTTATACGTTGTTTGCTCCCGCGTGTCCAGCTGTCGAAATGTAAATGTTTTTGCGCCACAGGGGAAGACATACAATGTTGTTTACCGAAATGGACTTGAATGCACAACTACTTGACAACCCCTGCCCAGCTTGCCTGTAGCTGATTCATTTATATTATCATTTTTTTTTTTCATAATTTACTTTTGTACATATAATTTAATTTTCTTTTGTTCCCAGTTCATTGTTCATAAATCATCATGTTTGGTTTAAAATGATTATGAAAGGTTTGGAGAAGGCTTTCTAGACTGTTTCTCATTTTCTTGCATTTCATTCATACTTTGTTAATCATAGTTCAATTTTTAACGTAACAGACAATCGTTAAAAAAATTACTCAACGCATCTTTTCCACCCGGGCGAAGCCGGGTAATATTGCTAGTAATCAGATATACAATAGAATTCAACATATAAAGCATAAGTTATCGATGTTTATTTTAAGGCACAGCTAGTTACACATTTTAAGCTTTTTATCTTAAATAAATGATTCAAAATGATTCATA
>JAHWFO010003124.1:6106743-6154710 GCA_023313115.1 Rhysida immarginata
AGAGTAAGGCAAGTAGCAGACCCTGCGGTCATCTATTTTTACCCCTTTATCTGCTCTTTTTACCTCCCCCCAAGTTTTTTAATCAAAAAATTGATTTTCTCGATCTTGGTGTGTAGAAAATGTAAAAAAGCTCATTATCTTCTTTCCTTTTTCATCATTTCCGAACGTATGATATATAACATGCTATATGTTGCCATAGTTCTAAGGACCAAGTGACTGCCACCCCCGCAATCCGACCCCAATGGAAAAAATGGGGCTAAACTTCATAGCAATGTAGATCTTGCCTAGAGGAATCTGGATACTGAATTTCACGCCTTTACGTACTAAATAGAATATAGATATGTTGTCCTCTCTGAATCCCACCCCTGTCATTCCGATCCCAGTGCACCAATCTAAACCAAACTAAATAGTGAAGGTGGACATGCCCATAGTAAGGTACATTCCGAATTTCAACCTTCTACCTCAAAAAATGTAGAAATTATGAATGGGACGGACGGACAAAATAAAACCAATCACAAGCTGCATTCTGCCGCTACTTAATGATTTACTTTATGAGCACTTGAGCAATCGTGCATCGACAAAGCGATTTCGCGTGCGCGTACCGATGTCAATAATGCTTAAAACGTAGCCCACGTGAAGGACAGGCCCTGGCCAACACCACCTAGACAGAAGGCCTGCGCACAGAAACGTCATACATTGTTACATCACACAAAAGCGGCTATTTTTAATGGTATTTCTACCAATAATAAGCCCTAAATTTGGTCGTTTGATGATGATGTAACAATGTATACAGTTTCTGTGCGCAGGCCTTCTGTCTGAAATTTTTGGAGTTTAATCTTGACCTCTTTTTTGAGATTAACTCTCCAGCTTTACTAAATGCGCTTTCAGAAGGCACAGACGTTGCGCTAACAAATATTTTAGTGCTAGCTGTGATATATTTTCTTCATGAACCTGCCAATATTTTAAAGGATTTTCAGATCTTTTAACACATGCATCTCAATGTAATTTGAATAACATTTTCTATATTAATTTTGTTATCAGTGCTTTTAATTGCTATTTCAATTTCTCTATCTAATTCAACCCAAATATTATTATCATTCACAGGAAAATCATTTTCATTAAGTTATTCGTTGTTGGTGACTAAATTACTATTTGGAAGTAAATTTGATAACTCATTTTTAACATATTTCTAGCTCTGTCGCTGCTTTGTTTTGTTTTAAATCAAAACGCGATAAAGGATTGGAAGAAAAGTGAACTAAAAAAAATAATAATAATCAGCCCAAAATTAAGAAATCTGAGAAACATCACGTGATACTCGATATTTCAAACGTAGTATCGACGATACCGATACTTCGTCGATACCGCAAGTATCGAGTATCGGGTATCGCTCAACACTACTAAATACTACATAGATCACTTGGTCCCCTCTAACTCTCACCCCCGTAATTCCGACCCCAGTGGGCCAATCAAAACCAAACTAAAATAGTGAAGGTACCCATGCCCATAGTACGCTACATTCCGAATTTCAACCTTCTACCTCAAAAAAATGCAAAAATTATGAAGGGTACAGACGGACGGATGGCGGACGGAGAGACGGACAGACGGACGGGGGGACGGACAGGCGGATATTGTGAATAACAGAGTAGTGAAAGTGGATTTAATGAGATTTTTTTGTGGTATCTTCATTTTGATTATTGCATAGATCTTATGATATCGGTGGATCCGAAAACGTGCAGCTACAGATTGATCAAAAAATCCCTTTACCCGACAGAATTTGGATAATTCACAAGGTGCATATCCATTCTTTTAACAAGAAATTAATCCTCCCGAGGAAGGTATAGGAAAGTAGCGGAAGCCCTGAGATCATCTATTTTTACTCTTTTATCTCACTTTTTAACCCCCTCCCCAATTTTTAAATCGAAAAATTGATTTTCTCGAACGTAGTAATTAGAAAATGTAAAAGAGCTCTATCTTCTTTCGTTTTTCATCATTTCAGATCGAATGATATATCACATGTCCTATGCTGCCATAGTTATAAAGATCAAGTAGTAATCCGACCCCATTGGGACAATTTGGCCCAAACTTCATAGTAATGGAGATCTTGCTTAGAGGAATCTGCATACCGAATTTCACTCCTTTATATGCATAAATACACGAAGATCTTTTGGTCCCCTCTAATTTCCACCCCTGAAACTTTGACCCTAGTGGGCTAATCAAAACCAAACTAAATAGTGAAGGTGGAAATTATGAAGGGGACGGACAGACGTACATTGTGAAACCAATAAGTAGCTCCATTCTTCCGCTACTTAATAATTTATTTTTTTATTTTTTTTGCTCTGTCTTGTGCTTAACAGATGAGTCCACAAAGGTGTTGAAAATGCCTACCTCTTTGCGCAGTTGAACTCCACGAGACAATTTGAAATAACGGTACTTTCCGGTCACCCTCTGTATTTTGGTTTCGAATGACCGGTTTTAGTAGAATTTTTTTTCACTTTATAAAATACACTAAGATTTTCCTGGCGGGCCTCTGTAACTCTGTGAATTGGAAGTGAAACTTATTTTGATAATTTCACGGCGGCAATTTTTTTATGAATATTTTTATGGAAGTTTTGTAATTACATTGATTTAAGTATTTCGATATTATATGCGATATTTGCTATAACTCATCAGCCAGCTTCTTGTTTTGGAGTCTTCCGTGTGTTTCGTGAAAATTCATCGGAAAATACCTTCTCTGCATTTGCTTTTGTTTATTTATTTATTTTTATGAATCTTGTCATTTTAAAATTGTAGATTTTTGAATCTTTTGTTTGTTTGGTTTTTTTTTTCAGAGAAATGTATTTTAATTTTATATAGATATTAAATGAATTTTAATTGATAAGTTTTTGATACAAATTTATTTTTGAGAGAGATTTTGAAAAAAAAAAATTGGGCGGATGGTTTAATTGTGGGTTATGGATTAGCTAATTAATTTTATTTTTTGGAAGGTTTCAAGTTTATACAATTTTATGTTGTAAATTTCTTTAGTGTTTTTTTTTTTTGGTTATTTTTCTTCATTAATTTCTCTTTATGTTGAGGACTGTTACTTGCTAAGTACCGGAGAAATGGAGTTACTTATCGGTTTTATCATGTCCGTCTGTCCCTTCATATTTTCTGCATTTTTTTTGACGTAGAAGGTTGAAACTCGGAATGTGGCTTGCTATGGACATGGGCTAAATCACTATTTAGTTTGGTTTTCCATTGGCCCATTGGGGTCAGAGTTATGGGGGTGGGAATCAATGGGATCTTTCTACCTATCAGCATAGTTTATACTGTAGATATGTAAATGAGTGAAATTCGGTATGCAGATTCCTCTAGGCAAGATCTACATCTTTATAAAGTTTAGGCCAAATTTCTCCCGATGGGATCAAAGTCGTGGGGATAGTTCTCACGCAGTCTTTAGAACTATAAACATTTTCAAAAGGCAACATATGCCATGTGATATTTTCAAAAGGCAACAAATAATTCGATCGGAAATTATGAAAACGAAAGAAGATACAGCTATTTTCCATTTTCTAAATCCTATGTTTGATTAAAAAATTGGGGGTTAAAAAGTTCGGATAAAAGGGTTAAAAAATAGATGAGCTTCCACTAACTTTTTCGGGGGGATTAATTTCTTGGTTTTATCAACTTACTATTTGTTTAAATATATAAGGCACAGCGCTTTGTGCTAATTACCTGCATCAGCAATTAAAACTAAAGCATTAGCATCGCACACCATCTAAACTTGTGTTAGGTAATGCTGGTGGGGAAACAATAGAAGACTGAATGGATACGCCGATGGAACGCTGAATAGAAAAAATGTAATTTCATTAAATGCTCAATTTACATATATTTGTATTATTCTATTACGTTGGAGCAATGCCACCTATGTTTCTAAGAGCCGTTGGTTGGAGGTCTGATATGCTTATGATTCATACAGGCGGAAACGAGCTGCCAGATCGGATCGAATTGGTAAGGAATTTGGGTTATTGGAGTTCGGATTATCGAAGCATCACTACAATTCCTTACCTCGAAAATGGTGCGATGAATCGAAAAAATGCAACAAAAAATTTAAATCTTTTCCTTGTCTCGAAATTTAATTTTCTCGAAAAATGATGTTTCATCAATTTTTCTTTAAGATCGGATAACTTCCCTGTAAACTTGAGAGTTCCTTTTTATCTGCTTTCGCGAAAATTCGTAGATTGCTAACTCATCTACGGAGGAAAAAAAAAATTCAAATTTCATTCCTTTATAAAAGACGGAACAAAAAGCGCTTACCCATATAAAAAAAAAGTTTTTCTTTTTTAGAAAAGATTTTGAAAAAAAAAAAGACTTGATATAATTGGAATTTTTAATTAAAAACGGTTTGTTTGTTTTTCAAACTTTAACATTCTCTCATATACGTTTTTTGTAATCCTTTCCTATTTTCCAAAAGTTTTACAAGGGTAATGGTGACCGCCAGAGCAAACGTAGAACAATGAGAGAGGCGAAGGGGCTAATGAATCGCTATGCGCACTCCGTTGGCGGATGGGATTGCTCTAGTATCCGATGAAAACGATAAAACACGCAATGAGTTTCCTAGTAAAGTTCTCTAGTAGGAAGATGCGGGAGGAGAGGGGGATTGTGTTTTGGGATAATAAATTAAAGGGTCGATGAAGAAGGACGCGGCTTCCGTTCTCATCGTGAATACCACGTTCAGGAATGTTGAAGTGGCGAACGAACGCGGATCTTTCTCGTGGCGGGTGGAGGGAGAGGTTGACAATTTATACAGGCGGGGTTAAAGACATTCCGTTATTCTTAAAGGGGATGCAGTATTACCTATGGTCCCTTTTCTTCCTGAATAACCAAATGACAATCGTAATTAGCACGTTTCTCCAGT
The DNA here is from genome assembly GCA_023313115.1 of Rhysida immarginata. Classification (NCBI taxonomy): domain Eukaryota; kingdom Metazoa; phylum Arthropoda; class Chilopoda; order Scolopendromorpha; family Scolopendridae; genus Rhysida; species Rhysida immarginata. The sequence goes on from JAHWFO010003124.1 coordinate 6,111,641, forward strand.
AAAACGGAGCGTTATAAAGGCGAATGTAGATAATGCAATTTTTTTTCAAACTATTAAACAAATTTTGCGTGTTTCAAAGTATGCATATGGGTAACCATGTAAGCTTTGTTATTTAACCACTTTGAAGTGATCCACGCAAATATCTACAAATGTATTAAAATTTTCAATTATCTGTTAATACAATGCTATATGAAAGTTCATATGCGTAATATGATGCTCACGTCAAATTTGACCTTTGACCTCTTTAAGGGGTCAAATCATAACGAAACTTTTTAACCGTATAATACAGCAAAACTGGCAATGGAAGACTTGCAAAACATACCATGTTTATCCGTAGAACACAAAAGTCTAGAAACACGTGTGCATTATAGGAGCTAATCTGTGCAGCCTGTTTAATTACATAATAAAACGCGTTCATGATTTCAATAATTAAAGGCATGAAGATATTATTTTCCTGTTTTTTCTTAAAAAAGTGTCATCATTTTTACATAACTTATTTTTTTATTTCACAAGAAAATTACAGAAAATGTTCAATTTGGTTATCAAAACACTTGCTTCTCATACGTATTACCCAATGAACGCATATGTTGGGCCGTAGCCTCCGCATATGTAAAGACGCCTGTTCATTTTCCTCGCAGCCTTGATGTTTAGTGCGATACAAAATGGCAACCATAAGTGCAAGCGGTGGCGCTGCATAACGTAGAAATTTCAAGAATTCCTCCAGTATTAACAGCTTTTGGTAGCTAAAATGCATTTATAGAAATAAAAGATGCAACTTGCATAAAAAAATGCATTTAGCAATCTTAAAAAGCTGTAAATATTGAGGAAATTTTCGGAATTTCTATTGTATGCAGCGCCACCGCTTTCATTTTGGTCGCCATTTATCTTCGCGTAGACTGTGGGGGCTACAGTTGGGCTACGGTTGGGCATAAGTTGGCAAGACATTGGGCCTACAATTGGATCCAACGTTGGCTGCAAGCAATGGGCCAACATTTTGCCACCATCTGCACTGCAGTTGGTCAACACTTTTTCTACATGTTAGCCAACAGTTTGCCAACATTTGTTTCTACATGCTTGCCAATAATATGACAACATTTTAAACACTATTGATAAAAGTTAAGAAATTTAACACTTCAACAAGATAATGTAAAAAAAAAAAAAAATCATAAAAAACTATGGATGAAGAAAATTCCACAGCTTGAACTCGAATCAGGACCTTCAGCTACTTCCGATGATAGCCTAATCAAGAGGTCGCCGTCTTGTCTTACCTGCATCGCAGGCTCGTATCGGCCGGGATGTATTTTTTATATAATTGTATACACCTTTTCATTACGTCATCGCATGGGCGCTGCCATTACGGTCGAGCAAAAAAAATTAAAAAGTAGGAAACATGAACTACACCGATTCAAAAGAAGAAAATATGTTAAAACGAAAATGTAGCAAACCTTAAAGTTCGTGCGATAGCTCGTTATTTCTGCAGCTTCGCTACGAGACGATACAACGCCTCGGAATCAAAATGTTCGAGTGTAATGGCGGACGACTACAGTGTCCCTCCTGGTGGACAATATGTTCTCTAAAAAGGTGTATTGTTGGAAAGAATCTAACACGTGTTTTTTAAATTTTTAACGTAATATTTTAAATAAACCTATTCCAATAAGTAATAATAGTTGATAATCTTTTCTGATACATGCGATCGCTTTGATTGGTGTTGTGAGCAGTGTTGCCAACTTAGCGGATATTACTAAAAAATTATGTCTTGCTGAGGATTTCTCTGTGGCACCGAGCTACCTTTGTTCTTTTCTTTGGTAGCAATAAATCAATCAATCAAATCCATTTCATTTCATTAGTAGAATTGAATTCAACTGTTTTTTGCGGATTTTTAGCTTTGTTTTAGCGGGAAAAGTTTTTTTGATTTGGCAGCAATGGTCGTGAGAGACATGTTGGCCCAAAGCAGGGCCACTACTAAAATTGTCAACAATCTTCCGACGTCGCCAACAGCCCCCAACAAATATCTAACGCTTTGTACTCACCAGGTAGTTGTACGAAAAATGTTTGCACATGCGTATTGAATTCGGTTTTGAACTCATCCAAGTCTCTGGCAGGAGTTTGATAAGCAGCATCCTTCACATAACCCCAAAAAAGAAATCCACGTATTGCTTTACACGGTAACCAAATTGAACATTATCAGTAATTTTCTTGTGAAATAAAAATGGTGATTTAAAGATAAACATTGTGTGTTCTACATGTTTTACATTGCCATTTTTGTTGCATCTTACACGGTTAAAAAGTTACGTTATGATTTGACACCTTAAAGAGGTCAAAGGTCAAATTTGACATGAGCATCAAATTGCGCATCCTCAATTTTCTATAGCATTGTATTAACAGATTGTTGACAAGTTTAATAGATTTGTAGATATTTGGATGAATCACTGCAATATAAACACAGTGATATGGGGCACGTTGATACATCGTGGTTTACGTAACAATGAAATTGGTAGGGACTTTGCAGTACAATAACGGGAGAACAGAGTTTCCGACTAGTTTCGACATTTATTCCCGGCTTTATCAAAGATACACACTAGAGGCTTCACGCTCGTATATACAGAAATATGGTACAAAGGAAATAATATGATTGGATAAAACACAACGAATGGCATGACAAAGTCAATGAATAAAATATAGTCTGCGTACAATGATTGGATAAAGGTAGAAGCTAAATAAACAGCTAGTTACAATAAAGGATAGAAATACACTAACTAGATGAAATTCACATTACCCTCTTCTCGTGCATGTGAATTCCGCATTATCCGCTCCCTCGCCTTAAAAAAATGGCTACTCTTCTTCCACCTTTTCCCTCTACTTCGTCGCAGAAATTCGCCCTTGTAAACCCCAAACCTATTCCCGTCCAAAAAATGGATCTCCTTACTTTTTCTTGGTCCCCACTTCTCCTGCCTAAATAATTTCTTTTCTTCGTTTGGCCTCCAGATTTTCTTCCGTTCTTCTATCACCTGTTTTCGTACCTTAAACCCTTCCGCTCGTACTAACACCATTAACTTTTTCCGTTCCGGACTATATCGTTTAAACTGCGGATTTTGTGACAAAGTTTTACATTGGTTTGTCGTTCCGCAACTTCGCCGTCCGTTCTAAAGAGCATATGGGTTTTTACCAGAAAAAAAAGACGACAAATCCCATTATGCTAACCAACTCGCATGACTAGACACGCACCCAAGAAACACGAAGAAGGATGTCCATTCTCCACTTTTGTAACGACCCATTCAATACTGCAATTCTGGAATCTATAGAAATGTTTAAAGCCAAGAACTCCTCTCCATATTTCCACCTTAACTGTCAAGTCGATTTCGACATTTTTCTATTCTTAATTCTGTCTCAGATTTACTTATAATGCTTTTTTTTCTCCTTAATTTGTATTTTCATTTACTTGCTCTTTTATGTATCAACTGTTTTTGATTCAGGTATGTCTTTTACATTTATAAGTTTTATTATTCTATATTAGTCTGTTATTTGTTCTCCATTCGTTATCTTTCTGCTTTCTTCCAGTTAGTGTATTTCTAACCTTTATTGCACCCAATCTCTTAATCTTTATTGTACCTAGCTGTTTATTTAGTTCTACCTTTATCCAAACATTTTACCCAGACTATATTTACTCATTGACTTTGTCATGCCATTCGTTGTATTTTATCCAATCATATTTTTCCAGTGTATCATCTTTCTGTGTATTCATTGATAATGCCGGAAATAAATGGCGAAACTTAGTCGGAAACTCTGTTCTCCCGTTATTGTATTGCAAAGTCTCTACCAATTTCATTGCTAGAAGCAATACTAAGGAATCCCAATTTAACGATCTTACGTAACAATGCTCATGGCGTAAAATTTTTAAACCATCAGACCAATGAAACTCTTCTTCGTTTTCAGACTGAGTGTGTGCTCGTTTTTTTTTAATTACACCATAAGAGACGTGAGAGCTTGTTGTTGTGCGAAGTAAATTGCCATTGAAAACCGTGTTCCAGTCTCAATACGCTTTATAAGAGAACGTGGAGATTTTTTTCAGAGTAATAGCCTGACATACGGTGAATACAGAAGAAGAAACCCGAAATGGCTTCAAGTGGGGGATGTTGAGACACTCCCACTTTGTATGCATATGCAATAAGTGGTAGTGAACGCAATTAGCCGTGCCGAACAAAAGACTTCAGGAAAGATAAAGTTTTTCAATTCGACAACCGTAATATTATCCTGAACCTTTAATTCCAGTTTGTTCAAGTGAAGCTTTGTGGAGTTCAAGTTTCAATTTCTTCAAAAGTCATTTTATCCACTTTGATATTTGAATGTTCATTATTGAAATTTCTTAATAAATAGTTATTTGCTGAAATGAACTGGGCATTATTCTTTACAGTATCAACATGAAGCACATTGAGACATCTTCACATAGGCGAATATTTTTTTTTTTTTTTTTTTTTTTTTTTTACGGACAATAGGCTTCGTACATGAAAATGACTATTCGTACAGAATAATATCTATTATTTCAAACTGTTTTGAAATTTCTAAAGTTTTCGAAAAAATTAGGAAAATTAAAAACCGAAAACTCTATCAACTATCTCTGGTCTCCCTTAATGTCATTTCTTAAGTTGGATATCTAGTATCTAGTACAGAGGGTAGATTATCTGCGGCACCTACTCCTACGAGGGAGTTTTGCGCCATCCCAGTAGATATCGACTGCTACGAGATGACAGTAGCAGCCGGGACCGACGGCTTAACGTGCCCTCCGAAGCACGGGGGGGTTTCATGATGGAAGAGCTGCTGGCGGACAAACAAACCAGTGGCTGTACCAACTGCTGGAAAACCAGCTATGGTCACTTGGCAAATGGGTCAGACTAAAGTCCTCCAACAGCCGTGCCCCAAATAGCTGTCCCGTCAGCAGTGGCCCTCAAGCCCTGGCCGTCACCCAGCCAGCAGCTGGCCGCGCCTGAAGTTGCTGAACTCCATCGATTGGCAAGCCAACCGAAGAGACAACCAGGCCACGACCACCCCCTTAAGTTGGATATAACAAGAATATTAAAATAAAATTCACATTCTTAATTCTAATTGGTACTATACAAATTTAGGCATAGTTCATTGTTAAAACAAAACGATGTAGTTTCCTAAATCTGCATCGTAAATAAATACATATTTATTGGAATCGATTAGCATACAATATAGAGGTTAATTTGAAAAGGTCATTTAAAATTGTCTTTCATCAGGTTTCTAACATTGTTAACATAAAATTTGGGTTGCTCTTTTTAATTTTGCGAAATTATAAAATGATTTTATATATTAAAAATCGATGCAGATCCAGCCAGTAATCTTATTTAGTAGAAATCCTAATATTTATTCCGGGTATATCAGCTAGTTATCATTTTTCCAACAAATGAGCGATTTATAAATTGGACATACCCGTACAGATGTTCATGCCTATACTGGGCTGCTTTATAGAACTGTACTTACTGTTCTTCGATGAGAAAAGCAATATGAAAGAGAGTAATACACTGTACATTAAATGTAGAAAATTCACGGCCTGAACTCAATCTAGGGATCTTCGGATTACTGTCCTGACATTTAACCTATAAGCAACCATGGGTATGGACGCCTTTCGCTATTAACATGCCCTTTGTGTATAGGTTAAAGTAAAGTTCCTTCTTCACAAGCAAAGAATATTAAATGGCGAATAATTGATACATGTACTAGTAACTGTACATGGGTCTATGAGGAATTTTTCACGCCATACCTTTGGATGTTTATAATTAAATGCAAATAATATTAAAGAAAATTTCACGGTCTGGACTGGAACCAAGGATCTTCGAGTACCGTCCCGATATTTCTAAAGTCTCGATTAGTGGTTGAAGCATCGGAACAGTAACCCGAAGGTCCCTGGTCTGAGTTCCAGGGCGTGGAACTTTCGTTACTATTTTCTAGATTTAATTACTATCACCAAGAGGTATACCATAAAAACTTCCTCTTGGACACATTTACAGTTATTAGAGTAGTACATGATACATTATGATTAAATGCTCTATGACCTTATATGTGGTTATAACAAATGCGTAACTTCTACCCATGTGATTCATATCTAGAAGGAACACAATTTAATAGATTGAATGATAGATTGAATGAATTTATTTGTCCTATATTCTTTAATTTAATTTTATGATCAAATTTTATTTCACATTTTTTATTACATATATGCATTTTTACTCTTTTTAGGGTTTTAGCATCATCTAAAACCCTATTAACGACGGCACAGAAGTATGTATGTATGTAATGTATATGTCACACGCCATAACTTATGAAAGGATTGACCTAGAGCTTGAACTTTTGTACACACGTAGGCCCTATACAGAGGACGGTGCGAAAAATATAGCGAATCCTCTAGGGTGGGCCAAACCATGTGTTTTTGTAGTTTCCCCAACTGACTTCCTTTCATGTCTATGGAGTTTTGATTGCATGGAGCAATTTGTGACGTCAGAGTTTGACTGTTTGACGTCAGAATTTAAAGAACTCCATTTGAAGTATAGCGAATCCTCCCGCTACTGCTCGTAACATTTTGATGCTAAAACCCTTATATCGTTGGATAGCGATGCCTTAACTATTTTTTTTTCTTTTGTAATTCTCCGTGCCCTCCGTGCTTGTAATTCTCTCCTTTTCTTCATCATTTCGTTCTCACTGGAAAGCAACAACAGCCCATTACGCTTATGTATTAGCAACACAATTCTGCTCTCGTTTGTCCTAAGAAAATAGGGCCTCTTCAGTTAATGAACATTTATTAGCTTATTATAGCCACATTGAAATATTGTATCATTAAAGGCTTTGAAAATGTAACTGAGATACAAGATTCTATTGGGAAAAAAATGCATCCGCGTTGCAATCCCTGTAATTTTCTAATTAGCTGCGCGGTGTAAAACTGCATCTGAATAAAAAATTCTTTACATTTTTACAACTTTTATTGCCTATATTTGATTTTGTCTGAAAATATTTTTCTCAAATGGATTTCTGCAGCTAACTAGAGTAAATCAGAAAACCAGAGTGCATCATCAACAAATGAACTAGAATCTTTTTTTTTCCAAAGCAAAACTTAAAAAAAAATAAATTCTTTTGATAAATGTTGAATAATCTTTATAAAATCTTCTCGAACAAGAAGTTGTTTAAAAATTTTAATACTTTCTTGAAGAAAAATTCTTTAAGATTCTCTGGGCCATATTTGCTTTTCATATGTACCCTTAAATCCATAGAAGGGGGAGTTTTAAATGTTCGCTTTAAATTATAATATTATTCAAAATTTTGAACATTTGTTGAGATCATCTGAAAAGAAATGGCTTGCACGTGTTTATTATTTATCTTTTTTTTTCAGTTTAACCACAAGTTTCCGGCATAGAGGGATAATAACGTTGTTTTTCATACGAGAATTTAAATAAAAATCATCATTTTTGAAGTTTTTAAATTTTAGGGCTTTTTTATTTCTTTTTTTTTGTACCTTTAAGGATATTATAATATCTCCTGTTCATGAGTTGTTTAACTTTAGAACATTCGCTACATCTATTATAAGAAAAAAATTATGAAATACAGAAATTCAGTCAATTATGGGATATTTTTTTTATTTATATTTAATTTCGCACGGAAATAATAATGCAAGTTTAATTCGTTTATTTCAAGAAACATCAAATGAAATACTCTCCTTAAATTCTAGACATAGTCCTTATTAAAGATACATAATGAACAGTTAACTTAGTTTATGAATTAGAAATAAGCTGATCAAACATGAAGAAAGCGTTCACAATCCTTTTTAAATGTTTTTGTTTTTAAAGTTTTAAAATTTTTATTGCATTTTTCACTCAAATTTCCATTTAAAATTCAATAAATTATCCGCAATCCCGTTTCTACTGAGAAAGGAATTCTAAATTGTTCCTGAATTTGAAAAATAAAAATCTAAAATCAATATTGACTCATTTCAAAGCAGATTTTCTACTTTATAAAGAATTAAATTCATTTTATGTTTATTAAGTTCTCATTAATATTTATTAAGAACCGCACAGTTTCATATGTTATTCTAGTGGGCTCTTTTTTGGCATATTTCTCATATCTATCTGAAATAATAATAACATGTTTGTGTAAATACATACGTCAACGATATTGCGAGAAATGAAAAAGAAATGCGGATTACGGCCTTGAATTAAGTTACTGCTAAGAAGTGGATTCGAAAACTGACTTTAAGAGATAAAATATTTATAAAAAGCATTTTATAAAGCTTTATCCTCTACAATGCAAATAATTTTTTCTTAATTTATAGTCATTGTCAATTTTCCTTATATTTTACCCTCTCGCACCCCCCCCCCCTCTCCTTAACGTACCCTTCCATCCTCCCAGTTTGCTATTTTCTTTTCAACGGCGATCAATGTAACTGTTCCTTTTTTGTTATATTTTTTTAATATTTCACTAAGCATTGCTTTGTAAGGATAAAAGTTTTATCAGTTTTTCTTCCTTGTTTTCTGCTTCTTTTTTTTTAATAAGGCCATCTCGCTTCTTTCCTCCCACCCCCCTCCCTAATATTAAAACGTTCCTCGGTGCCAAAAGAGTTATAGATATTGTTGCCGAGGCACGAATTAAGGACGCATGCGCGGGGAACAAGGAGATCTTTGGCTCGCAGCCAACTCAGATCCAATAAAGTGATGGCAGCTTCAAGTTCTTCTAGCCAAGAAACGTTCTCCCAAAACATTTCTCATTTCTCGCGCAGAATCTTGGATTTTTCCCTCCCCACCCCCGCTTCCTTCTTCTTTTTTCCTTTTTTTTACCCCCCTTTCCCTTACCCCCCTCGTCATTATTTTAAGGTAATGTTCGTGTTACTCCTGCATTTTCTCTTTCCTCTTCTCTTCTTCTGAATGAAACCAACTCATTTCCTAAATCCATTACAATCTGACTTACACGCATAAAATGTTGCAAATCAGTTCAATTAATCTTAGCACTAAAACGGCAATAATTAAGGAGAAATTTCGTTTCAGGATATTTGTTTTATTTAGATCTTAAAAAGAAATGCTCTTCGTTTTGCCCCCTCCTTTCTCTTAATATTGGACCGATTTTAAATCCTACCGCGGACTGTGGAGTTTCTTCGTCGAGCTCAATTGGAATTTCTTGGAAATTATAATATAAACGAGTAAGAGGGAACGGATTCGAATAAACCAATAGAAAAGGATGAAGAGGCAGCAAATCGAAAGAAGGAAGGAAAGAGGAACAGTTGCAGGAGCGCGTCGAATGTTTAAGAAGTGTTTACATTGAATCCCAAACTGGAAAATAGACATCCCTCCGGAGAATCTCCTTAAAGTCTTAAGGCTTCCAAACTATCTGTACGCGGTTTTCAGTTTGGATCAGACAGTCAACTCTTTATGGTAACGTCTAATGCAAATTTTGCTGCGACTGCTTAGCCTATTTGGTTGCAATAATCCCAGACCAGTAATAAGACCGAAGGGGTTTACGCAATTACGACTACATGGGAGGAATGCTGTATATTTTGAATAATCCGTTGTGCTTGACAGCGTGACGCGACCTTCTGAAATTGCCTTTTATCGCCTCATCGGCTTTAAAATCGATTCATTGCGATGGTTTTTACTCAATGTGGTCCTAGTTCAACATTGGAGGCTTGCGGCCTAACCACAAATGCTAGAACATAAATATATACGAACTCATGATAAATTTAAGAAAACGAACAGGATGGAATGACAATACAGAAAATCGAAAATGCACCTTGGGGATGATACATGCTAAACGATACAAAATATTAAATTATTTATTAATATTCTATTAAATATTTCTCATTTCCGATTGAAGGGTACTTATAGGTCGCGACTTTATTTCTCATTAGTACCTCTAGTGAAACGGAAGGAACAATTTATTCTAGAATTTTATTTGCATAAGTATTTAAACTATTAGTGTCCCTTATTTGCTTGATTTATACGAAAATCAGCGGTTTTAATTCTGCCTCGATTTTTAATTAACAATTCAAATATTTCACTGAAAAGAATAAACTAATCAAATTAATCCTAGGCCAATAAAGCTCATGTTGACGTCAAAATAGAATAAAAAACTTTTAACATCAAAATTATGCGATCTATAGACCTCCAGAAATTTTAATTGTAAATAGAGGGTTAGTTTTAATTCCGTAAAACGTTTTAAAAAATCACAATTAAAAACTCCGCAAAGAATAGCAATTTTTATTATAATGAAATAGAACTAACCCACAATGTTTTTCTTATTTCATTTTACAAATCTTTGATAATACAGCACACATCTTTATGATACTCCATTTCATGCCACATGCTCTCAGCACATCATGATCGAATAGAGTCACAGCAGGTAATGAAGGTTACGAAGATCTTGGAGATTTGCTGGAAGTGGAGGAAAATACTATCCTTCACAAATCCTCACAAGAAATCACAGAGAGGTAAATTTTGTGTTAATTTATGTGTCAATAACCTAACCTAACCTAGCCTAGCCTAACCTAAACCAACTTAATCTTTCCTGTGGAGGTATGTGTTAATTCATATGGGTTTCCATGGTATTCTACGTAGTGTTTTAGGCGAGCACTGCGAACACTAATCTGCGACGATTAACATTCGGATAACCGATTACACAGAAGAGATTTCAAGTTAGAGAAACATACAGAGTGAACATAAAGTCTTTATCTGATAAAGAAAATTAATAGAAAAATATATATCAAATAGATACATACGGTTTTTTTTTAGTATTACGATCTCCATCTCAAAAAGTTTTTAAACTGGCGATACGGTAGGAGCCGAAGCAATGAAGCTGTCGCTAACATCATATTGAAAATGGCGTCTATGAGAGAGAATGATCAATGCCTTCTGAATATCAACTATGGGTAATTTATCAACGGGAAGGTGCCCCGCCACACTGAGTACGTGAATTCCTCGATTCAACGTTTCCCAACCGATGGTTTGGAAGAGATGGTCCTACAACATGGCCCCCACGTTCTCCGGACATAATACCCTTAGGATTTTTTCTATGGGAATATCTATTATAAAATGAAATTTCAAGTTTTTGCTTAAGAGTTAACAGTTGAGTTTTTTGAAATTTGAAAATTTAACTATCCAATAAGGGAGCATTATTTTCAAGTCCATTTTGGGATTGGCTGTTGTAAACAATTTGAAAAAAATAATTGTTTCTATTGTTACGACAGTCTCGTTGTTTAAATTAAGAATGGGCAGAAGAATTTTAATTATTGCATTTTTTTTGGTATAATAATCTGAATATAGCAAAGACATTTTTTCTTCATTAAAATCTAATGTCCATTCATTGATAACATGGGTTTTTACATTTGAAAAGTAAAAATCAAATACCGAGACATAAAATTATATGATGACTTATTTAAGCTTACCAGATTTTCTGGATGCCCAGTACGGATACAAAGACTTAACACCAAGCACAGGCATAGCAGAGTGGGGAGACAAAGAAGATGATATTGCACCTGATTTTTAAAGATTTAATATCTGTACATCACTTTGTTACAAAACAAACTATTGTGAATATTTTGCAGATCCATGAATAGCTTATAACAATTTGTCATTCTCAAGAAGCATATCATAGAATTGACAACATGTTAGATCAATGTTACACAGAACAATCGAAATACTCTCAAAATGCTCACTTTCAGCTGCGATTTCGCAGGTATCCAAACGTTGTTTACCTGAAAGAAAGCTTGCTCCACAGGTGCATTTGTGCCGGAAACGCTGAATGAAAACACGAGCAATAGCTGTAAATTTACAGCAGGCACGTACATCATTCGCTTTGAAATGTTGAAATATCTGCACCCATTTTTGATCAAAGAAATGTTTTGTGAGTTCCATTCTTCCAGCTTAGCAGGTGATAAAAACTGTTTCACATAAGTTAGCTCATCAATCAGATCGATATCAACAATTTTCCCTGGGAAGATTCATTTACGATGGCGCTGAATGGCTGAAGTTATTCTTGTGGAAAGTACGGACAAGACGGACAACAAGCGGAAAGTACGGACAAATACGGACGCAAAAATTAGTACAGACAAGGGGGTTGAAAATACAAACTGTCCGTACTAAATACGGACGTCTGGTAAGTTTAACTTATTATCTGATTTCTGAAATATGACCCTTTTATTGCAACCAGATTATTTTTAACCTGGTTGCAACAGCGGCTTATAGAATAAAGTGCCCCCCCCCACCTGGCTACGGCAATGGAATAAAGTTTAATAGAAAATTCAAGAACTGAATATATAAGCCTTTCGAAATATGCGAATTTAATAAGTGCAGTTTGAATTCATCTATACGGAGGGTTGATTCAGATAAAATGAGACGACCAAAGTTCTGTTACTGTGGTGTAATACAATGGCGCCACCATCGGTTGTATTCGATGTGAGAACCACGTTGTTGGACTATCGCCCGGCACCGTAATTTCCACTGAAGTAGGCTGAGTTTGAGGGACTCCTTGGGAAGTTCGTTCCACACCTGCTGACACACTTTCCATAACCCATCAACTTCAGGAGACCAAAACTTCTCCTGAGGAGGCGACTTCCAAGCCGTCGTTTCAGGAGACCAAAACCACAGAAATCCATCGGTGATGCGTCAGGAGATTTTACAGGCACATGAGAGAAGGGAATAACTCGTATGCCCGTCTCCTGTTCCATCTTCCTGAAGTAAGCCACAGATGACTTGGCAGTGTGGCTTGATGCCTTATCCATGTGGATCCAAACTTTTGATTGCTCACCAGGGTACAGACGTGGGATATCCTGCCGATATATATGGTCCATTACATTACTCTGGAAGTAAGCTGCACTAATTTTACAGTTTCCAGGAACTCGACGAATCGTGAGCAGTCCACGTGAGCAATATCCGGCAACCACCATGAAGACCTGTGAAAACTTTTCCTTGCACCTTCGGACAAAATCGGACCTGGCCTTGCCCCCTCTTTCTTGATAGTAAATTGCCCTGGGTTTGTTGGTGTCATCGAGGTACACCCAAGATCTAGAACATTCCAAACCTCTTCTCACGTGCCTCTCTGCGCTCTGCCTACCTTGTGCACTATATGATAAATATGTCAGGTAGCCTCGAAATAATATTTTTTTAATAAAATAAAAAATAAAATAAAATAGTAGGAGACAACCCGCTTCCATCGGTTACCTGCAAGATGGTCTTCATACAGTTTTCTGGCGTTGGTGAATCGTTCCTGCACGTGCCTTGTCTCTGAAGTTCACTTTATCCTATATTACTTTTTATTGTCATTTTAATCGCCAGTGAAATATTGTACTATCTTATCATTTAGTATACTTTCAATTGTTAATGTAAATTTTATTTTTTATATATTAGATCTTTCTGTTGTTGTTTTATCTCCTACGGTGTGCACAATAGTAAGATTAAATAAATAAGTAAATAAATAAATAAATAGTAAATCAGGGAATCATGATGGCCATCTCTTTGTCCTGGGCGTCTTTTGTGGCAAATTTCGATTGAGATACACACTATTTATAGAATTTATATATTTATAGATCCCTTACAACACATTATATACAATGAATAGCGTAATGTTGTTATGGTCACAAAATGTAAAATCCAGTGGATATTTCTTGAATATTCAAGATAGCTCCTAGATATCTACTCGTCTAGAACAGTGCTTCTCAAAATGTTGTATGATACTTGTGGTACTTTTTCTGAAAAAAACAATGTGGACGTAAATTAACGATTCATTGACAGTGGTACTTCAGTTATCAGTCAACTCACACGGAGTGGTACTTGTTTAAAAAAGTTGAGAACCAGTGATCTAGAACATTTGGATATCCAGGGGAAGATTCAAAATAGACCATCTCTGGAATTTTTTTAAATGATCCATCTTGGATATTGGAAATCTATCGGATAGCCCCTATAGAGATATAACTATGCTGTATGGGATTGGATATATTTTTGATAAAGATTTTGAGTGAAGAAAAAATATAATTTTTATTTTTGATAAATTTGTAATAAAAAATATTTTTAATACTTGATGAATATTTGATGAATTTTTGGGCAGTTATTATCAGTATTAAGTTTAAATTTTTTTGGACGGTATAATTTTGATGTTAAAATCTTTTTATGTTTTTCAAATAATTAAATTTCATTATTTTTTCTTGTGTTGAGGATTGTTATTTCTTTATAAGTATTATGAAAATTTCGAATTAAACATTTGACGATATTTTTTAAAAATCTGCTATGGCTTAGGAATATTATTAGGAAGTAAATAAGTCAAAAACTACTAATGTAAAACTTTGCAGCACTTTCCCAAAACAGTCTTCTTCGAAATAAGCACCTTTGAAGGAAATAAGGAAGCAGGTGATGAATTAGTAATTCAGTGTTCAATGAGAGTCGTTTGACAATTGGAGTTCTAATGATGTTCTTCCTTCTTTCTTTCTTCCCTTTCTCTCAGGAAAGCACAGTTGGGAGAAAGGTTGGGTGGATCGGCGGCGGAAGAAGTAGCCCACCCCGTGTCCCATGGCGGTGGAACTACCTGTTCGGGTAGGAGGAGCGACGCTCGAGGGATCACGAAACTGACACACGGAACAACGTTTTGGACAAATTACAATACGACGCCGACGCCATATTAATCTTCCGTTTCATTGAACGGCCAAATGAGGAAATTAAGTTTTCCTAAAATCCTTCGCTTTCATTCGAATCTAATTTATCAAGTTCCGTTTTTTGATGCGTTCCGGGTTTTCCCTCCGGACATCTCCGTTTTTCGTTCACGGATCCAATCTATTGCAAATTTCAGAGGAAAAAAGGTTTTTGCCATCCGAAATCAGATGCATCCGAAGGCCTAATGGCGAAAGGAACACAGCTGCCCCGCTGCTTCTATTTCTAATCGCCGAGCCAATTTGGTTCCCTGGAGTAGAAGAACCGTCAATCTATACATAATCCAATCATCGATTTCACCCAATGCACTCTGAAGCCTCCTCCGATCCGGTTACACGATTTTTCAAAAGTTATTTTCTATGACGAAAGGCTTAAACTTAGTACAATTAATTAAAATTGCTCGACATTTTAATTGCAATGGAAAGCATAGAACTACGACGAAACCTAAGACTAAATAGAATTTCAACACGCTACTCTATAGCTTAATGATCAATTGGACCACCCACATACAGTATACAATATTGTGACATTTGGCATGTCAGTAAATTGAAAAATTCCAAATCATGTTACTGGGTGTGCTCACCGACTATCTGCGCGCTCTTCATGGAGTGAACCACTGCGCTATTTTTTCATTGAAGAAAATTTTGAAGTTTATGGGGAATCACTGCTTTTTGTTTCTTTTGAAGAAATGGAATAAAGAAAGTGTTTGAACGGAGAGCTGTCAGCATCATTTTACGATAATGTGATCTGAAGAAGAACACAGTGGAGTTCGAAAACGTTGAACTCCTTTTCAAATTAATTTTTATTTTATTAAGTAACGGAAGAATGGAGCTACTTAATAGTTTTACAATGTCCGTTGCCTCTTTAATATTTTCTGCATTTTTTGACGTAGAAGTTGAAATTCGGAATGTAGTTCCACTTCACTATTTAGTTAAAGGGGGTGGGAGTTAAAGGGGTCCATCTAGCCTATATGGTATATAGGTAAGTAAAGGAGTGAAATAGGCTATGCCGATTTCTCTAAGCAAGATCTACATTACTATGAAATTTGGGCCAAATTAGCCCAATGAGATCGGAGTTGCGGGGGAATGAATAGGAACTTGAGGCTGCTCTATTTGATTGAGCACTTTTCATCATCTCAAATATGCAAATTAGGACACATCCAGATTCTATCTCGAAAACCGTAAGAGATACACAAAAAATTCCAATTGCACATTTGTTCAACAGCAAATTTCAAACAAAACAAAAAAAAATGTTCACCAAAATCCGGTGAGCGGATCACCCACAATCCTCAAATTATTTCATGCACCATCCTCATCCTGTTCTGGAAAGTTCCACAATTTAGCATAAATTCACCAGTTTCCTGTGCAATTGGTATAAAAAGGCATGTTGAAGCTGAGAAAAAATCAGACCAAAGCAAGATGGCACAGTTCACTAACCAAGAAATGATCAACATGGTCCTCTGCTTTGGTGAGGCGAGGCAAAATTTTCATGCAACAATCAGGCATCGTTGAAAAATGTCGTGCGGAATTATGCTATGGTGCAAGTGGACATCACATTGAAAACTATCTTGATTGATGGAAAGACTTACTTTGTATCAGATGACTGTTTGTAAGCAACGAACAGTAGAAGAGCCAATTGTCCTGTTGCAGAGCTTGCAATGAGGATTGTGGGTGATCCGTTCATCGGATTTTGGTGAACATTTTCTTGTTTTGTTTGGAATTTGCTGTTGAACAAACATGCAATTGGAATTTTTTGTGTATCTCTTACGGTTTTCGAGATAGAATTTGGATGTGTCCTAATTTGCAAATCTGAGATGTTGGAAGGTGCTCCATTAGATAGAGCACCCTCAAGTTTCTATTTATTCCCTGTATTGTAATTTGCCTAACTACATTGGTATCCAAGATAAGGAGGTGTCCAACGATTTTTGACTCATCCTGTATTTTAATACCCACTGCTTAAGCGTTATCCCAACGATACTGTTCTTTAGATTCACTGCGTAAAAGCCTTTTCCAATCTTCCATATCTTAAAACAGTATTTCAAGAGCAGAACAGAAACATGGATAGAAGGAGTCTATGAAATTTCCCTTACAATAAATATCACAACTGAATCAATAAAGCCATAATAATTTTCAATATATTTCCCTTAGCCTTAATGGGTGTTTTGAAATAATTATTTGGAATGGAATCAAAATAAATAAATGGGGGTAAAAGTTGTTTGCATTATTCCCATATTAAATGGCTTATCAAAAATTTATTTGGGTAATGAAATGTATGAAGTGGATTTTGTGAAAACTGATTATGCTCACTAAATGAAATCGTCCAATCCTCTTGGGAACTGTTTTTTTTTCATTATTATTATGAGCGGAGATGGAAGGATGGGGAAGCCTTTAAATAAATTATTTGGACATATATTATACAGATCAAGCAGAGTCCATTGAGCTCTCAACAGAAGCCACCAAAGTGAAGGGGATGACGGTTGGAGTGTATTGATTTTTTTGTTATTAAATTTTTTCCAGTTGCTCTTCGTTTGCTGAAAACTCCGGACTCCGTGCAAAGAAAATGGTTTTCAAAAAAATTCTAAAACGAACGCATTTTCTGTACTTGCTCAATCTTTTATCATTTTCTGTACTGCCAACGTGGAAAACAATGGCAATGTTTCTCTACCGATTATAGAAAATAATTATATCCTTCTTTACTTCTGTCATTGCTATCTTATTATTTTTATCTGTTAATATCGCTTGTGCCCCTAAATTCATGTATTTTATTGAAGTTTATTTATTCAGTTGTTTAGCCAGGAAACAGTCAATAATGCGCTGCTGTGTTTCTCTTTTATCATTACTATGACACTTCTTACTGTTCTTTTTTTTTTTTTTTTCCTGTTTTCAAAATCATTTTTCTTCCTGACTTGACAGTATTATAAATATGATAAAAACGATATATACAGGGTGTCCAGGAAGTTCCCTTCCAATCACTTTATTTAAAGGGTAATATGGTATAGTCCGTCTCGTTATATCAGTAGAGAAACTCCTATGACTGAAGTGAGTTTTGCAAACTCAAATAAATACGCCTAAAAAGGTGCTCCGCATCTGCGCACAACTGACTTATGACGTTATGAGCTTTGATCTTTCCCCGAAGGTCAGCTTTCGATAGGATAAAAATGGCTGAAGCTGAAAGTTCCGAGGGATCCGAGGCGACTTTCTGTTCTCCACGCAATTCTAAATAAAATAATAAAGTCACTTTTTCTACGTTTTGGAAGAAAAAAGGAAAGAAAAAAAAACCTATAAAATCAAAAATGTCCGAGTCGTGTGACATAGGAGGAGGACCTTTCTAAAGAGGTCACGTTAATCAGTGAATTTCTCTATCGATATATTGAGACGGACTATACCATATTAGCCTTTAAATAAAGTGATAAGAACTGAACTTCCTGGACACCCTGTATGTATCGTTTTTATCATATTTATAATATTCTGTCAAGTCAGGGTGAGTTTAAAGTCGCGCACATCAAAGTTTAATGGGCCGTAATTCAGTGAACACGCATTGAGTTTCGATTTCCTCCCGGTAGATGTTAGTGCAGATTGTTTCGAATGTATTTCAATCGGTATCAGTGATCTCGTGCTCAGAGACTTCATTTCTGAAGCGTTTGTTGTTCAAGGCCGCGTCATGTTGTTTTGCCAGGAACAGCGAATATGCATCTTTTGAATGAATTTTTCTATCAGCGCGCCATTTCCCAAGGATTGTGGCCCCCTCGCTCGCTAGATTTATCACCCCCTGATTTCTTCCTATGGGGTTATCTGAAAAATGTGGTTTATTTGAATAGTCCAGACACAATTGCTGAGCTGAAAACGAACACATCAATCTGCACTAATCGCAAGCAACGCCGTAAATTGAACCTCAAACTAAGCTGAATGGCGTGGCGCTGGGTAGTACGAGCCAAATTTGGGCGACTGTGTTCGCGCGGCGCGGCCCGGCCCGGCGCTGCCTGGCTGGTTCCCCCGCTCCCCACTACCTCATCCCGAAGAGGTCCGCCTTCCACTCCAACGTGACGTACTCTGGTTGGTTGGTTTATTAGAATTTTTGGCGTCGACTACTAAGGTCATTTTGCGCCTTTTACACAATTTATATCTGTACGCAGCCCGGGACAAACACAAACGTCCATGCCCACGGTGGGATTCGAACCCACGACCAGGCGGACGCGAGAACTAGAAAGCCTACGCCCTAGCCCTCTCGACCACCTGGCCGGCTGACGTACTCTGCTCTCGCATCGGAGTCAGTAGCACGAGCAGTACCAACCTTGTTTAATACCGATAGCATTTACCATGTTTTTCATCAAAAAGTGTCGAGGAAATGAACAAATACTGGTAGTTCAATTAGCTTTTGGCGTACCGTCATTTTGTGAACACAGTCGCCCAAATTTGTCTCGTGCTAAGCAGCGCCACGCCATTCAGCTTAGTTTGAGGTTCAATTTACGGCGTTGCTTGGGATTTGCGACCCCAAGTGTCTTATATCACTTTAATCGCCTGAATTTCGTCTACGTCGTAGTGTAGTTTTTTTGAAGGAGATAATTTACACCCTGTATATAGTTCGTTGTTGATAGATCGCATCATTACTCCTGTGAAAAAAGTAGCTCATGTTCATAAAAAGATTGGGCAGCCCTGAATTAGACAAGCTTTACACCTTGGCAATTGAAATTAGATCTCTCTCTTCAATTGAAGAAAAGTTGGGGATGTAATGACATTGCATGAAGGGGATACGGGTAATATTGAAGAGTATTAAAAAAGTAAAAAACCGATTTATAAAAAAGTATGAAACACTTTATTACCTTTTGAATAAAGCTAATGGAAGGTTACTTCCTGGATACCTGGTGTATGAGCTTCAGTTATCATTGTCATTATCAAGCTTGCCAGAAGCAATTTTAAACCTGATAATGCATGAACGCACAATTTTAAAAAAGAAACTCTAAGGATAATAAGTTTCTTCTTAGATCTTTTCCTCTTCCCTGAGTTTCTGTTTTTAATTCGTTTAAACGCGACAAGCCCAAAAGATAAAAACAAAGTTCCCTCGCCAAGCGCATCACCATCTCCCTAAGTTGTAGAGACCAGAAAGTAATCTCCACAAGAACCCGAAAACTACGGATTAAATTCATTTCCACCATCAGATATCATAACATCTTCCCTTCTGGCCTATATTTATAACCCTTCCGCTCCTGTAAGATTAAGAAAACACCGTTTTGCTTTACTGAAGAGATTTATTTCTCCCATCCCACCCCCAACCTTGTGTAAATTTTTCCTCCTTCATGAATTGTGATCGGATTTCTTCTCACTTTCTCTCCTTCTCTCTTTCTCTCTCTCTCTCTCTCTTTTTTTTTTCTGTGCGTGTGTTCGCGCGTGGATATGGGTATGATCGCCTCCCTTTACAAAATAGCCTCTGGGGGGGATTTGGGTCTCTTGGAGGAGCCTCCCAGGGCCTTAAGCAACCGTCAGTTAATAAACTCTTCTTAGGCGCAGGGGGGATGTTGGTTGGGTGGAGGTGAGTGAGTAGGTGGTGGTGGTGGTGGGAGGAGGAGAGATGAAGAAAGGGTCGTTGTGGTCTCTACGCTTGTACGCTTGGCTAACCCTTGCTTCGTTTGCTTCTTAAGGTTTGGCGAGAGCCAAGAGCCGCCTCTTGAAAACGTGCTCACGAGCAAGACCTCACTGTGAGCCCGTATACCATCCTTATCAGTGCGTCGGAAAATGAGGAGAACGGAGGGAGGCAAAGGGAGCTTTCCGAACCAAGATCCCATTCTCTCATTCCATCACCTTTCTCACCTTTCTTTGCGCAGGTGCGGAAGCTTATCAGATTATCCCACGTCGGTTGACTGTCCTCACAAGGTTTTCGTGGTGAAGCAGATAAGAATACCATGCGCCCTATTCACGCGTCACGAGCGATAACGGTGTCGCCGCCATCGTGCGGTGGGAAACGGAACATTTACTCCGAGATACTGTTCCGAAAACATTTTTCATAATTTCAAAGAAAACTTTAAGGGATTGCTAATAAGAGCTACGAAGAAAGCTAAAAAACAAAATGTAACACAAAAAAGCTTAAGTAAAAAATAAAATATTTTCCACAATGTCTGAAGAATATGAAATTCTCGTTTAAACATTTGCTATATTTTCAGCCATTCATTTACTCTACTTGAACACGACGACCCTTAAGAAGTTTGTGCTATGAAAAGTACTGTCTATTATTAACCTACTACTACCAGACCTGAACCAAATCGCTAAAGAATCAAAAATTCTATACAATAAGTAGTTGTTTCAGGCATAAGGAAGTTTTAAAAATATTTTGTTTATCATACCATCTTATACGCTTTCTTATATTCTGCGCGCAAGACTTTACACGAAAATCTTTCATGTTTTTCCATTAAAACCAATTTTATAAGATAACACGAATAGTAAATATTTCACTTAAAATCAAAATAACCTCATTAGTCATATACTGGCTTCGGTTTCTAAAATTTCAAGTCCATCAAAGATCCCACTGCAATCGTGTAAGATTAACTGGCAGATTTGTTGCGATAATTGGGCCATAAAGAATATTAACGCGATGCATTCTGCAAGGACCGAGTACAACGAGGCAATTAGCTCAAAATCATTGGTGCCTTCGATCCTGATTAACGATCGTAGACAGAACGATAATAAATTTTCTGTTAAGCACATGTATCTTGTCGTATAGTTCCATTTCGTAACAAATACATGCTAGATGAAAATTCTTTTTAATTGGATAAACAGCTACGAATGTCAGGGTATATTTGAATTTTTTTCCGGCCAGTGCGATCTTTTACGTGGCAAGAATGTATATAAATTTTTGTACGGCTGTTATTTTACAATACTACAGGGCGATTCTAAAATCTTGCAACCCACAATTTCCGTCATATCTCCCGTAAATGTAATGTCATTTCGAAATCTGCGGTGCAGAAACTTCGTTTTATGCATGACAGATAGCGATATTAGTAAAGGCACAGCCACGTGACATGGAATTCAACATGGAATTTAGTGTTCAATAAAAGATATTCATTGTGGTGTTATTTGAAGACTAATTCCTTGAAAAGTCTTCACATAGGGTGTCTTAAGCAGTTTGCAGTACCAAATAAATCAAGAATACGCCATTTAGTTCAGAAATTCAGGAAACAAAATTGTTGATCGGGTCATCAAACGTGGACCACGCCCACTTCAATCACCTGATTTAATGTCA
Source organism: Rhysida immarginata (assembly GCA_023313115.1). Lineage (NCBI taxonomy): Eukaryota > Metazoa > Arthropoda > Chilopoda > Scolopendromorpha > Scolopendridae > Rhysida > Rhysida immarginata. The sequence continues at coordinate 6,133,558 of JAHWFO010003124.1, forward strand.
CTAGACTTATTTGTCTCGTCTTATTTCAAAGAAATTATACAAAAACAATCCGAAAACCATCAACGCATTAACGGACAACACCACCGATATGTTGGAACCTATTGCTGCAAATATCTGTCGTCAAGTTGTTCTTGGCGCAAAACGGTGTTCATCTTCAACATTGACCACAGATCAGATTAATGCAGACAATAAAATGCGGGGTTAGTCAAAGTTATGTTAACACGTTCAAGTACTATATAAGCAAATATCTCGGCTACTATCACAGCTATTTGCAAGAAAATTGGAGCGCTTACGGGGACCACATAGTCATGTAATCGGTTCAATTCATCTAAAGATGCTAATAATTTTAACTAATACAAAGAGTGCCATAATTTTGATTAACTCTTTATATACACCATCTGGCTATTCGTAACAGGACACCCCGCTACCAGTAAATTAAAACGGACCCTGCACGACAACCGTATCTTGTAGGACCACCTTTCACCACAATGACTTCTGCAACTCTTCGAGGAAGACTTTCCACTAATTTGCGATACGTGTCGGCGGGAATCTTGCTCCATTCATCCTTCAAATTGGCAACAGCTCAGTGGTGTTTTTGGTCGCTTGGCCTGGCCCTCAACCGACGCTCCAATTCGTCCCAAAGGTGTTCAATGGGGGTTGATTGAGGTCTGGACTTTGGGCTGGTCAGTCAAAGTTTCCCCACACCCGTTTCCTCAAACTAGGTGTTAATAACGCCTGCTGCAAAACAGGGAGCATTGCCGTGCTGAAACAAGTATGGGTCATTACCAAAGTGTTCACACAATTGCTACGCTTCGGCATAATGGTTCCGCGAACTAAAACAAGAGGACCAAGACCATATCACGAAAAGCAGGACCAAACCAAGATGCCACCTCCTCCGAATTTCACTGTAGGTACGACAGTCTTGTAAATATCCCATCAATGGTTCACTAGTTGACTTACCCTCTCCATCTAACTTCACGTATATATGAGGATTCGGTTCATTACTAGGATTATGTCGAGCATTCGCCAAATCCACACACGTTCATCGGACCGCCACAACTGGTAACGGGATTCATCATTCCATAGGATGGCTTTCCATTGTTTTGGAGTCCAGTAGCGGCGTTCCTGGCACCACTGTAACCGACAGGTCGCACTGAGGGCTCTAATATTTGGCTTGTGAACTGGTGCTCGTCCATGAAAACCAAATACGACGATCTCCCGGCGGACGATACGATCACTTGCATCACTAGATGAGGCCCATCGAAAGTCCTCAGCCAACATGTTTAACGAAGCCTTCCGGTTTGACATCATCACACGTTGGAAGCATAGACGGTCGCGATCTATCAATTTCATCGGTTTACTGGGTCTGGGTTGGCATATTATAACCCCCTCTCGCTTCCACTTCAAATTAACACCACTCACTGTCGAGCGGGGTATCTAAAATTTGCTGGAAATCTCACGGATCGAATGCCCAAACCTGTGGGCTCCAATGATCATCCCTCTTTCCTCCGCACTAAGTTCGCGTCGTCTGTTCATATTGACTTCAGTAGATGCTATGACTGAATGAACGTTGCCTTGCACTTTTGGAGATGTGTCCAGTGACTAATTGCCAGATAGTGTACTTTGCCTTAATTTTACATTGGATTGCAGGACTTCAAAGTCACTATGTACCTGGTTGATATCAATTGTACGTTTAAGTACACAGTCTATGATTAAATTGAAAAATGCCTTATTCTAATGGATTAGAGAAGCTTGTCTTTCTCGCAGTTTTGAAATAACGTTCAGAATTTATACAAACAATATATATATATATATAACTGGTAAAAAGAATTTTGAAGAAGGAAGTTTTTTAAAAAATGTAGAAAAACGTGAAATTTTATTTGGGCTCTTCCGTACTAATGAACTCCAATCTAAAAATCGATGAAAGCCTCACGAGTCTTTTTGCTATAGATAAGAATAAATATGTAAAGAATGAACCTTTTATCTTTGTCTTGTCAACTACAAGATATTGTATTAACATTTTATATCGACATGTGTAATTTATTCACTGATCGTATATTTTCTCGTCAATTTGTTACCTGCCCTCGTTATTTTTGAACAGACATTGGAAGAAATGTTCTTCTTTTTTCCCCTTTAACTTCCATTGAATTTCGTGTAATTCAGTGGCCGTTGATCGATCGATTTCTGAACTTCTTCCGACTGCTTATTTGTTACGAGGCATTTGCAATGACATTATTGACATGGCTTTGTCAAAACAGTGAAAAATGAAATTAAGTATCTGCTGTTTCCTTCGGATCTTTTTATTCGGGTCTTTCTATACTGTTGTTTGTCTTCTCTTTTTATTTATTTTTTACTCTCATCTTTCTTTGTTACTAGAAGCTTCTGTCATTTCTCATAAATGGACGCGACTTTTTATCTCTGACGTTGGAAGGAACGATTATGTATTAATCGAATTGTGCTCGATTCACTTTGTAACTTTTTCGTCAATACTTTTTATTAACTCAAAACCATTCTCGTATAATTTTCTCAATATTTTCTCATAATATTGAAATAATACATGTATGTTAGAAAAGAGGATAAACTTGGATTTACTGTGGTAAAAAAGATCATGCGTCGGGACAAGTAGAAAATTATTGGTTGCAAGGGTGTTTAGCTTGGCTAATTTATCTCTCGTAATCTGCATTCTAGCCCATCGTGGCTAGGCATGGAAAAATATGTTAGACAAAAACAAAGAAACACTATATCAATTTCAGGTGCGAAATTAACGACGAGTTTCGAATTGAAAACGGAAATGATGTAACATTCTTTTGCTTCTGTAGTGTCTGATTAGACACCTAGGTAACAGGTGGATAGCCTCAATTTCTTCATTCACAGGATGCGCTGCTAGTATTACTGAATCACATCAGAGTTTTCTGTGTGAGTTTCAAAGAGCTTACGGGTAAATTGTTGGTGCCCACTTGGCTGGTGGCCAATTTATTTGCGGCGTCGCGAGGTACAATATCAAAGATTATAACGTCATATACAGTTTCCGACGAGGAAAAACATCGTCTGATAAGCATAAGCGTGGACGACATCGCCAAGACTGAAACAGTCGAAATGGTATTGAGAAGGGTTGTGACCCGGAATAAGAAAACAATTGCTGCACAATGACTGCAGAGCTTAATGTCAGACTCAACGTCAGTCTTCGAAACACCGTCTCCACAAGACTGGGAGAGAACTCTATAAGCAAGACATTCACGGATGAGCTGTATTTGTTTCTACTGAAATAAATGCTCAGAAGAGAAGAGAGTGGTGCAGCACCCATACAAAAATCCTGGAGTACTAGTCAATGGAAGACTGTCGTATGTTGAAATGAATCGAGCTTCACAATATACTAATATTCGGACATGCTTACTTGTGGCATATGTTGTAAAATATGCAAGCCCAGGAAAATTCAGGCTTTCTTGTAAAATCTGTTTCTTACCACCTGTTTTCATATTTTTGTCCAATTTCTATAGATTAAAGAAATGCTTTCCAAAAAGGAAATTTTATTGGTTGTAATTCATAAACTGTAAAAAAATAACAATATACGTATTTCATAAAACCAACTATATCGTGAAAGGACGCAATTGCAATTTCCAAAATTAATGAAAACAATCATAAAAAAAATTTAATGATAATTATTGACCTTTTTTTTTTTAATATTTAAAGAAATTTGGTTAATCAGAAAGGAACATAAGACATGATTAGAAGTTAACACATATTTGTTTGAGCTTGATAATCTCGAATGGAAACTCCTTACAAACTTTGCATGCGTGATTGTAATTGACATAGTTAGCCTTGCAAATTGTGCCTTTTATGAACTTCGCCTCCATATATCGATTGATGATTAATAGCTTTTCTCTCGGATAATATGTTTTTAAAGTTTTCGTTGAAAATTTTTTTGTTCCTTATTGCAGCTCTTTAATAGTGCCCTGTAAATTCGTTTCCTTTTTTGTACAGTCTCTCGTTGTCTGCGTCAGCAACCAGCATAAGAAAACTGCGGAATTCTCGTTTTCCTCGGTCAGCGTCCATAGTATTCTCATATTCATTTTCTTCCCTTTAACTTACGTCACCTTCCAACTGTTCATTGTTATACATCCAGATTTTCTTTGATGAAAATAATTTTGATAATATATTTGGCCAATGAGGATAAACTAAAGTTTGTCTTTTTTTCTTTTTTAATCCGTAATGATGAACTTGGAAACTCAATCACTTTTACAGCAGACAAAAAACAGATGTACTAACAACATTAAAGTTCACCTAATGATCGAACGCAAGATATTCTTCAGATCGGTTTCAGTAGAGCAGAAACTTACTTTGATGGAGTTTTCCCCCATATGGTTTAATAGCTGGCATCAGTTTGTCAGCTCTTTTAACTAAAACACCGAAAATTGCATTTCAATGTGTTACGATTAAGGATTTTCCTAATGCAATGCGTAAGCTACAGATAACTCGATCCAATCCATCTTTCAATATACACTATATTCACTTTCATGATTTGATTTCATATATTTCATTACTATCATCTTTCCTTATGAGATCTACAAAGTTAGACAAAAGAAAAGATTCTTTCACTCGTTTAATGAAAGTCGAGGAGTAGTTCTTATATAGGGGTTTACAGTATAATGTGACAGTTTTAAAACTTTTTAAAAAAGACATCAGTTAAATGGCCATCCCTGCGACGAACATATTCATTTATTATGCGAAAAAGCACCCATGACCTGATCAAACGCTCCCAATAGCAATAAATTGTTTAATACGCGTTAACTGGTGTTTCTTGAAAGGATAGAACTATTCTGACTATTCCGAAACTATAATTGAAATGTATTCTGCATTTGTATAATAATTTTACACTCGAAAAGTATATGCACTGCAACGATAGGATGCTCCACCGACCATTTAACTGATATCATTTTCAAAAAGCGAAACGTGGATACATAAATTGTATATAAAGCTCTTCTATTCTATTTTGTACTCGTATTTCTTTCTTTCATTTAACCAACGTATAGTCTATCGTCGTTACAAAACAACAGGATTTGTCAAACTATAGAATCTTCAACCAGTCTTTATGCGTCCAGTCCTGACTTTCCAGACACAAATTTCCTATTCTTTGCAAACATAAGGGGTTTTTGTAGAGGCACGCGACTGCTAATTTGAATCCGTTTCAATTTCCGGCGCATGGTTCTACAAGATATGTACTCAGGATATGGATTGGGAACAGCTTGGTCAACATTAATTATCAATTGGTGGACGTCGTTTTAAAAGACGGTAGTCTCGCTCTTTATCGTTAGTCTTTGAGCCACAATTACTCCTTTTAGACAAAGACTGTGGATCATTTTTCCAACGGCTAAATACTTTGGACGTCGCACCTTTCCATAATCCGGTTAGTTGCTTCGTTGTTTCTTTCAATCGTGGCTCCAGCTAGAGGAGATTCAACATTTGAGTCCGTTTTTGAAGTCAGCTAAATCCTTCCTTTCCTCCCCATGCTGATCGAATTCTATGATTAGGCTCGCCCAGCTCTTTGTTAAATAGGTGTTAGAAAGAAGGTGGTATCGTGGTTCCTCCTGGCTAATTGGACCCCCAGCCCAATAAATCAACTATTAACGCCTTCTAGGAAATGGGTAGAATATCCAATAAAGCAACAATTAGTTGCAAAACTTAAAGCAGACGTATCTCTTCCTGTCGAGTCATCCGTCGGTAAAAACAATGCCACACTCTTTGCGCTCTCGTATATGTTTTTAGGATAGCATATAACTGTTTTATTACAAAAAAATAAGGAGAGGGGCACATTACCACATTTCCTCTAACTACACGCTTGAATCATATGATCTCAAACTATTTTGCATAAAAACGTATTAAAACATATTTACATGTGTTTCATAGATGTTTCTCATTCATTGGCCAGCGGTACAGTTGTACAATTGAGCGTATAATTATCTTACGTATTGCTTAAGTACGTCTCCATTTGTTCTTTCTATTCCTGTATTTTTGTTCAACTAATCCCCTTATTCATATTCATTAGGCTCATTAAAGAAAATTAAAGACGAATGGGGAAAACAATGAACTACAGTTTCGTTTCTAGCATCGAGTCTAACGTATGTTTGAGAAGTGGCGCAAAACAAACACGGGGCATTGAACCCGGCAACCAGTGGTGACGATGTCTCATCTGAAAAATGATATTTTGATGCTCAATAGCGTCTGACAAACACCATAACCCTGAGAAATCCATCTCACGTCGCGTTCATCAGAGGACTAGTTTAAATTGTAATAAGACATAGGAAATTTGATACTCTCCATTTATCGAAAAACCACCTAATGGGGACTAGTTACTGCAGTTCTACAAATAAAGAAATCCAAATTAAAACCGCAATTGCTAAAGATCATTTTTTTTTCATTTTAAACCACCAATGGCTTGAGTTCGATGCAAAAGACTGGATTTTCTGGGTGGAAGAATCCGAAGCGTTAGCAGCTTTTATGAAAAGAGATTGAATCGCGGAGAAAGCAAATGAGAGAAAAGAAGTGTGGAAAAGCAGTTGACGGTCTTAAGAAATGACATATGAATGGAAGGGATTACAGAAATTCGCAAGAGATTTTATTCACCTTTATTAAAGGAAGAAAATCACTTTTAAATAAGCAATCTTTTAAAATTCGTTCTTATAAACTCACTTGCTTTCTCGGACCGATCATCACTAGTAGAAAAGGAGCCAGGGCAGCAGCCGTCAGCCGCTTTGCGTTCATTAAAATCGCAGCGGCATCTTCCAACGCCTACTGCTAGGCTTACCACTTTCATTATTTTTCTGCAGCTGCCAACAAATTTGGTCAATTATTAAACATGTTTCTTAATTTATTTTCCCCAACGTAAAGTCACTAGCGAACATCCACTATCGCAGAAGGTAAGTTAAATGCTTCAAGGCACGACATAAGTTAATAATGGGAGACCTTATGTTAAATAAAAGATGTTGGTTGTCCTTATCTTAAAAAGATATTCAAAACTTTTTGAATGAACACGCTGAGTAACATGAATGAAGCATGAGTAGAAACAGGTTGGGCAGTGAGTGGATATAGTACGTATGAAATATTTACAATGAACAACAGTTTGCGTTCAGAAGTTACATGTATGAAAAGAACGTGATGCATCACTGAGATTTCCAGGAATTAAGAATGTAGAAGGCAGCAAATAATCAGAAAAGATATTTATAGGGATAGTCCAAAAATGGGGGAATTAGAAGAGTCTTTGAACCGTTTGCCTCTAGGACCATGCGCATTTCAGAATTTTTAGTACCCATTTAACAGATCCTGAACTGTAAGTTGAAATTGCTGCCCCCCCCCCCCCCCCCTCAGTCTCACTAGAGTGATATCACTGTTCAGGTAAACGTTTTCTGTCCTTTAAGCCATTGAAGAGGAAATGGAAGAAAAACTTGGCCACGTTACGAGGTGAGGAGGGTGTGTAGATGACAATGGCGCGTATAGGGAGGTTAGGTTTACTTTTTAACGAAACGTTATTGTTCTAAGATAATGCCATTAATCAAATTTGAATAGGCTAAATGAACCTGTTGTATATTTTATTTTCTGCACAAAGGACTTCACACTTTATGGAAAGAAACAAAAATCCACAAATACACGCAGCACTTGCGCACGACAATTGCGGAAGGAGCTTCCTGTTAATTTGACTATACTCTTTCCTGCCAGGTACACCAAGTGCTGTTTTATCTTAAAAATGCCACGAAAACTTGATCTTTGATTAGAAGGGTACAATCGTGCTCTTTCCAAATTAAAATACAGCTAAAGCGAAATTGCAAAGTTAGATTGATTTTAAAGAAGGGAGTCCTCAATATTGTCAAAGGACTTCGCAAAGCTCGCACAGCTTATTGATGGCGCTAGCCTGTGAAATCTAAGGCTCACCCCAAGCGCATCATTTGGAAGGTACATTTCTTGTCTGCATAGAAATTCAAGAATATGGTTAATGCTTAGAATCTTCTCACCAGAAAACAAGTGCCCCAACCTCAGATGTATCACCCGCTACTGTAATCACTATGGAAACGAGATGAACAAGGCATCAAGCCCCACATCTCGATCGATGGCGCTTTTCCTTAGATCCCTTCGAGGTGAAACGGGAATTACTGCTATTTCTTTAGGACACAGTCCTGTCAAATTAATCGACGCAATCCCAGTGGATATTTGTGTTCGGTAAATATAAAGTAAGTGCTCTTAGAAGTCGTCAACCAAAACGTGTATGTGGTCTATGGAAAGCCTCGCAGGAGAGACTCCCCACATGATTTTTTGACTCACCCTGTATTTTTCCTTGTTCTCATCAGATTTTAGATAGATCGAGAAAAGATAATGGAGTAGAAAAATGGAGTAGAACCGCGTCCTTACAAATTATGTAAAACCACTATAAAAAGAATTCTAAGTATTGTTTATTGTATAGAGAAGTAAAAAGATGAATCATATGAAAATGGCAATCCGTAATTTCATTCTCCATTGTAGGTTCACACGAATTTCCGTTTTTTTTTAAATGTCTTCAATAGAAAAGCTCAAGGCATCACCACAATAATTGATTGATTATGTTTATTGCTTAATTTCTAATAATTATTAAATTCGAAATACTTTTGGTGTTGCCAACGTCCTTGGCCTTTATATTAAAGTGAAGGAGCTAGTTCAATACTTTGGAGGCGTGCGTTTTTTTAAAAACGTAGGCCGTCCCTCTTCATCTGACTCAGTGGAGTGCCTTCCTCTTCTCGGTTATCTTCATCTACTCGACAACCTGTGCTATTTTTTACCTCCCTCCATAGATATTTGTTTTCACACAAGAGAGCTTTCGTCTCTGCCTGACAAAATATCGGAAGGTTTGAAATTCTGTAAGAGGCATTCATGTCCTGAGCACTTTTCTTGTGCGGCCGCCTCTTCCTTCGAGGAAACTCCATCCGACATCGAAAGCGCTATCTTTTGTGCAGGTCGGGTGGGTGCAACTTTGTAAAGAGAGAGAGAGAAAAAAGATGTTTTTCAATGTTATCATCGGAACCCAGTCTCTTCAGGACACCTGCTCTATATTTTTTTCGCAACTTCCCTTTACTTATTTAAGTCTTTTTTTTATCCTTCTTTATAGCGTGCCTGAGGAAAGAAAGTTATGTTCACTGGGTGTCGTCAGTTAAGATATAATAATAGAGAAACCTAATGTATATAAATGGAGTTCATTAGTTTTATTGGACGCAAAGTTTTCTGTCGTTGAACAAACTAAAATTTTTAGATTTTTTAAAAATAAAAATAATAAAGAGAAGTTTTATTTTAAATAGAGATGTTCTTATTGTACACATCTCACTTCCCCTTTCTTCTGTATACATGATTTACATATAAATTTACATTCATCTCCGGAAAATGCATGAGATAATGAAAAACTTTTGAGAAGCTGTAAAATTTTCTTGGAAATTCCTTCATAACATCTGCACCATTTCCTAAGCAACTTTCAGTGGCGCTATACAATAGCAATGGCTAAAATTTTACTATGATGCTTTCACCATCGTTTTTACCATTTTCTTAATAACCAAATACATAATTTAATCTGCGCGATCTTCATCATCATCATTATTAAATAAACAAAAAAATCCCTCCAAAAAGATATAGTTAGTAGAAATCCTGAATTCAAGGAAATTGGCCTCCATAAAAGTGAAGTACAAAAAGTAGGAATAAAAATGGGGAGATAAAGAAAGATTAGGGAATCCTTGAATCGTTCGAATCCTTGATAATGTGTTTTCAATAGCTCTTCGTTTTAATAACGTGGTCTTGTATGGTATTCTTGGTTCCTTCAGTTTCTCTAAAAGTTCGACGCTTTTCTTGTGTGGGCGGTTGAGATCAGAAGGATGTCTATCATGGAGTTCTTCTTCGAGACATGATTGAAGCTTAGTGCATGTTGTAGTAATGTTCTTTGTTTCTGCACGGTGCTCCGTTTTAAAGGTGTATATTTTGTATTCAAATCGATGTTTGCGGGTTTCTCTCGTTTCATTTGAAGCATTTGCTCTCTGGACTAGCATACTCTGTACAAAAATACAAATAAGCGTCTATATATTAACCATGCCAAATAGAATCCTTAAGGAGTTTTTATATTCGAGATAAAATAATATTCTATTATTAAAGACAATTTTCTCTTTCTCTCTCTCTCTCTCTCTCTCTCTCTCTCTCTCTCTCTCTCTTTGTGCGTGTGTGACAACAATGATCTGGATCAACAATGGTTTATGGAGCTACTTATGGTTTACCATGTCTGCCTGATCCAGAGGCGTAATGAGGCCATTGCCATTGGCGCTAATTTTACGTAGGCGTAAAAATTGAGTTTTTATCTGCAAATATGTTATTAGGCGCCATTTTCTTTCCTGGCCATAGGCGTCTACGTCAATTGCCTGATCCCTGGATGCTTTCTATACCTTTTGACATAGAAGGTTGAAAATGAAAATATAGCTTACTATGGGCATATGCTATTTCAATATTTAGTTTGGTTCTGATTGGCCCACTGGGGTCCGAGTTACGGGAGTAGCAATTAGAGGGGTTAATCTTGTCTATACAGGCTGTCCCAAAAGGTCGTTTACAAACTTTGTGCTGGTCTGTCAGACCATGGCGAACAAGTTTTACATAGGAATTTGTGACCAGCCACCGCTAGAGGGCGATGTTCGCAGGCATATTAGAGAGCGGAAAGCGGGATCATTTCAGACGAGGACGTTGCAGGAGCAGGAACCATCGGTTCAGTAATGAAGAATTGGTCGATATGCATTACGTTTATTTTTTGTGTTTTTGCGTGTCGATCACGTTGCTTTAGCACCCCCGGTTTGATTTTCGGACACAACTTTCGATGTAAAACTAGTTCGTCATGGCTTGACAGACCAGCATGTAAAATTTGTAAACGAATTTTTCGGACACCCTGTATGGTATATAAAAAAGATGCACAAAATGCTACTATGCAATTTTAATGTGCTCGTAACGCATAGAGCGTTCTTGTTACATGTTGTGGCATATCTATGCAAACGCATTGCGGGCCGCAAAAATTTGAAAACGGGCTGCGGGTTGTGCACTATTGGTATATAAGTGTGTTAATGAGTGAAATTCTGTATGCCGATTCCTCTTCATTATGTGAGGTTTGGGCCAAATTGTCCCAGTGGGATCGGGTTTGTGGGGTAACGGTCTGTAGATCCATTAACATTTTCAAATGTTAACATACAAGGTGCGTTCAAGACTGATCTCAAAACAAAAAAATTATTAAACATTTTTGTACAGCGAACTAAAAGTCTTCGAAATAGACCCTTGGGCATCAACACAACGCTGCCAGCGTTTTTCCATTGTTCATAGGCTCCCTGGAACTCTTCGCACGGAAGGCTGTCAAGGGACCTCGTCGAAGCTGCCTGGACCGCTCGAATCCTGTCGAATCGCTTCCCTTAATTCGGGGAAACAGAAAGAAGTCGCTGGGAGCTAGGTCGGGGCTGTAAGGTGGCTGGAGCAGTGTTGCTACGTTGAACTTGGCCAAAATTTCGCCGGCGGCGAGCGACGTGTGAATGAGCGCATTGTCGTAATGAAGAACCCATTGTCTTTAATCTCCTGGCGGACGCGGCGGACTCGATCCTTCAAACGCCGGAACATTATCGACTCTAAATTTTTGACGCAGTCTCCGAGTTTTTGACGGGGGTCACTAGCGATCTGCTCACTCCAGCGTCTCGGAAGTAACTGCCGCTGGTGCTGTCGGTTAGCTGACACCCCCTACTACTACAGTGGCTAGAAGAAATAGTGTGTCCATTGCCGCTGATTTCGCGTCATCATGACTGATGACACCGCCAGAAGGCACGACAATCTAATGCGCCGACAATTACTCTATAATGCATGGGATTCAATGTAAGTTTAACAGCACGAACGCTTTAAAAATACTTGTTTAATAAAATAAAATAAGATTGTAAACTTGAAATAATATGCAGATAAACCCAATTAAATGAATTTCAAAGCAGTATTCGTTTTATTTATTATTTAATCGAATAGCTGTTGTTATAAAAAGTTAAGCGCAGAAGATAATTATATGGAAAAGTGTAATGGTTTTTAAATTGAAATGTTCTTTTATATTTTACAATTTTTCATAAATAAATTTCATAGGTAAATTTTGATTTTCTGTGATTTTATAAATTATATTTTTTACAGTATCTTGTTAATTCCTCATTTTGTTCTTAACTCATTTTTACGATCTAATTACAAAACATCTATAATCATTTATTAGTGTGGTTAGTATTTTTATTATATTCATTTTACATATGGTAACTAAATAAAATCAAATATGCAATATTTTATTGAGTAGGTCTGAGCTTTAAAAGTTTACTTTTCTCACGTTTTGAACTTTTTTCTTTGTTTAGTGTTTTTACTAGAAAGTGCAAGCGCGTAAGAACGTAGAACTTGATAATGCTATTTGTTACTGCAGTGTTATGGAGATTGCATCCAACAGGATTTATACGTATCACAGATAAACATTTTGCAATATCATTTAGCATATCTGAATGCAATTCTGTTTCAATTCTGTTTCACAGTGTGAATGCATCTTCCACTTTCAAAATCAAATCAAATAATTCGGAATTTTAATTCCACTCGTATCATTAGTAATAATCGTCCTAGTTTATATTATTAAATTTTAAATTTTAATTTAGAGACACATAATGAAACCGTAAAGCAAATGTAAACCAACCGAGAAATGAGAAAAATGGCTATTTGATTAAATAATAAATAAAACGATTACTGCTTTGAAATTCGTTTAATTGGTTTATCTGCATTTTATTTCAAGTTTACAATCTTATTTTATTTTATTAAACAAGTATTTTTAAAGCGTTAATGCTGTTAAACTTACATTGAATGCCATGCATTAGAGAGTAATTGTCGGCGCATTAGATTGTCATGCCATCTGGCGGTGTCATCAGTCATCATTACCTTCTCATGGCTGCATTTAGTGTTCAATGGACACACTATTACTTCTAGCCACTGTACTACTACTTCACCCTATCGGTGGAACCGATCTGCGCGCCCTCTCCTACTCAGGAAAAAATCAGTCTTGAAATTTTGTGAACGCACCATGTATGGCATGTGATATTTCATTGGTTCGGAAATGATGAGAAACGAAGGAAGGTAGAGCTATTTTCTATTTTAAAAATACTACATTCGAGAAAACCAATTTTTATATTAAAAAATGGCGGTTAAAAAGTGCTGATATAAAGAGTAAAAAATAGATGTACTCAGGACTTCCGCTACTTCCTATACCCTCCTCAGGGGGATTAATTTCTTGTTTATTTTGAATTGGTGACATTACTGAGAACAAAACTGATTGAGAGTATTGGTACTAGTTTAGTTTTGCTTACTTATTTGAGTTGGATAAATTGAGTAAATTTCAGAAATGAGATTTTACCTCAACTTTATGATTTGACTATTTAGACTTCTAAAAACGACGATGTTGGCCGAATTTATCAAATAATTTGGAATAAAACAAGCGAAGAATTAAACGTATTATTAAAATTCAGATGCAGTTGAAGATAGTGAGAAATCGTCACCATTTCTGCCCGATTGAACATCTAAATTCATTAAATCAAAATGTATTTTCACTCCATCGATTTTTTTTAAAAGTTGGAACGCAGGTGCGTGGTGGATAAATTCAAATAAGGGCTTACTTTTTAAGGGGATTGAACTAGTAAAGTATAAAGTTCATTAATATAAAAATAGCTTTTCAATAGTTTAAATAGGCATTTAAACAACAGCGGGAATTCTCGTCGAACATTTTTGAAGAAATCTAGAGAAATGAGATTTGGAAGTTTATTGGACGTTTGAAGGAATTTAATTTATTAAAAAGGGAAAAAAAACAAAAGTGATGTGAGCACATTCAATCTAAGAAGTTGTATTTTTTTTAAAAAAAATTTAAACGCTTGACAGATATAGTAAGGCAGTTTCCAACTGCGGCATCTCAAACCCATCACCCAAACGAAAGAAAAATTTTAATAAAGCATGGGAAACTCGGCTACCATGTCGTTGCGCTTTGTTTTTTCCACCTTCCACCCCCCCAAGACCAGCGCTAAAACAAGAGAACGGCGGTGGAGTAGGTGGGTGATGGTTGGGGTGAGCACCTAACTCATCTTCCTCCTTTCATTGTTAGAGATCGCGTGCAGAAATCTCGAGCTTAGTCCTTAGATCCGTGGAGTGATTTGGAGAGCCCTGGGCTGGGCTACGGCACTCCATCGGATTCCAAAACGGAAAAACCTTCGAGTGAGAAAGAGAAAAGGCTCCGAAAACGAAGAGAAAAGCAAAGTAATCCGCGTCCCTAATCCTTGTTAGAAGCGCGTGACACGTGTGAGCCGTTCGCGCCCTCTCCTCGCGTCCAATTGTCGTCACGACTAAAGCCCTGGAGCGGGTGCAGGACTCTCCCTTCTTCGTCTTCCTTCTCACCCCTGCTCTTATTTCGTATTCTTTGCATTTTGTACGCCATTTCTTTTTTCTCTCTTCCTCTCTTCTCATTTTTTTTTTGTTCTCGTGATTTAGAGCCCTAGTCTCTTCCGTTTGAAACAACCGTGATGGCGAAAGAGGTGGGCGAGAATTATGACGGAAAAAGAAGAAGAAAAAGGGCGGTTGCCTGAGTACCTGTCAAACGAAACATTTTTGCATTTTTAATACTCGCCTATACAGCAAAGCAGAATAAAAATGAGTATAGAGACAAACACCATATTTCATTTTCTTGTTTTTCTTCTCTCATGGATCATCATAGACCATGTTAAGCTGCAAATGGATTAATCATGGATAAAAATACTAAAAGTTAATTGTGAAGTCGGTGTTTTGGAGGTTAACTTAACCTCCAAAGAGTTAAGATCCAAAGAGCTCAGCAATGCATTGTCGTTCGTGGAAGTCATTATGAACATTTGCTATGCTTATATTTATTGATTCCTCATTTTCATTGTTACTTATTGATTAATTTACTGAAAATACATGGATTGTTAATCTAGTGAACTATAAGAAAACACGTAGCTACCAATAGCTCGGTAACGAACCAATTTAGGCAATTATTGCTGGCTTTATTTAAATTTTATTTCTTATTTTTAGTTGTAGAAACCGACTACTTACAGCCAACCACTTGTTTTTGTTACACTCTGTATATTGTTATACAAAGGCTGAAAAAGACTCCGAAAACGAAGAGAAAAGCAAAATAATCCGCGTTCCTAATCCTTGTTGGAAGTGCGTGATGGCGGTTTCAGGACGGGGGATGTGGTGCCATTCTTCGACAAGAAAATCGATTAACTCATGTTTGTTCGATAGAGATGGAAAACGCTCTCTTGAGACTACGAATCAGAATGTTATAAAAACTGCATAAACTTAACGATTAAAATCAAGCAATGAGCTCTCTCAATTACCTTCATGCAAACTTGCTTTCAATCTTTGTAGTTCAAGGTAATTGTTAATTCATCGGACCTTTGTTAAGTCATATCCTTTCTAAGCTTGGAGGTCCACCGTTCATGCTCATTGGATGTAATCATTTCATTTATGAGCTACAGTTTGCCGCATGGATTTTTGACGGGGTGTCATGTCGAAGCCGTCTGAGTAGCGTGTTGCTCATCTGCTTTTCTATGCAGCATAACATTCGAAGCCACGTTTCAGGAACATGCACTTTCCTCCTACTTTTCAGTCCTGTAGTTAATGTAATATTGATCACCATAAAGTAAACTTAGTCGCCATCCTTAATAAATTAAATTGTCTTAGGAAGCTTGTTAGGCTCATCACAACAATCAATTCTACGAGGGTCAGTCAAATGAAAACCAGATGGTAGATTAGTAGCCCTAATCAAGAACGATGGGAGAGAAGCGCCTGTGATGTCTTTGGCAAAAACAACGATCAAGTCATTCGTTTTTTGACGGCGGAAGAACAGTTGGCAGCCGAAATTCACCGCCATATGAGTTCTATTTATTGGAAGAACTGTCTGAGTGAGTCAAAAATTAGAGTATGGTCTGCACAACTTTGTTCTGGGGAATATCTTTGGAGGACGACCCGAGGCTGGCCAGTCCATAAGTGTCATCATTCCGTCGAGTAATGCGAAGGTAAATGGGCTGCTCAAGCCAATAGCAGCCTCACGGAGGATGAGATTGCTCTTCTGAGAATCAGTCATGACAGTGCCCAAACAATATTCCATCAGCAGTGCAGTAAATGGAGGCAATGAGTACCATGCTCCACGCGACAATGCACGGTCACACTTCGCGAAGAAAACCATGGATATCCTGACACGCTTCAAATGGCAAGTCTTACAACAGTCAAAACCTTGCCATCCATTTTTCTCTTTTAGACCCAATGAAAAAGAGCTTAAAAGTGAAACGCGAAAGTTCTTTCCATTTTTGTCACTGGCAATATGGAAGTAAGACTAGTGCTTATAAATACACTGAATCATCCATATATCCACCATTGCATTCATAAATCTCATTCCTTCTGTCAACAAATTTTATAAACGCAACAAAGTTTTGATGTGAAATACGAGAGTAACTCGTTTACAACCTCCTGCAGTGATGTTGAAGGCCGTTCCCAACCCCTATCCTTATCTGGCAGAACCGTGAGCCGGAAATTGAAAAAGATACAAGTCAGAAGTCGCATGCCTATACGAAAACTCTTGATTTCAGCAAAGAACAGAAAAGTTCGTCTACATTGGTATCGTGACTGGCAGAATGTAGAATGGAAGAAGATTAAGTGGTCTGACGAATCACAAGACACGTTTGTACTGATAATATGCAGACGATTGTCAGGAGCCCCATAAAGCAATGGATGAAACATGCTTTATCAAGTTTCTGGTGGTCGTGAGCAAAGGACTCCCTGATTTTAAGTGTAAATATCTGGGAAACGAAGATCGATAGAAGAATGAAACAAGTGGTATGGTTATTTGGATAGCCGTAAAAATCGGATACGGAAGTTTTGAAATTAGTTACAAATATTGCCGACAGGTGGCGCTGTACGTAGCTCACTGAAATTTTGTTCTGCGTTTGTGCCATCTCTGTGCTGCGAAAGTTACACGTTTTGAATCGATTGTGATGTGATTGCAATGGCTGCTTGCAAAGGACAGCCTATGTCTTGGGCTCCGTACTGCGACTACAGCGTACAGCGTCACCTATCGGCAACATTTGTAACTAATTTGTAACTAATTTCGAAACTTCCATATCAGATTTTCACGGCTTTCCAAATAACCAAACCACTTGTTTCATTCTTCTATCGATCTCCATTTCCGAGATATGTATGTACACTTAAAATCAGGGAATCCTTTGCAGGTCACCCTGTATGAAACTTGTCCTCTGATATTTATCCATGGAAGTTCGGCTGCGTTCCACGGATTACTTGCATTGATACGTTTTTATCCTGCATGTGGCAGCTTCTTCATTAAATATTACTGTTCATCGCGCACGATTGGTTTATTAATGATTTAGCGAGCACGAAGATGGCTTCCTCCATTTACCCTGGCCTCCCCAGAGCCCAGATCTCAATTCCATAGAGAATGTTTGGAACACGTTGGAAATGGCATACCCGACAACAGGGTCCTCTTCCAGAACTAATCTGCGAGAACTAATGGGATGTCTAGTTAACGGCCGATCTTCCACTGACTTCAAAGCCTTATTAACTCTATGGAACATATACATGCTGTAATTCGGACCAAAGGGAGGGGGGGGGGGTCCAATAAAATACTAAACAGATATTTCTAATTCATTGGCCAGTGTCTACGTGTAGTTGAACATTATTCAAAGATTTCCATCTAAACGGAATTAAATGTTTGCTTCCTATTTATAAATCGTCCCAATACTCTTTATGTAGTCTAGAAGCAAACACGAAATGAAAATGTCTAATTGATTTTAATCGTTCATTAAGTTACTGTATAAAGGATAAACATTCGTAAATTTTCTCAACCATTGAATTAGTTAATCAATCGCCGCGGAAGTAATCAAGACCCTGTTATTGATTTATTTGAAATTCAAAGTATCCATCAATTACATTGTGTCTCGCTCCCTGTAAACCGTAAAGCAGGCGGATGTAAATTTAATTGCAACATGGCTGCCGTGAGATAAGCCATTCAGAATGCGCCCCCTGTGCTAGACGAAACAAGGAAATGCAAATTTAAAAGCATTCATCAACAATTCAAGAGTCTCCCTATCGTACTCAAAACGACCGCACTTTCGTCCGCAGACTTCGTGGACCCGACCAACTGGCCCACCAACAATACAAAAATTTCTGATTAATTTTTAACGCATTACAAAAATTCAATAGCGACTCCATTAGAACAGCTTTCCAATTTCCGACCATCCGATATCACACCAATAATAATTAATTTTATTGATTTTATTGATTTACCTATAAAGTTCAACTAATTTAACGCCATAATTTTTAAATCGCACTATCCTCATTATCCTCTCTCTGTTATACAAGCATCCATTTGAGTGTTGTATTGGAAGCGAGGATGGGAGACTGGACGGAGGTGAGATGATATTTTCGGTTTATCCAATGGGTCTTAGCACAGGAGACATACTAAATGTCCAGAGTGAATAGTTCAACCGTCTGCGAGAATGGTTTGGCCTTATCTTTCACAGGCACTCGCGCCAGCCACGAGGGAGAAGAGTGAAGATATGACCAAGAGCATAGAAATAACCAGATCCCGAACCCAATACTCAGTGAAGCGAACAGTGTGTATGTCAATAAAGCCATCACTTCATTCGATATTTCATTCCTCCCCGCCCGCCCCGTTCTTTGATCTGAGTAGCCTTCGAAGCGATTAGACAGCAAGGTCAGCGACATCACATAATTTATCCCCACAAGATAAAGTAGCTGTTAATTAACCATTTATGTCAGTTAATCTTTTCTCTAAGGGTTATCATATCGATGATTAATCGTTACAGAAACGTCTTTGCAAATAAATAAGTTAACAAACTGGAAGAATTGGGGCATAACAAATTGCACTCCTTGCAGAAAATTGCATTATTTTAAAGGGCGAAAATACAGGGTCATTATAAAGCTCTTTTAGCTCAAATACAGAGAATGGGGACAACATTGATTATGAACGATTTTGGAATTATATAGAAAATTCAAATCGTAAGCGCAATCTTCCGCTCATGCAAATTAGTAAACATTTTCTTTAAAGCGTATTACTATTTGAATGTGAAAGGGCATTGGCCCCATCGTTTACACAGCAGGTCAATTCCCTTGACGTAGAAGGATTGCGATTGGTTTTTTTTTAAAAGTCTTTAACTGCATCCTTCACGTTTTCGTCCGAGTTGAAACGCTCCCCTTGCTATGTCTTCTTGAGCGGCCCAAAGATGTGGTAATCACATGATGACAAGTCTAGGCTGTAGGCAGGATGTTTCAAAACTTTCCACCGGAATTTCTGTAACATCATAGTGGTTTCACGGGAGACGCGCATTGTAGTGCAGAAGGATCACCTGTTGTGAGAGAAGACCCGGGCGCTTGTTTTTGATTGATTGCCGAAGTTTCGTGAGAGTATTGTGAATCTATGGTGCATTTCTTTGGTAGAAAATCAATCAGTAGTAGTCCACGGTGGTCGAAGAAAAAGGTTAACATCACCTTCCCTTGACCCATTCATTTTTACACCTCCTTCTTCTAAAGTCGTATACGCACGAACAGGTGAAGTCGCAATTTACGCATTCCGGTACACGTCTGAAATCCACTAGCACACACCTTCACTACTGTAGTTATGACGCTATGGGACACGCCCACTTTTCATTTGGGCAACCCTCATATTATCATTACCCAACCAGTCACTGACTGTTTGTACTATCATATTACGTGGGTTAGGGTCATGATCCCGACAGCCACAATCCCGACAGCCAAAATCCCGACAAGCCAAAATCCCGACAAGCCAAAATCCCGACAAGCCACGTATTCCCGACAGGTTACAATGAATACAAGCAGAGGAGATGGGAGATATTGCTTGACCGCAGTCATGTTGGTCTTTTCAAAATTATACAAGAGCTTCAAAAAGAACAACAACGAGTAGATTTAGAAGTGGAAAATATTTTTCGCGGTCAGCCATATCCTACTCCGAAGAGAGCTGTACTCGACAGAGAGAGAAGACTTATGGCAGTATTTAGAGACAGAGTAAACCGACTATTGATGAACTATCTTCGTGGTATTGCACATAACCTCTCATTTTGATTAAAAGTAATAAATATTTTATTGAATCGCAATTTATTGAACAATTTATTGAAAAATAAACTAAAAATATTAATAAAGCTAATAAAGCCAATGATAAAATTGTACACGTACAGAATCAAAAACAAGAGCATTCCGCATATAACAGCACTCCCATAAAACATAACAGAAATAAATGGGATTCTGCTTTGTCGGGATAATAGATTGTTGGCTTGTCGGGACTGTGGCTGTCGGGATTATGGCCCGCACCCGTATTACGTATATAAGGCGAATAGCTTCTTCATTTGCAGACTGTAAGTCCTATTGGATCTAACAAGGACCTAGTGAAGGGTATTCGTGCGCATTGTTGAGTGGTGGAGGAAAAAAGTTCCATCAAGCCCCAAAAGATGTATTAATGCGCACACCGCTTCACCTATGGGCGTAACAATAGGGTCTTCGTATAACTACGCGCGTGGAAACAAAGAAATTCTTGCGTTTTCGAGGTTTATTTTGAAAAACAAAACAAAAAACAAATAGTGCGATTTCTCATTTTGCAAGGATCAATGGTCCATTCAGGTGAATACCATATTTCAACTTGGTCTGAAAATGTGAGATACAAGTTCGGTTGGTTCTCTTGTAAATGCCAAATTTTTTTATTTCGAATATGCACGAAAATACATTTAACTTTGTGGTTTTATTGAAAATATTGAAATTAAGTGACATAATGCAATAATATATCATACAGGCTAACCTAACCTAACCCTTTAGCTATTCATTACGCATTTCACATAGACCGTTTTTTCGAAAAAAAATTTCCATTTACGAATTTTTGGCAATTAGAGCCAATAGGATTTATAGGTCCGCGACAAAGCCAGAAATAAAAGGCGAAAATGGTCGGAAAAATTCTGTGCGTCTTTTTTCCCGCTATATACAGGGTGTCCAAAAAAGTCTGGTAACATGGCAGATATCTCAAAGCTGCCAGTT
>JAHWFO010003124.1:6154810-6191002 GCA_023313115.1 Rhysida immarginata
AAAAACAATTTTTAATCACATCCTTCCCCTTGAAAGATTTTGAGAAAATGGGCGAGAAAGAGTCACTCAAGAGTGTGCTTCCCCTTCCCCTTCCCAACGGTATGCTTCACTGCAATTCAAATGTGTCAGAAACCTCAGCCAACCTGGCTAGCTAAACCTGACATTGAGTGACTATTTCTCGCCCATTTTCTCAAAATCTTTCAAGGGGAAGGGTATTATTAGAAATTGTTTTTAGACTAATGTGGTGTTTCTCTACAGGGTAGCAATCGGAAATTTTTCTGTATCTTTAATACTTTTCGAGTTAGGAAATGAATGACCTTAAAATTGAGGAATTGAGGGTCAAGGTCAAATTTGAGTGCGGCTATGAATTCCCCACCCCCCTATTACCTATAAACCACACTCATCAGATCTCGCCTACCTGGCAGCTTTCAGATATCTGCCATGTTACCAGACTTTTTGGACACCCTGTATATATACACTGAAAGGCCTCCATCAATTTCATCAAAAAGGACAGTACAGAGAACTCTCCGTTCCATAAATTATCTATTGGATCGACAAAGATTGGCTTTGGCTTAATAAGGATATTTATAGATAGATTAACGAAAATTCAGATACCGTTGTAACAGTAGAATTCGCTACGAGAAAGCAAACGCGGCATTAAATGGTTCAGTGGACATAAATTGAAGTCGCGGATTAAGGGTAAGCCATGGAATTCAGCGAGAAGTGTTGGTGAGATGAGGCTGTGTACAATTTTTCTTACAGACGAGGCAAGGTTTAAAGCTTAACATTTCTCACCTTTCTAAACCCTAGTTCCCTCCTCCATTTTAAATACATGTATTTTATAATAATCAACGCCTATGTTTAACTAATCTACATAGTTTTGCAAGAGAGCAAATTATTTCCAGAAATAGAGTTCACGGCGTAATAATCAGAAAGTTAGCTTTATCGACTTTTTTCCACCAACGAAAATGTATTTAACACCTAAGTTAGCAAAAGTAATCATTTTAATAACATCATTAAAGATAGAAGGAAGAAATCAATAATTTGCAACAGCAGTAGCGGAGCAAACAAATTTGCGCTTAAAGTAGCAATAAAATATTCCATTAATTTAATCTCCCAACTTTGACATTATTCGATTAAAATGGGACATTTATTACCCTTTACTAAATAACAAAAAAAAATATAGGAATGACGAAAGAAGGTAACACGATTTTAGAGTGGATGCGAAGAGGATGAGGAAAACAACAACTCTATTAGATTTGGAGAAAGTAGTCTCCACGAAACTAATCGATACAATTCAAGCTTCGTTGCCGAAGACTTTTGGAGATTGGAGGAAAGTTAGCGGGGAGGTGGGGGGGTACGATAAACATTTCAGAGATGTTATTCGTTTTGCCTTTTACATATTCGATAAAAGGTTAAAATGTCGGTACGCGGACGTCCACTGTCGTATGGACGAAAATAAAGGAAAACAAAAATTCAATATTTGGAAATGTTGTAATCCCTCTTTTCCAATGGCGTCTTCTGTATTTTTCAAAGTCGGTAAAAGAAGGGCGCCCGGGGATGGGAGGAGTACGGTAGCCCGCCCTTTTATCCCCTGGTAACTGATTTTCTTGGGTCTCCGCATGTTTGTCTTTGCAACAACCTACCTCCCTCCCCCACCCGCAGGTGCTCGAGCCCCGTCCCTCCAACAGTCCCACCTACATCTCCAATAGTCTCGAAGCGGAAGGCAGGAGCAACAAAAGGCAGCTATGCCACGCGCGCTAATCGTCACCCGTTGTATATCGAAAATCTTTACCTCTCCACTAACAAGATCCCGTTGCTGCTGATGCGTTGCCACGGCTACCGACAATTTTTCCTCCAACGACCCTTCGACTCAAAATACTCCCGATTTCTTTTCTCCCTCTCTCTCTCTTGAGACAAATAAGTTCATAGGCTGAAAATAGGCTTCCAGAAAACCAACGCTGCCAGGTTAAAAAAAAAAAAAAGAAAAAAGAAATAAAAACTTAAGTGCGACCGAGAACCGTTACTCTCTTGAAAATTTTCATGCAATATACTCAATCATACAAATAATTAAATTTTTATCATATTATAAAATAAGTATGATACAACATCCAACGTTTACACAGATTATATATACAAAAAGTGAACCGAGCGAGAATCTCCGTACTCCGTGATTGATGAAAACAATTGATTGATAAATCAAATATTTTTTCCTTTCATTTTGATAATTCCAGGGAGCCTCTGTCCAGTTTCATTAATTTTTCAGGGATTTGTTTGGACATTTCTAACGATTCCAAGCAATTATGAGTCTTCAAGTCCTCTGTCATGTGTAAAAAAAAAATTAACTTTCTTTCAACGCAATATTGCCATTGATCAAGATATGGTTGGAAAATCCGCATTTAAAAAGAAAAAAATAGTAAAGAAAATTCCACGGCCTGAACTAGAATCAGGGACCTAACCTAACCTATCCACTAAGCCATCGTGGATATAGAAGCTGTCGCTATCAAACATGTCCTATGAGCATAGGTTTACAGCGCGGCTCCTTGTTTGCAAGCCAGGACTATCTTTGCTATTAAAGGGCGAATAATATTATAAATATAACTGGAAAATGGGTCTAGCAGGATTTTTTCACGCCATAACTCTAGATATTAATAATTAAATAGAGAAAAATACTTAAAAATTCCACATCTGGACTGATTTCCAATTAAATCCTGATTTTTTGGCTTATATTAATTTTAACATAATTGAAATGTTCGTTCATTCGGTTTTAATTTTTCTTTTCTGTGACCTCTATATTTAAGGTCACATATCCTACATTTTAATTCCGAACTTACTTAATGGCTTAATTTTGTCTTTGGTGTCTCACAAGATTTTCATGAAGATGTGGCTACTCTTGTAGTGACGGTCAGGCTGAATGATTTCAAAGCTCAGTAGCTCATGGGTGGAGTCACGTAAACGAAAGGGGGAGAGGATATGAAAGTGAACAGAGTAAATGTCCAAATTTTTACCTAACTTATGAATGTTCGATATGTCATCCCTTGGTGACTCGACAAATGTCAATCCTGTAATCTAGCTCGCACCACATTCGTTTCAACATATCAGCGCCAGTTCTCAGTTGCATATGTCATGGCGAAATGCGGGATATGGTTTAGATATTAGTAGTAACTATGATATCTGCAACTTACCATCACATTTCCGATAATTCTATACTGCCAACATATCGTAATTAGATCCGTGAATCTTTGACGAAGCTCTGGTAAGTTTCTTGGTAAAGGAGGCACGTAAACCTTATTTTTTATATAACCCCCAATGAAATGGGTGAAAAAGCCAGATAGAGTGTGGATTAGTGGCCTGGGAGGCCAGGCAAGAAGAGCCGAGCCATCTTCAAACTTCAGCCTAATCTAACACTACTTCTTCCTAATGAAGAAACGAGTAGTTACAACACGGTAGCTATCACAAACAAAACTCTTTCGTTTTCCCACCAGGGTGGTATGCTGTTATCTTTTATATGTGACTTTACTATTGCATGTTCGGACTTCGAAATTCCGGAGGGACTTATGCAATAAGCTGCAGATGTCTAGGCATGGGAAATTTTTAATTCTTTTCTTGTTTTAAGCGTTAGGATTGTTCTATTCTGTACTTTCAATTTTGTTTCTTACAAGGGAACTTCACGAACGTGTACCTCACAGATTCACG
The DNA here is from genome assembly GCA_023313115.1 of Rhysida immarginata. Taxonomy (NCBI): domain Eukaryota; kingdom Metazoa; phylum Arthropoda; class Chilopoda; order Scolopendromorpha; family Scolopendridae; genus Rhysida; species Rhysida immarginata. The sequence continues at coordinate 6,158,507 of JAHWFO010003124.1, forward strand.
CCACATTGAAATATGTTACTCATCTAAAGCTACTATTGATGCTTGCAAAATAAGAAATCACGAAATTTTGTTCCTTTCAAAATAAACCGCGAAAACGAAAACATTTGAGCAGACATAGCCATACAAAGACTCCATAGTTAAGCAGCATGTGTGTATTACTGCGCTTGGCGGAACTTCTTTCTTCTACTACTCAACAATACGCACGAATCTACTTCACCTGAAAGCAATGAATAACGAAGGAGCAGTAAACGACAATTGAATGGACTCTGAAGCAGGGAAGAGTGAGGATGGACTCCTCACTCTTCCCTGTCTGAAGTTTCTAAACTTGCGAGGACGAGTCAAATGAAAGTGAGCCAACCCATCCCGCGCCAAAATGGTTCGATCCATTATCTGCGACGCGTGTGCTTAGCACACAGGCATTTCTCATTTACGAAAGTGACACGTAGGTGTGAGGATAAATGTTGTTTAATGCTTTCATACACTGGGTTGAACATGGTTGCGTGACATAATGGACGCTCCAAAAGATGAATAGCATGGTGTGGTCAGGTTTTTGACAGATGAAGGTATTTCCCGACACGAAATTAGTCGCCGTATGGCTGCCACTGTGAAGCGTTGGAGCAAATGGTTCAAAGAAGGACGTGAAAGTTGCAAAGACGATCCAAGACCGGGCCAAAGCCACCGTGCAATCACCCCCAACAGAATTGCACAGGTTGATAAGGTGATTAGACAAGAACGGAGGATAAGCATCGATGAACTGGCAGAGCGTGTGAACATCAGTGACGGTTCGGTTCACACCATGAGAAAAAATTGACGAATGGGGTCATCTAGCCCGTCCCCACGTCGGTAGCGTGATTAAGGAAAACTGGAAGGTTCAAGTGGGAAACGCTGCAACATCCACCATACAGCCCCGATCTCTCGCCTTGCGATTTCCACATTTTCGGGCAATTGAAAAAACAGCTCAAGGGAACCAGATTCGTGTCGGACGATGACGTGAATGAGTCAGTTACAGACATTTTGAAGCAGCAACCCAAGGAGTTTTATGAGAAGGGAATTACGCGACTCGTTAGTCAGTGGGACAAATGTCTAAATGCTCATGGAGACTACTTTTAAATAAAGTACTCTGTTTGTCATATATTCGCACTAGCTCACTTTCATTTGACTCACCCTCGTATTTATTTTTTTCAAAATAGATTATTAAAATTAGTTTAAATTAACTAATTTTAACTAATTCCATCCAGCAATAATTAATAACCATTTCCTTAATTTATTATTTCATCTTATTAATTAATTCGGTAATCTTCGTAAATTTTCCGGGGCTGGTGTCATGTATTCGTGAGTGAAACGAGGGCAAGGCTGTCGACTAATACGTTGTGTTGGTGAAGGGGTATGTAGCGCGGTGCTCTGTAATTTTAAATAGATGATTACCTCATCTTATAAATTATTTCGACATGAATAATTGTACAGCAAAAATAAGGTTTTGTGCTTAATAACACTGCTCTAACTGCAATTCTTTGGCGACCGCCATTAACGAGTTTGCTCCCCCCCCCCCACCCTTACCGCTATCGTCTCCAGGTATGCTTGCGCGCAAACAAAGAGTGCACCGTACACCTTCGTGTAATTCCCTTGTTAGTTCACATTCGTTGGCGTTTGTGAAATCTTTAACCGTCTTAAATTCTTTGGCTTTACTCTCTTCGACCTTCCTCTCTTCTAATTTCTTTTATTTTTGAAAAAAAAAATTGGATAGGTCTATACCATATTTAGACTTATTAATTAAAAGAAAAGGGGTGACCTCAGTTTTGAAATCAAAAAGAAAAAAAGTTACGTTTCACCGTTTCGCAACTACTGTAAACCATTCCTTGAACCCCAAATTGGCCGTATACAACCACATGATGCGCAAAGCTATAAAACTCCAAGAGCTTAATAATGAATCTGAAAATACATTTTTCAGTTAATTTAGCAATGGAGGGAAAACCAGCAGATGGAAATATTTGAACCAGATATTCGAATATTCTTTTTAAGGGAAGTAATTTTGATGAAATAGAAGTAAATTTGATGGAATGGAAGTAATTTTGACAGATTTCCAACTAATAAGAAATATCCCTACTTGTCGAATTTTGGTAAAGAGTTAACCTAGAATTAAGTGTAAATTCTTGATTTTGGATTCAGCAAAACTTCTCTTGTCATAATGCAGCCATTTAAATGAACTTTCAGGTTTATTTCTTTGATGGTACAAGAATATTAAACCGTGGATTCAAGTCAGGAAAGTCAGTCCTAATTCATCAAAGAATGACTGGGGTTTGTTTCACTAGGTTTATTATTATTATTATTATTATTATTATTATTAATGAGGTGTCAACGGGACTATTATACCAATTCAAATGCAGAATTTGATTAAGAATTCTTAAATTATTCCTTGTTTTCAAAATTTTTTTCTTTATTATTTTTATTTTGGAAGAAATTTTTGAGTAAAAACATTATCGGTTTTTTGAATTTTCATTGGAAAATACATTGAAGTAGTAATTTATCGTCCTTTTTTCCCATTATTTATCCAAAGCCCTTTTTCAATAACAAGGTTGGCTAAATTTCCCAGCTGCCGTTTCTCTTGCGATCTAATTTATGTTTATTTCCTGATCATAAAAGCTATAAATAGCCGTTTAATGAGTAAAAATTTAAAGGCTATTGTCGTTATTTCTCTTAAAATAAAATCCTTAAGGATTACGGTTTTAGCGAAAGGGAGAGGAACCACAATAAGAGAGAGCGAGAGAAGCCTTACCAAAATTATAGCGCTAATGGCTCCCTAAAGGCTTAATTAAGGACAACTTTGAAATTGGCAATTCGTGATAACCTTATTATCCTTTGAAATCGACAGTCGATGTTCATCGAAATGCATTAACAACATTTTTATCGCTACGAGCAGAGAGGAAAGTCGATTTTTCAATACTCATTTATTTACTTACTCAAAGTACGTATTCAATCTATCTTTCTTTCTATTCTGTTTCTCTCTCTTTTTTTCCTTGAGTTCCCCACAAATGTTTTTTTAACATTTTACTTTGGAACCATTTAACCGTAAGCTTTCTTGATAGTGACTTTTCGACGGCGGCATTGTGAATGGCCCGGAGGAGATCACGACCAGCAAAGCCAATTCCTGTCCTAAGCCCCGCTCAAAGCCCCCCTTACATGCGCCCCCTATGACCAGTGAAGCGGAAACAAGATTGGGATCAATACTGAACTTGACAGAGGATCGCCAAGACCTTAGAAGTCGGAAGGCAAAGCGGGGTCCACGAACAGAGGGTAACGCAGGGGCCTTCGAGTGGGCAAAAGGGAAACTGCCACGGCATCTGATGGCCAAAGTCAATAATTCATGTTGGGGAGCGAATCACGTGGTGTCACCTCGCCTGAGAAACATTAGCAATTTTAGTCGGAAATAAAAGCAAAGGGAATTGGACGAAGAGAAGAAAGAAAGAGAATCAAAAAGTCTTTAGGGACAGAAAGCAATAAAAATATATGACCACACTATTATTATTCCATCGCTACTAAATTTTAATGAGCCTTTGACATCAATTTGAGAATTATTAAATGAGATCATTGTGGTAAGCATTATTAAATGATACTTTAAAAGTAGTAATATGAATATGCTATTAATGATTACACCTAATTTTTGAATAAACGTATAAAGATATCGAAGGATAAACATCAAACAAAACTTGGTCGTTTATAATCGATTTCCTGGACTTTGGATTTATTTACTAAAGTATCCAATACACTCAAGGACAGTTGTTTGTTTAAGGTTATTATTAAAATGATAAATTTCTATGTTATCTTAATAATTGGGCGCTTATTTTCGTCAAGGTGAACGGCAAAATTTGATAGGATGTCAGATTTGGTAGTGAAACTTCAAATAACAGTAACTCTGTGGAAACTGGTTTCTATTATTCAAAATAGGCACCATTTAAATGTTCTACATCTCTTCCATCAACATACTAGTACCTTTATACTAGTTCCATAGAAGTCCGGCGTTCTGGACTGAAGAAACCCCTCAAAGGCGCTTTTGACGGCCTACTTCATTGTGGACCTTTTCCCCTTCCAAAAAAAAAGTTCAAACGCTTAAAGCGTGTGGTAGTATATTGGCGGGAGGTCTGGAAAATATAGTGGGTGAGGAAGACTTTCATAATGCAATATGTATATCATTTCTGAACTGTTGTTCTTGCCACCGTTTGGCCTCGTAATACATGAAACACTTCTGGGCCACTTTACACATACTTTTTGATTCCAGCTAGATGAAATATTTCTCTGCAGTAATGGTTTTACCATATTTCAAGAACGAGTAATGAATAATGCTAGGGTCTATCGCCGGATCGGAATATTTGGAGCCATTGCGGAATGGTTCGTACATTTATTCATCTTCAAATGTTCTATTGATGTTTCTCGCTGTCTCTGCTGCGTTGTGGTCATGTTTGAACTCAAAGAAAACGTATGTGTATTTGGCTTATTTCCATTGCGTATCTATACGATTACACTAAAAGCTAACACTCAAATTATTTTTACTCATGTGCAGAGATATTTAACCTGCACTATCTGAAACATTACTAGCGCATCCATATGGAAGTGTAAAATAAATTTATTCCTGAAATCCGACATTTTATATGTAACAACCTGATAGACAGTGTTGCCAGATTTAGTAACTTTTTTAAAGCGCTTGTCCTTGTTTTCATTGTTTTGTGCATTGTTTAACAATGTCCAACAAAGGACAAGGGTTTTAAAAAAGTTACTAATCTGGCAACACTGCTGATAGAATACGCGGTAATTTTTTGATCTTATAATAAATTATGGATTGGTGGAATGAAAATTGCTTGTTACGGGATCAACTGCAATGCATTCTTAAACAAAATTACTTCAATTACAACCATTTGAAACTAAACTGGTTTACTAACTTCGGATTCAATTATTATGAGATCTTAGTTGAAAGAGATAATTAAGGTAGTCTTTGATTTAAATTACCCTGTTCATTTCATTAGGAGATAGATGGCTATTTCCGATTTTATAATAGTATAAGAGAAACTCGAATATACCAGCTTGAGACGCTCATAATTTGGAATCTTAGTTCAGCTGTAAAATTTTTCTCTTTCCAAATAAAAATATAAAAGTTAACTTTCTAAGTTTGGAATGAGATTCCTTTCCCTATGAAACAAACTATTTTAGATTGTAAGGATTAAATCAATCTCGCCATATGAACTATGTTTTGTACCACATTACTGAACTCTAATAACACTTATTTTTACTTTGTAAACATTTATCCCCGCGAGGATGCAATTTACAAAATAAATACTATAAATTAGAAAGGGTGTATGTGCCAAAAAGTAAAAACAGAAAAAAGTCTATAAACATGTTGTTTTTAATTAAGAATCAGTTGTTTTTAACTTTTAAAAAACATTTTTTTAAAATTAAAAACAACTTTTAAGCTATAACCCATTTACAAACGTATTTCACTTGGCACTAAAACCTCCTTAAAAAATATAACTCAAATTTGCTTATTGTGGCACTTAGACCCTTTCTAATTTATAGTATTCAAATGATGGAAGAAGAGCCATATAATGTTATTTGGTTTAGTTTGGGGTGGAGAGTAGTTTAAAAATGTAGTTCTATGGTAAAGGTAGGATTTCATGGATTATTAAAATGTGCAAAATATCGGATAATTTAAATTTCACTGTTCTTATCATTTTTACTCTAAGGGAATTTTAGCATTCTATCAACTTGAATGCTGCAGTTTTATGAGAAAGTGATAGGAAGACTGGTGGATAAGGTTTGAGATGTCATGGGTTTTCATTATATTTTGAATTTGAAACAATTATTAATTTAGTCTTTAGAGATTTTGATATTCTAGGAAAGGGATTAAGTTAACCGTTTCAGCCTCAATGGTGAACTGAATTATCAATACCGTTATCCTATATCGTGCAGATATATTTTCCACTCCCGAATACGATGCAACGGTACAAAACATAATTTCGATCACAACGGCAGTACATCAATATCGAAACTTACGTTCAAATAACACCTTGCTTCATTTAACAAGGAAGATAAGTCAAATTTAACCAAATAGGAATTTAACAAGGAAGATAACACCTAATAATCTAAACCAAATAGGCATCCTTGAGTGAATTGAAATATACAAAACACATATGAGCTCAAAATCAATTCTAAACAATCAAATTTTTATATTTATCTTTTGTTACATCCAATTCATTGTATTTTGTAGTTATACGTAGTTTTATTATAATCTTATTAATCATCTGTTACCCAATTGATCTTTATCATAAACTCTCGTTCTCACACACTTGCTTAGCATTCGTAGCCTTGACTACCCATGTGACCACATAAAAAATGGCGTCCCTTGGTCGTGTTGTAAGCATTTGTGATTTGAGTAAAATTCACTTTTTTTACATTTTTCATAGGTTTTTACTACTTTAAAGATTTTTATTATTATCTTTATTAATTTAACATACATTATTAACCTGAAATTTGCAAAATATAATGATTTAAATGTTTACTGATAACCTTTCATAATTTTAATTTCATAGTCATTTCCAAATTACCTATAAAATTATTTTCTAATGATGTTTATTTCTTTCTCCTCATTCTGACAATTGGGAATACAACAATATTTAACCATAGCAAGAAAAATTTTAAACAACAACAAGCCGGCTCGGTGGCCGAGAGCGTTGAGGCGCAGGTCTTTCCGCTCTCGTAACCAGCGAGTTGCGGGTTCGAATCCCGCCAAGGGCATGGATGTTTGTGTTTGTCTATTTTCATCATCATCCTTTCATTCCATACGGCTAGTCTCCTGGAAGAGGGAGATGCGAGCTGGAAATCATCAAACAACAACAATTAAAACTTTCACTTAAGATATAGTCAACAGATGCCGTTAACACGTCCAGTGTCCGCCATTTGCATATTGTAAAAAAATCAGTGACGTTTAGTGGCAACCAATCACAATACAGGGGATAAAGGTCAATTCATTGTTTGTTATCGTATATTTGCTGATGAAAGTGGGCAATAAAGCACTAACCAGTAGATTTTAAACCAGAACAAAAAACATCGTACTGCAAAATCTCTATTCATTATACCGTATTGATTAAAACTGTAAAAAGTCAAATTATGTCAATAATTATTTAAATAAACGTTGAAAAACTTTAATCATAATTAAAATCTACGCTCTCGGAAAAGTTTATTTCAATAAAAAGGCACCACGTGGTTTAATCTTCTTTCTTCACACACTGACTTTTTTTTAAAACCCCATTAAACTTAAAAGGACTCCTTTTTCAAAATAATTTGCCGGAGTAAGACGAGCTCTTCTGCCCCTGAGAGATTTCTTCAAAGCTCTTTAGTGTCTTAGCTCCTTCACCTTCCAATCAGTAGCTGCTGACCACCTGCTTCGTTTCTCCCTCTTGATTATAGGTAAGGATGTTCTTTTTTTTTGTTTTTATTATTCCCAACAGGACCATATGACGTCAACAGTGCCACCTGGTGAGCCTTTACTTGTTACACGACTACTGCTCTTCTTGCAAGGAGCGTCTTTCGCATCGACTTTTCCTTTTCTGTTCCGTCGGAGAGAAGTCTGTGCTGCGCAGATTCCAATCAGTGAATTGAACTTAAGTGCAAATTCTAATTAAATTTTTTGTAAACATTTTAGAATGGATTTTCAGATAAGGTAATTTATTTACATGTCGTCCTATAGATAATTAGATGAATGGGCAATGGGATTCCGAAAGTAATGTTACCAATTTAAGTCAAGAATCTGTCTAACGGTAAAAGAAATTATTCACGGTCGATTGTATAAACATGCATGTTAATGAAGTTACAGGAAAATAGTCTGTTATAAAATTCTATTTGAGCATGCGATGTTTCTGGTAAGACTATCTTCGCTGTCAGCCAATTTCTGTCCAATCCTGAAAAAGACAGCACCCTGAGGTTTTCAATAATATTTCAGTACTTGCTAATCAAGTTTTAATCAGACTTAACAGTAATGCAACTGGTAGTAAAACTAAAGTGTCATCCAAAAATAATTAAAATGTGAATACTTTTCATTTAACTTTTCTATAAATCATGTCCTAAAATCAACTGGTAGTGAAAAAAAGATGGTACCTTATTGCATTGCACGTTCAGAAATGTTATATTTGCCTAGTAACATAATAAAAAATTAGCAAACACTGTGGAATGGAACAACCAAAAAGTGAAAAGTCGGTTTGTAAATTAGGGATTTTCACTTTTTGATAACGTAAGAACTGATAGAAATGAAACAATACAAGAATAATTTCAACATTTGCAAATTTTATCTCCAGGATGAGTTTAATAAACCATTTACTCTCAAGAATTTTGAAAAGAATTTTGAAGATAAGGGAAAGACAAAGTTGCGCGTCTGCTATGTAGATCTAAGAATTCTATACTGAATTTTTGCAAGGACCTCGAAAATGATGGTAAAAAGAAAGAGTCCAGGAGTCATAAAGCACCATTGGGTTAGCCAAAAAAAACAAACAAAAAAAAACAGAACTCTCCGCGAACTCGGTTAAGTGAGAGCTTGGTACCACTGCATCCAGTCGAACCATCAGCAACTATTTTAAGAAATGTCCTTACATGAAATGCGAGAAAATGAAGTGTAAACACCCCTTACCATCTACCACAATAAGCGCCTAGAATACGCCAGAGACCATGGTACAGGAGTGGGATTCCGTAGTCTTTAGTTAAGAAAAGAAGAACATCCTCAATGGTCTAAACGGGTGTAATACTACTGGCAAGAAATACGCAAGAAAAACAGTACTTTTCGAAACGCGTCCAATGTAATGGTTCCAAAATTGTCTGGGAAGCGTTCAGTGCCAATAGAAAAGTTGAACTGGGATTTGTAGACTGCTTAATGAATTCGTACATGAATCAAAATATACTCGACAAATACTTGCTTCCATTTGGGCCTATCGTAAGAGGGAAAGAATGGATTTTCCAGCAGAACTGTTACGACTCCCTGTTACGACTCTAAATCGACTATGATGAGGTTCCATTCTAAAAAATATTCGGGTTTCAAAGTTGCCTTCAAGAAGCTCTATCCTAAACCTTATCTAAAATATATGAACTATCATGGTGAGGATAATATGTACCAATGAAAGACAGTTCGTTAACACTCATACGCTGAAACAAGCTATCCTGGTAACCTGAGAAGACTTTCCATGGAAAATAATGAGGAAACTAGTGAAGTCGACTGGGAAAAACCTAATCTCGAAGTTATTAACAATAATGGAGGGTCACTTGTGTATACTATATGAAATACTTTGAGAAATAAATTTTGAGGTGCCATATTTTTTCCATGTCGCCTTTAGAAATTCATAGAAAAAGTAAATGACCGGAATTCAATTTTTCGATGATACAACAGTTTTATTAGCAGTAATGTTGCTGTAAAGTTTGATTAAATTTTGATTATTAAGTACTAAAGTATTTTTGAAAAAAAGCAAGATACTATCTATTTTATCAGGAAAATAATAGCCATAAACTATCAAAAAATTATAGTTTTGGAAATCTGTAAAGATATATTTGATACGATGAATATCGATCTCAATACGATACAAGTTGCTAACTGGAGATGTACTGGTAGGTAAGGGCTATCTGCTATTTCCCCAATGGTGTGGCTTGTGGTGATAATATTAATGTTGTGGAACCATTGAACCTTTGATGCTACTTGATATATGTTCTGAATGGTAGATCTTATCTCTAGTCCCAACCGCAGATCGGGTCAACCGCGTCACGCTGGTACTAAACCACTTGTTGACGAAATTGACCAACAAGATTATTTCCGTTCAATCAAATTAAAGGCCATTAATTATCGTAAGTGCATAAATTAATATTTCTTTACTTCTCTGGCTGATTACAATCGTTTGAATTACGACAGTGCCTGGAAATCATGATTTGGAGCAGAATGCCAATTATTAGCTTGCAAAAGCAGTGGACAGAATGGGATTCGGAAGGCACACCACCCATTTTGATTTAACTACAGATAGCAATACTGACATTCTCTAATCTTACAAAAAGAAATTAAAAAGTAAACACAAAAGACGTGCCAGGATTGTGTCTTTTTTCAATTTATGTAATAATTTGCAATACACGATCCAAATACCTGAGCTGTCGATCGCACAATATTATGTACGGGATTCATTCTTGGAGGATATAGAAACAAGGCACCATCGAAGAATTTCTAGCGATCTTAAGTAAAAGAGCACTATTCTACTGGAAGTCATCTTTGTTGGGCAAGGCTCTCGAAACCTTATCAAAATATGGTAGATCCGAGAAATCGTGTGTCGCCAAATATGTTTTAGAAAGGTCTTGTATTAGTTTTTATAATTTTAAGTATTTAGGCGTGCAAATTTAATAAACCAATTAAACAGTTTTGAAAACACTGAAATCCATAAAATGGATTCTAATAAGTTATTAAATGTTGACAAAGGACCAATTTCAGAGTCTGTTCTATTTGATTTGTTGAATCTTAGATTTTATTGTCCTGTTCCATTTCCTAGAATTATCTCTTGTTGTGTTGTTTTTAGTTTTCTTAGAATTATCTCTTGTGTTCTTTGTATGTCATCTCTGATTGGCTGATTGATTGAATTCAATCAATCATTCAACCAATAAGAATGATTCTAACCACTTACCTTGATTCTCTTCCCTCTTAGTCTCCTGGTAGATAAGCATTATGGCCATTCTCAATGATCGATCGACTCCAAACTAAACTGGAACAACCAAGTCCAATACGCGCTCAACAAAGTAAAGAAAGCAAAATCAGTTTGTTTGCACTTCTGGGGCGGAGCAGCGCTCTTGATGTGGATAACAACCCTTGATATACAAGGTGGTGATTCGTACTATTTTACTCTATGGAATGCCTGCTTGGGCTTCTATTTGCAAATCTAAGTGGAAGGATCTCCAGACCTTCCAAAATGTTGCTCTCCGGTCCATTGCCCGACTTGGCAGAAGAGTTGCCAACAACCTCTCTATCTATGACGATTTGGGGATGACCCAAATAGACACCTTTGTCCAGACACTTATGAAGAACATGCTACCCAAGATGGAAAACCATGAAAATACTTTGGTTTCTGGTATTCTGGACCATCCACTCGTTGTTAAGGGTCCCCTCAGGTTTCGCAGACCCCGGCATATCCTGGATTCTGCTTTGATGACGTTAACAAGGCTGTCTTCCCCAACTACTGGATCTTTTAGATCCTGCTGATTTTTGGTTCTCTATTCGTCAATCTACAATCTGACTCTCATCCCTTCTGGGGACTTCTTCTCTGGAGGACTAAAGAGGTTCATCAGACTTCTCTCCCTGTTCAGTGTATCTCCTCTGGTTTACTCTTTGGGCGAGCGTGCAAAATGAGCTTGGCTCCTGGACCACTCGTGTCTTTCTTTTCACTTCACTGTTCGATTGTCGATTGTCTCATCAGAATGATGGCATAACCTTCAAAATATGTATCCGGCGCTTCATATCCCAGATATTTTTTGAGTGATGACGCCACCCCTAACGACCCACTTGCACAGTATGCAATAAGAATGATCGAATTCAACCAATCAGACGTGCCTCGTAATAAAAGATTTCCATGGGAAAAAATGAAAAAATTATTTATCCTTTCCCATCCGAGCAATTTTGAAGATTTAAAAATTTGATTTTTGCGATAACTTAATCCTTGAATAAGATTTGAATAGAAGATTTGAATACCTTTTTCATTTTTAAACCACCCATTTTTTCTCCGAAATTTTTAATTATCTTTAAATGCAACGGTTTCTGTGACAACTATTCTGATGGAACAGTTCAGTTATGAATGGTCATAGATGATGTCGTAGACTCAAATTGAAATGGTTCAGAAATTTGTAATTAAACAGAATATTTCCGTGACGAAACCATGAAACTTCGCTAGCATGTTTTATTGGTGATTCTAAACAAAAAAAAATTTATATGCACTATGGCCTCGACCCGATTTCGTTCCTGATATATGCACTGGCATGTACTTATCGCGAGAACATGTTGAATATCCAATGCGCATTTCGTCACGGTATTGTTACGGTTGTTTATCAACATGAGGAGACTACCCATTACAACCCAAACGAAAAACAGTTGGGACACTATAATTAAAACTAGTTTGTGAAACATTGTTATTTTTTAATTCATCAAAAATGATTACACGAGCAAATAATTTTTTTTAGTACAATATCTTAACATTGTTTATCCTCTAATATCTATAGACGTTTCATTAAATAAAATTATTGTAAAGAAAAAAAATTGATAAGACAAATAAATGTTGAGATACTTCCCTCCGTGACCAGAAATGGTTGGGACATGATGTAAATCTCCCTATAAATCTTGAATGAACTGATCCTTGCGGTGTTAATTTGAATACAGATATTTAAAAAAAACTTTGTGTTTCAAATATTTTGTTATTCTGAGAAAATGGCTCGTGGAAAAGCAATGAAGAAAGATTTGCGCGATATCATTATTCAGCTAAAGTCTGAAGGCAAGACGATACGTGAAATTGCTTCTCTTTTGGACATTCCTAAATCATCGTTTGGCAATATTGAAAAAAATCAATGAAAAGAGAAGAAATACAGAATCTTTAAAAGGTTTTGGTCGTCCAGCAACAATAACTGAACATGACAAGCGAGCCTTGAGACGCATCATCAAAAAAAATCGAGGTTCACCAATTTCAACGTTATTATTGAAATGATCAAGAAAAATGTTTCCGGAGAGTCTTGTCGCTTATACAGGGTGTATCTGAACGGTCTGTACAAACTTACAGCATGAGTTCCTTGTAGCCAGAGAAGCAATATATGTCCCATGAACATAGGGTCACAAATGCTTCCTTCTGGAGATACAACCGTGTGACGTTGTCCTTCAATAGCTGGCGCAATTGTCACCATTAAATCCGTTTAGCGTTATAAACTAGGTTTATTTCCGGCTTGTACAGTAACAGAACAGTCCAGACGTGCTAAAGTACATGCTCGAAATGACCTCCGTTAGATTCCACGCAGGCCTGCACACGTCGTTGCATTGACTGGCAAACCCGTTGGGAAATACTGGGTGTGTTACGGATGACATCGCTATTGTCCACGATCCGCTGGCGAAGAGTATGAACATCTGGTACGGGGGTGGAATAAACAAGGGTTTTCAAGTGGCCCCCCAAAAAAGTCATACAACGGCACACAATGTAACTGTGTTCAGTTGACGTGTAGGACAACGTCGCACGGTTATATCTCCAGAAGGAAGCTTTTTTGACCCTATGTTCATGGGACATATTTTGCTTCTCTGGCTACAAGGAACTCATGCTGTAAGTTTGTACAAACCGTTCAGATACACCCTGTATATTCACAAACTAGATTATAAATTCTACAAGGTATGATTTGTGTGATGAACAAAAACACTATTGTACAGTCATCAAAGGGAAATAATCCACACTTGAATTTTACTCTAAGTTTTACCGTTTCAATATTAATTTATTTTTAACAATTTAATATTACATTTAGAGTTAAGATTGTTAGGATTATTAAATTTAAATAATTATAATTAAAAAAGCTATTAAAACAACACATTAGCATGAAATGTAATATTAAGTATTAAACTCGTGTGGAATATTTCCTTTGGTTGACTGTACTTATAAGTTACTTTTGATTGCCATCTTAGCTCTGTACAACAATTTTAGGCAAAGGAAAAACCATTACTAACACAAAGACAGAAAAAAAATTGCCTAACCTGGTCCACAGAAGTTTCTTGGTTTAAAGTAACTATCCAAACATACTTGGTTTGTCAGATTTATATAAATTTTTCTATATATGTGTGAAACAACTGCACTTGTGCTTCAAAAAAGAAACCAAAGAAAGAAAGAAAACGAGAACACGTTTGGGCTTGAATAAAATTTTATATTTGTCTTATTATTTTATTCAAAAACTTCAAAGTTTGCAACGATGAACTTTCCTTTTGAGACCAGCTCAGACAAAAGGAACCATGAGGTCTGACACAACATAATGAGATTGATTTTATAAAGCATGACATGGCAACACACAGCATGCGCACTTACCAATGCTACAAAAAGTTGAACCAACGCTGCCTGTCAGGTTCTGTTGCTTGTTGAGTTCTTGTGAAATAAAATGACAACGTGGCTGTCGAACGCATCACGAATAATGGAACACAAAAATATGGATCAATCAAATTTTGCGTCAAACATAATGAAATTTCTACGGTGAGGCTTGAAATATTGAAAAAGGGCTCATGGAGATGGGAGTTTTTATCTCCAACCTAAGTTTCCTGAAATCGTAGGGAACGTTTCTAAGAAACAAGATTAATTTTTTACCCTTTCACAAAATTCTTGTTATAAGTTTAGATTTATTACTTTAGTTACTTCATTAGACTTGTTTACTAATCAGAATGTCCATCACAGCTTTTTGGATTCCTTCATAGGACGAGGTTCCAAGAACTATGCATTGTCCATAATGGCTTTTGGATTTTGTTCCAAATTTTTCTGAATCCACTAACATTTTTGGTGCCAACTTTCGCTTTGCATAGGTTGATTTGAATACAGCCCAAAACCATCCGATTCCACCACACGGCTGCGGAACGATTGGTCGCCGATGAATTCAAATTTTCGAAACTAAGGTACTCGGTGAATCGATGATCGTAATGGGCCAAAGCCATGTCGGTATTAATCAGCGCTTCTCGCCTTCTTAAATAGATCTCCCCGTTTACAGCAGCAAAGTAGTGTTCCTAGACTTCAATAATTTACCATACAAGATCTTCCTTCCATCTCTATATCGCTTAGTAAACTTTTTTTTTGGTCTTGAATATATATTCGAAAATCCCTGCTATGAAAAAAACTGTTAGAAGAACTTGTCGCTGGAATTTGTTGTAAATTTTTTTGAGAACTATCTTCGCACGGAATTCTTGAACTCCAGAATATTTTGAAACCTATGATTTCACTTTCGCCTTAGTCGAGCTTGATTTGTCCAAGTCAAATGGAAAATAATAAGTCATATTGCCAACGCACGTTGTATCTCAACTTCTTTGGAGAAGATTATTACTGCTGGGCGATCGCTCGATTTCTGATAACTAGCAATTCCGATTAAATTTTGTTTGTGAATTATTGTATTGTAAACTGCAAACAAAGCAGCGCAGCATTCCAATGAAATACGATATAATTTGGTTAGAATTCTTAAACAAGCCAGAAAAGTTTCACTCGTTCTGAAAGTCTATAAAAGTGTTTCACTATCTATTAAATGTTTGCAAAAAAGTTGACAAATTGTAGAAGTACATTCTTGAACTAGTCATTCAAAGTCGTAAGGTCAGAATCGAATAGCTTATGTAAGACGACAACTTATTTTGTATTTCTATTTTATACAACATTATAAAATTATCTTTAAACATCTTTAATATCTTTAATAGCATTTCAAGAATCATTAGTAAACACAAAATCTAAAGTAATACAAAACAGAATGATAAAAATTAATAGATGATCTTAAACAGTCTAAAATTACTATCAGTGTCAAATAAAAAACTTTCTCAGAAAACTTCTCCATATTCCCTTGAATTGATATAAAATAGTCCGTGATTATATATCTATACCTTGAACAAGTGGCAATACCATGAGGAGAAATAGATATTAATTTATACCGGACTTTGTAGGTAAATCATTCCACATGTAAATGGCATTATAAGGGAAATGAACACCAAGGAAAGAAGATAACACAAACGGAACCTCGAATTTCAATTGTCTCGTCGATCTAAAATGGCTACTAGGTATAAACCATTCTCTGACGAAGGCTGCAGGGTGACCTTTCAGAAACAGGACATTGGCCAGTTTCACTAAAAGACCTATTCGACGTATAGACATTAAAGTTGGTAACCGGTGTACCTTGCATAGGTACCTAATAGAGGTTAATTTATTTAATTTGAAAGCCGCACGTATTACCTGATTGTAGGCGACTTTTATGTGACATAAATTAATTTTCGAAGAGCTAGCCCAAATAATAAGATTATAAAAGATTGTAGAAATCACCTTAGACTGAATAACTGTTCTAAGTTCGGCCTTAGATAAGAACGCCCGCAGACGTCTCATTAAATAACTTTGGCGATGAAGAAAAATTATAGTACATTCACTTGGCAGTTGAAACAAAGACGGGCATCTATAATAAAATAAAGAATTTTTATTGATTTATTACAAGAGGAAGTTTTAGAAACAAGTAATACATCTGATTTTGTTTTTATTAAGTTTCATTCTACGTTCGGTATATCAAGACTCTAGCCATTTAATATCCGATTAATTTGGTCAGAAATCATCGCATTGTCCACTGGATCATAAGATTTGGATAGTCCTTTGGATCATCATCATTAAAGACATGCAAAGCATTCATCGATTCAATTGAAAAGTTAACAGTCATTCAAAATTAATTTTAAATTTTAAATACAAATATAAGAATTAATCAATAAAAGTTAATGAAATATATTTTTAAATACACTTTTCGGAAATAAAAAGAATCGTTTGTTATACTTTACAGTATTTGTCCATCTGGAAAAGCCAACAGGACCTCCGTTGGTATTTAACAGTTCCGAAACGGGTTTTTGAAATCTCTTAAGGATTCCAAGAAATTCTGTTCTCTAACATTTTTCATAATCGGTAAAATCAAGAATTCGCCTTTCTTACGAGATGGCTTGTCTTGAAGATATGATCGGCGAAGTTGGATGTTCCAAGGTTACCATTCCTATAATGTGAGAAGTGTTCATCGATTCTAGCAACAATCTTCTTGCTCTGGCTCCGGTATTTTAGATTGTAAGATTTTTCTGCCTACTTATGAAGGTGAGGACAATAAATATTGAAATAGTCATTCGTTATTATATTAGAATAAAGCAAATAATTAAATATTTGCGTTTCTTTATTAGTCTATCGTGTACACGAGGCCAGGACATTGGATGCCAGCACCGCCATGTCACAACAACGAAGAGATTTCACTGTTATCAAGAATTTAAATTAACGAAATCCACGAATTTAATAAAGGCAAATCTAATACCGTTGTTTGGAAGCGTTCTTCACAATACGACAAAACAATAAGATCTTAATCCGGAGACAATTCTTTCGGATGAGTCATAAACATTAGAGCCAACGAATGACAATAATGATTGACTTAGTTACCATTAAAAATATTTCTATTACTATTTAATACAATAAAAGAGCTTTGCCATATTTAACAGTTAAATTTCTATATCTCTACTAACATTCACATTACAAAACTGGATCTATTCACGAATAGATGCTATGTATTTTCAGGGGTTTAAGAAAGAAAGCAGGGCGAGAAATAACGTATGCAACAACGAATCGACAGTAAAGTTAAAATGTTCCAGAAGAAAGTCACGCGAACAGTGGGAAACGCGGGTTTAAAAAAAAAAAGGAAGAAGAAATGGAAAAGAAAAAACAACTTTCGTTTCTGGAAATCCTTTTCGAAATGGACTGAGTGATGGGCGAATACGGCCCAGGCTTCGCGCACGGTAACTATTCTAATGATGTCCCGTTAAGTCGTCCCTCGAAAGATGTCCCCCTTTTCTTCTTTTCCATTCATTTTCATCAGCGTTTTAAGTCTCTCGAGGTTTCCCCATCCTTCCCTCTTCCTTTTCTAAACCCTACCCTCCCTTCACAGCCCCAAGGGAGCGTCATCTTAATCACGTTTGTCGTCATGGCAACGCTGTGTGCATGCAATGCTTCTGATGGGATGTTTTGCTCTCGCCCTCGTTTCCAGAAGTGTGTGGAAGCGTCTCCAGCAGAGAAATACGGCTTCGCAGCGAGGGAGGTGGTGATGTTTGAGAAGGAAAAGGGAAAAAATAAAAGAATAGACTAAAAATAAAATTAAAAAAAAAGCGCAGCACCCCTCGGCACCGTCATCCATCAGGCGGTCATGCCGTCGCAACCAGCCGAGAGACGGGCGACAGTCTCCGCAGGGTGTCGCTGCTCTGAAGATAATGGAAGAATCAAAGAAAGGAAGGCAGAGTGAAAAAATGTAGATTGAGGGAGGGGGGGGGGGGGTAGGGAAATGTTAGAGAAAGTAGAAAAGAAAGCGGGGAGGAACAGAAGAGAAGACGCAGTAACAAACGGGAAATGCTTATTTGCCACCCAGATGACACTAGTGACAACAGCTCAACCCGTCGGTGAGTTACTACGTCGCGCTAATGGGCTCCTCGGCAATGAGTTTCGGGAACTGTGAATTAACAGAACGATAAAATATTAGTGTCGGGAAAACAGGAGAATAAAATCTCGACTAAGCGGTGGCTGTTTAAAAAGATTGGGCAAAGTGTGAAGCTCTTATGATAAACAGATGACTAGCACATAAAACAGATTAATGGTTCTAGTGATTAAAATTCTAAATTATTGACTTCACTTGAATCTTAATGAGCTTTATTAAGCTAGTATTTAAACCAGAGTTGTTATAAAATTCATTTATTCGCGCAGGAACTTTTATTGAATTTAAAAAAAAAATCGATTCAAATCATCTTAATACGAAACGTGTCCGGAAAGTAAGATTACAACAATGGCTAGTATTCTTTCAACAAAATGTTTATTTGACAAAATGTTTACTACAATATATTTAGTGATACAGGGGTTATTTTTTGACGTAATTGCCGCTGTTGCCCAAACACTTGTTAAGTCTAGGTACTAACTTCTGTATCCTACAGTCATAGAATTCTGGCGTTGCTGCTGGTACAATATTTCAACCTCGTGCTTGATCCTCTCATCGTCGTGGAAGCGTCGTCCAGCAAGACGTTTCTTCAGGTTAAGAAACAAGTGCAGAAGTTCATCAGAGACCACGGACGCCCTGCCGCTCATGTGTTCGTCATGAACATCGGTCCTGCCGCCAGAGAATTCACGACACCACTTCGTTACATGATGTCAACTCAAAAATTTCCATAAACGGGAACAAATGCTTTGTGAATATCCACTGGGTGCTTACCTTGTGCTTGGAAAAATGTATGACGGAGCGCACCACATATGGCGGAATTCGGAATCGGCATGGCCATTGTATAAACGTTTTACTCGAACTAGACTCCCCATAGCAATGAGGAACAGTCGCGAGAGGGAAGTGGAAGGCTAACAGTTAAAACCAGTATAGCCAACTTAAACACTAAAATATTATTTTTCCGCTTACAGGGGTTGCAATCTTTAAAGGTAAACTACACGGAAAAATTAGACTTTTTTTTTCTTTACATCATAACATTAATCCAGGTTAATAAAGTAGACATGATGTGTCATAAATAGAGGTACAAACTTTAAGGGAAGGTAGAGAACATCAAAAGGATTGAAAATTAATATAGTAACCCATGACACGAAACGTCACCGTAAGTCGGTAGGAGCGCTGTTCATAAGAGCACTGGAGGGGAAATATCTGAGTTTTCATATGTGCATCGCAATTTGTGCGAATATGGGTCTTTAAGAGATAACAGACATAGTGAGGTAGGCAAAGACTGACTCGTACGCCCGCCATGGTACAAAACGTGCTGGATATTAGACAGGAATCCGAGTACCAAATATACGTGCCGTCGCCGCTGCTGTAGGAGAGTCTCGGGCTAGTGTACAACGTGTTTTGAATAAAAACTTCACACATCCGTAACATTCTGAAATGGAATCATCTACTACGCCGTTTGTAATATTTATATGCAATAGATGTTTTCGGTAATCTCTGTCTTGTACCTCTGCTGCCACTTTCCCATGAGGTTTCCGGTCAAGGGTCCTATGCAATTCGCAATCCTTTTGATGTTCTCTACCTCCCCTTAAAGTTTGTAACTCTATTTATGACACACCCTGTATATCATTCAAAATTTTTCGATCCTCGTATATCATTCAAAATTGGCCCTGTGCCCCTCCCTGAAAAATTAGCGGAACATGAGGTCAGAGCCTAGTTGTCTCCCTGATACCATCCGATCAGTAGAGTTAAGCAATTCGGGCGCGGCTGGTGGCTTGATGGGCCTGTTGTTGGGAGAGACGGCAACTGAGGCACAGCTATATTGGGGGGACAGTTTGATCGGACCCATTTGCTGAGGGACCAGTGCATAGCTACAGGTTGTGCGTCCACCAGCGGTTCTTCCATCTTGAATCCCGCGTGCTTCGTAGGGCACGTTCTAGGGTGCCTTTATAACGAGGTTATAAAATCACTCTAATCGGTCACATGAACTACTGTCATCTCGTAGGAGTCGTTTCATTACTGGGATGCGCCCAGATTATCGTTGGTGGCTAATACAGCGATAATTATAATCTACCCTCTGTACCAGACAACAACAATATGAGGTCATTTTGTGCCGCAAGAACCTGAGGGAATTTCCTCGCCTAGTCGCTTTCGATTCTAGCCAGGGCCGTACCCAGAATTTTGTTTCGGGAGGGGCTGAGGGGGGGAGTGGCCATATTTCTTCTAGCGGGGTGGAGATCCCCCAAGCAACAGAATTAGTTGGCAAGGTAGTCAATTTCTAGAAGTTATTGAGACCCTTAATCTTTCGTTTAAAACAAAAGATGCTTTGAGCGTAGAATTTTCCTTTAAATTTCCGTAGATCACTCCTTACGTGAAAGGGAAATGAAAAATAATTTCTGTTTATCGTAAAAAGAAACTGAAGATATTATAATGGAAAATTCCCTCTTCTGACGGAAAAGCTAACTTTTTTTTTTTAATAATAAACTATCTTCTTAAGAATATTTTTGGTCGTGCTTAATCGTACATCCTAAATATTGTTTTCTATATTCCCCTTTACCAAGAAGATAGAAAGAAAATAATACACGAAGGCCAAGACGGGAAAAATTGAAAATAATATCAGGACTGCTCATATGAAATACTGAATTTGAGGTAAATCCATGATAAGCATAACATTTAAAATCTGCGATTATTTAAACGAAATAAGCATACATATTTTCATATGGATAGTATTTTTAGGATATGATGACATCGGCAACATTAATCAGCGATGGTCTTACAATAAACATTAAATCCACAGATCAAAGCGAAAGTGGTACAATAACAAATTAACAGATAAAATAAAAAATGGGAGATATGAAAGGGTAACACCCATTCCGTCTTTCAAAGCATTTTCTCTTCAGCGATTTACGTGAATGTGATGGATTTTCAAGTCTGGACTCTAAGTTCTTTTATATACCGCATTAGACAAAACCCGATATACGATTGATGAATCCACACATTTGTTCAATAAGCGCGCTGAGTAGTTGTCCAACAATGAGAACTTCTGGTTATCCAGAAGTGCTGCCGGGATATCCTTAAGAATAGTTTATTAAAAAAAAAATACCTCTGTAACGCGCGTTCACTTCGTCCTAATATATGATTAGTGTGAAGAAAAAAGTTTAGTACCAATCATGTTTGAACAAGCTAGATATATTTATTTTATTAGAGTTTGAATGATCAGGGTTTTCCCTTTTTCTTTTAACCCATTCACCATATTCGTCCGACCTTAATCATAATAGGCATAAAGAATTAAGGTCCATGACGAGTGGCTAACAGTAAATGTTTTCAGGACAGCATTTGATGTTCAATATCGAATTCAGAGCGGTCTTCTCCGCTACGATTGCCTTACCGCTCTACTCTGGCGTATATTTAGGCTTTTCACTGTGGTCAAGCTGTTAGATATTTTGCAGTCAGTTGTCTTAAAAAATTCGATTTTGTATCGCAGGAATAATTATTATAGAAATCGGTTCCGCTTTGTTATATTTAGTAGGCGAGGAGTAAATTTCCAATCTCCGTATTCTAAGGAACTCGTTTGTCGAGATTTGAACGTCGCCAATTGTGCCAAATTTCCGGGAACCGTTGAGTAATGGACGTTAAGCTTTCTGCATCTTCTCTCTCGTTTGGCGTTTAATTCAACAAGGCTTCTAACTCATCATCATCAAGACTTGCCTTTGTGGTCTACCAAGAAGATTCATTGTGTCACCAGAATGCCATTTTCAAAGCCAACGTTATGCTTTCTCTCATTTAACTGTTTCCATCACCGAATGCACGGTTGTTTGTGGAAATGGATATCGTTATGTTGTAGCCAAATTTGAATTTATATGGAAACGGGTTCACAGAGTTTTATCGGTGAAGTATTAAAATATGCAGTTTGAACGATGCATTTCCCGATATTGAAGCCAAAGATATATTTAATTGTACACGTCATAGAAAATCCTTAAATTTCAACATTTCAGAGCAGCGATTTGAAGGAAGAACTGTAAATTAAACACCTTTAGAAAACTTTTTTTTTAATGTGAAGCTTGAAAAAGATCAGTAAGAATTTCAAAAGAAAATTATAATACTTAAATTATCAAAACCTAAACTCGTTAATTCAAAATATGAACATTTTGCTCTAGCGAAAGAGGCCTATTCAATATATGTCCACAAAAAAAGGTAGTGGATCCATTGAAAGAAGTGATCACCCGAGTCCTTCACTGCCCACCATTTAGTGATCTTCATTCGTAATGGAGGCTGACAAATGCTCAAAACCCCTCAAGAATTAGTATAAATTAAATTAAATTGTTTGATTCATCTATATTGACAATCCCTTGCTTCTGAAATGCACCAAACATGGTTACATGAATGAGGAATCATTTACTGAAACAGTTCGTTTTAGGCATGCATGTACGTTTTCTTTCATTTTCTGCGTGTGAAATAAAAAATATTACTTCTACGAAATGCATTCCTTGCACATGAAAACACCAAACAAGTAAATAATCCTTGATGAATTCGTAATTATCTATAGAAAATTACTATGAATAATAATGTTTAAACGAACTTTGCGAAGAAGAGAATAACTTAAGAAACCATTTAAGACCAAACCAACTGTTTGATCTACCTCATAACGGTAAGAACGACGTTGATTTAAGAAAAAAAAATCAATTTCATAATGGCAAACTTCTGAAGGGGTTGGACCTTTTAGAACGGATGTATGGATGAGTGTGACGGATGCTTGGCTGCAGATGATTCTTCTGGTGGAAAAATTGGCCACCTCAAACGCTAACGTTTTAAACGTCTTCTAATCAAAAGACACGCCCTTTGAAGCTTAAAATGCAAATCATCTCCTTTCAGTACTGCTAAAAGCAGAAGGATTGGAAGGCGGGAATCAGAGCTCGCTAATTCATTTTCCATTAACATTGACTGTTCAAGACCAGAGGAGGTCAAAAGGTTTGTCAGCAGCTTTATTTAAAGAAAATCGGCTTCTTCGAAGGGCGTTTAAAAGAACTATTAGATAATTTTTCTGGAAATTATAATTTTAATACCCATTATTTATTCAGTCGATAGGTTGTGCTTCAGAAGTGTTTTCGAAAGAACTCTCAAAAGAAAAACTAAGAAAATTTTGTTTGGATGAACGCTTTTTCAACGATGTTCAAAGGCATCAAAAGGAAATCTCAATTTTTTTATTTTTTTTTTTTTTGCTTTTTTAAATCATATTTTGGATACCATTTCTACTATTTTCTATCTGAAATTCCTCTTCCTTAAGTGTAATAAAGAGACTAAAATCGACGACTAGAACTCCGACTAGCCAAGACATTAATTCAGAAAAAGCGCCTCAATTCAAGTTACGTAACTTCATCTCTGTTTGTGTTTAATTATTTGAATTTTTCTTGTTTACACATTTTAAGTGCTGCTTAAACAATTTTCGTAATTCTCCACGTTCAGTTACAAAGCTTATACACAATAGGGGAATAGTCAACATTGACTCTTTTAATCTACACGACATTCCAGGTAAATTAAGTGCTTTGTTATGCAAACTCGTTTGACCATCTTGTAGAAGGGTCAATTTTACTAATTACTGTGCAACATCTCTTGACCATGATGTTATTGTGAAAAACGTCTACGGGTAAAGGTTGACTATGTGGACAAATCACGGGAGTTTCAGCTTTCTAGGGTGAATAGTTTTCCAAAAATAAATTAGGAGACCTTAGAACTTGAACGCACCTCGTAAATACTCTGGGTGCATGGACGTTTGTGCTAGTCCTCTATTAATATGCGGAAGCCAAAAGCACCATACGCATTCCATTTCGTGTCCGTTTCTTGACGAATATGATTTCATGTCTATTTCAAGCCATGCAGATTTCTTTAATATGGTTTATTAGTAACGTTAATAACTTTTTTCTTTGGTTTTTCTTTCTTTTTTTCTTTTTTTATTTATTTATTTATTTATTTATTTATTATTATTATTTTTTTTTTACTTATTCTTGATACTACTAGATATCGCATTATGTGACGTTCTCTTCATTTAAGAAGTAGCTTTACGTTTCCTTTTCAAATTTCTCTAAATTTGCAGGATCACTGGGTTCACAATGGACAACGGATTGCCGAGATATTAGTAACAAGATTTTCATCATTCGGAGAAATTATTTATTCTTTCCTATGCGGATACTGGAATAAAACCAGCTCTCTAGTAAATAATTTTGTCAATAACGTATTGTCAACCTAAAATCAACTACCATTATATTTGTAAACAGCTCCGCTCGCATAGCGAAATGCGGTAGACGTTTAATCACGCCGCATTATTTCAATAATAAGTTTTACCCAGACGCCTTTCAATGTATAAATCAAATCAGTTCTCCACTTCTCACTATGAAGGAATGCGATCAATGACGTATATTAAAGATAGACTCCGAATCCTATTGTTAACAGCGGCAAAAAGTGAAGCAAATTGAGCCATGATAGTTCTGGGCAGGAGTGAGCCGTGGAGTAATTAGCTGTCTGGCTGCTTTGTTTTTGAAGATTTTGGGCCTGAGGAATAATTAATTCAAAACCATTCCTCAAAGTTAAACTGCGTACAACTATACAAACAAACAAGAAAAAGGATCAGGAATCATTTTCCACAAAAATAAACCAAAAATACGTAACTAAAATGAAAATACGTAACTGAAAGACAATCGAAACGAAATTGAAATTGAAACTATGATCGAAAAATTGTTTATAAAATAAAATAAAATACTTCAAATACAAAGTAAACGAAAAGATAAACTTATCACTCCGTGATCGGCGTGTGAAAGAATTATTAACCAGTTACTCTTCTGTTTAGCCATGTCTTTTGCATCATCTTCACTACTTTCGGCCATGACAGTTATGGGCATGGAGCTTCCTAATTTGCTTCATGTTACAACAATAGGATTCGGAGTCTATCTTTAATATACGTCATTGAATGCGATAACAATTTTCTTTTGAAATAGGCTCCAAGCTCGAATCCGTAATCTTCCGAGATACAAAATTATTACAATAGTCAAATTTTAAACAGTATCCATAATAAATTTTACCCATTCTAATCCCGCGATTAAGTTCTTCCTGTCGACTTCCACTGCTTAATGGACTCGCCTAAGAAAAATCCTTCACCGTGATTTTGTCTTCGGGTTGAACAGAAAGATTGATTTGTCAATTGCGTCATTATTGTTCGAAGAACAGTTAACACGAACAGAGTTTTTCTCCGGAAGAAATTAAATAGAGCTTTAAAAAACGTTCACAGTTTATCATTAGCATGACAATGGGGGGAAAGTACATAAGAGCACGCAAACCCAGTTTTCAAAAAGCGTTGTCATGGAACCGTAAGAGAGCATTAAACTGAGCCAAATTAATAACAGAAATTTAAAGAAGTAATAATGATAGGAATAATAAAAGTCTCCATAGTTGTGATTCAACTACGAACAACAAGTTAATGTTTTTAACGCTCATTTCTATTGAAACCTAATGATACATTTTACTGACATTTCTCCGACACTTCTTTTAAAAATGTCAGACATAAGCAGATCCCTTTTTAAACTTAATATGTATCCAATGTCTCCTTTAGCGGTTCTTGCGTCTAAGTTATTAAATTTATTTAATAAAATCTGCCAACCGACTGACAGAAAGTACAAGGTTCAGTCGTTACGGGAAGCAGAGTTAAAAATACGATTGGGGACAAGAAAATTTCTTCGTTGCTTATTGGTGAAGACGGGTGGATGAAAAGAAGAAAATGGTTTCACATTTTCATAATGTCATCCATTTTCTTTTATTTTGGATTCCCTACACAACAAATCTGTGGCTTAATTTTTGCAGTCCTATATAAGATATACTTATATCCTTTAAATTCATTTTTTTCCTTAGTTTAAGTATTTTGAAATAAATGTTTAAAAAATATCACAGATTTTAATATTCATTTAAATTTCTAGATATTGTTGTTTCTGTAATGACGAGATTTTGGTAATCTTAGATTTTGTTTTTCTTTTTTATAGATAAAGATGTTTAAAAGGAACAGAAACAACGAAGACAGAATAAAACAGATATCCTGTTCACTTTGTTGCACACTGATTATCAAATTGAACAACTGGAGACACTCGCATAAAGATTACTTCGCCAGTGTTCACTAATTTTTAATGAGCAGTTTTCTATACAATTATAATGGATAGAATCAAAATTCCATTCGTAACATAGCCATAAATTAACCATCCAAATTAATAAAGATATGACAAAAAAGAAAAATTCGCGACCTCGATTCGAACCAGGGACCACGAAAATCCAGCTTGTAACCTCTACCAAACAGGCTCGTGGGAATTCTACGGGAAAAGATAGTCAACGTGGAGGCCTAATGATCGAGCAAGCGTCCGACTCGCATATCGGGAATTCTACCATTCCAAACCATCAAAAAATTCTGAAACTCTTTAAATAATAACTTAGAACTGGAGTTAATGCTCCAACATAAAGGTAAAGATATTACAAGAAAAATTAATATACAGGATTGCTCCAACCATGGCGAAATCGCACTATTTGTTCAATATGACCTCCGTAAAATTCCGGACAGATCTATAGGCGGAATTTCAGGTTGTTTAACACCCTGACCCATAATGATTGTTTATGGTATGGGATTCGTCCTCGACTGGTACGTAGGTGGGCCATATCGCGAATCTGCATACTGTGCACCCGTGATTTGAATTCAAATCTGGTGACCGTGTGGCCCATTCAACAGGCCCTCTGCGACCAATATGGTGTTCAGAAAAGGTTTCATCCAGCCAATATCGTAAAAAAAAAATTAGAATTTCGCCTATGGTGCGGAACTTTTCGGAAACTCTGTAGAATAGAAGAGTCTAGAATAAAGTAATACTCCTGAAAATTCATTGCATTAGACTCAAGTGATATAAGTTTAGGCTGGTCTATTCTATATATTAGCAATACAAGATCCGGAGACAATGATTATACAGGATGTCATAGCTAAAGTGAACCAATAGCCATCTTCTAAAATACATATCTGACAAAGCACTTTCAATGGAAAAATTATTGTACTTTTATTTGAGGGGATTTTTATATTTTTTCCGCCCCCCCCCCCCCAAAATAGACTCCATTTTCGAATGCAATGGAAGCCCCTATTTTGAAAAATGTTTTATTCTTCGGTGTTTTTTCAATTGATCCAACCGTTTAGGGGATAGAGGCAGTGAAAGTATGGTGTGTTTGGATTTAAAGAAAAGGCAAAAAAAAAATAGAAATTGTACAACCACTGTTTTGCATTACTGTAAAAATGTTATGTTCAAATAAAGACATTACTATCCATTCTATAATCCATTGTGTTTAGGAACAATTTCTGTTTTTTTGCCTTTTCTTTAAATCCAAGCACACTACACTTTCCTGCCTCTATCTCCTAAACAGTTGGATCAATTGAAAAAACACCCAAGAATAAAACGTTTCTAACTGTTGTGTACAATCTGAAAATCCCTTTAAAAATAGGGGTTTCCATTGCGCATTTCAAAATTGACTTCTATATTCGAAAATGGCGTCGGTTTTTATTGGAAATGGAATACACATATAAACCCTCTCACAGAAAATTACTATAATTCTTCCATTGAAGGTACTCTGTCAGATTTGCTTTTTAAAAATTGGCCATTAGTTCACTTTAGACGAGACACCTTGAATAAGTGTTTGAAAAGACTGAAGGGTTTGAAAAATTCATAACTTGTTCGTTTTCAATCTACTTTTTGTAGGTTATAGAGAATCCCTTGGAGGTTAAGATGGCTACTTTTGATGTCCAGCAACGAGTAAAACTCATTGAGTTTTTCTATTCCAGTGTAAGATCAATTATTCAAACTCATAGAAAATACCTCCAACATTTTAAGTCAGTATCTCCTGGCGATAATTTGATTCGGAACCTATTCGCGCGGTCTTTTTATCTCCAAGGGATGCTTTATAACCTACAAAAAAGAAAAAAAGACTGAAAACGAACAAGTTATGACTTTTCAAACCCTTCAGTCTTTCAGTGGCCATCCTATATAACCAACCAGAAACTACAAACATCTTGCAAACATACTGAGTAATGTTTTTAACCAATCTAATGTTATCAGCCACCATTTAGGATAGTATCCCAATTGTGATGCAAATTTATTTAATTTGAAATTCTTTCCAGGGAATAAAAATATGAATTCGCGCCATTAGCCCCTTTAAAAAAGTATACTAAATTTAATCCTAAACTAACATTTAAAAATTAGAGCATGACAAGAGCATATTTTCTATTCGTAGGACTTAAGAAATAATTTTCCATCCCAGTTGGGATGTTTGCCATAACTCTGAAGAATTGGATTGTAGCTTGAAATAACTGAATAATTGGATTGCAGCTAAAATAAATATGTTGAGTATTTGTGTAATGAAATATTTTTTGAATAATTCCATCCCCTTCATGGTTTATCTCCGATTTCTAATAGCTTCCTCATGGAAGAATATTTTCTTATTTTGGATCCCTGATGGATAAAAAATTAAGAGTTGCAAGTTAATCTTTTTCCATAGTTACAGCAATTGGGTAAGTACACAGTTTTTTAC
Organism: Rhysida immarginata; assembly: GCA_023313115.1. Lineage (NCBI taxonomy): Eukaryota > Metazoa > Arthropoda > Chilopoda > Scolopendromorpha > Scolopendridae > Rhysida > Rhysida immarginata. The sequence goes on from JAHWFO010003124.1 coordinate 6,187,325, forward strand.
AAACAGCTTTTTCCATTTTTATTCTTTGTCTAAAGGCATTTAGTAAAGTACACAGAACCATGCTTCGTAACGGAAATAGGAGCGCACTCCAAGTCAATAATACTATATGGAAAAGGAAATGCTTAATCCCTTGTTGATAACCAATAATTAAGTGAAATAACTATTTAAAAATTCAACTTGAAATCAATTACCACTTTAAGCAATTTTATCTTATTTGAAATTGCAGTATCATGAAAGACGTTAATTTCCTATTTACATGCACAAATGCCTTAATTTGCATAGCTTAATTTACCGAAAACGAACTAGTGGGCTGGTATATTAGTTTTACTAATTTCTAAAGAACGGTAGTTTTTATTGTAGAAAAAACACGCCATTTGATAAATCTGAATGACAAATTCTTTTTAAATCTTGCGGAATCTGTCAATAAAAACAGAGCCAGAATAGCTAGTTAATATTTCAGAAAGTGTAATTGTATTTTGTTTTTAAGTGCCTATGATCATAAGTCTACTTAGTTTTTTTTAATTAAATTATTAATTTTCTTGTGATCTCGTTTAAATTCATGTCGAAATAATTTTTGAGTTACAAGATATTAAAAAAAAATTCTATTTTATTTTTTCCATCTTCGTTATGCGCACATACAATATTAGACCGCACACAAATTTCAGACTAAGCACTTAGACCGCACACAAAATTATTTTTCTATCCCTTTTTATATCTTTTGGAAATTAATTCAAAATGAAAAGTAGCTTATAGATGAAGGAAGTTAAGGGATTTTTTTTCTATTCTTATTTTTATGTTACGAATTCTCCTTCATTGGAAAAAGAACCGAGTTTTAAAAAGAAGAATGGCAATTATTAAATTTTTTCCATTTTTATTGGCCAATTGCAATATCATAAAACTCGAAAATAAAATTTGGCTGCAATTGGAAATTAAAGAAAAATTTAATTGAGAATTAATTTGTTCATTCAGTTCACATACCAAGAAGATAGTGTTTGATCCTGGGGGTATCTCCTCCTGGTTACGATGGCCCTCTCCTCGTGTGATTTGGCCACCTGAGGACGTTCAGCGGAGGCCCGCGAAGACGTCGGGACAGAAGACGAACTGGCCCTGCACGGCGACTTCACTAGGGCTTTGCTCTTGTCTCCCTTCTGATCCTTTGGTGTGTCGAACCTCTTTGGACTGTCGATCCTCTTTGGACTGTCGATCTTCTTCGGGCTCGTCTCGCAGTGCTGGAAGGTCTTCCACACGTTTCGACTGTCGAGATGAACGACCGACTTGCGCCCACTCTGTGGAAGGCTCATGAATTTGCCTTCCTTTTTCATAATTAAATTCATGAGGGACGGATTTCGCGGATACAGTTCAGGCTGGAGGACTTTCTGTAAGTTGTCACTATTGTTGCGCTCTTGGTGGATCGTAATTATCTTCAAGGTGAATGGCTGCTTGGTCGTCCCGGTTTTTTTTTCCAACGAGTTTTTGTCTTTATGGTTGCTGTGGCAAGCGATATCGCTCTTTAGAGCCTCCTTCACGTTGGCGCTGGTCTGGTCCTTGGAACGGATCTTATTGGCCACCTTCCTTCGATTCGATTTCTCGTACAATTCGGGACGAGGCTTGCGGTGAGGGAGATCCTCGATTTCGGGGACCGCTTTCTCAGTAATCGCCGTCCGAGATAACCGCCTCTCCAACACGCGACATTCTCGGGGATTCTTCGAAGGCAAATGCGTTGCGCTTCTCGACGGCGTTTGCGAACTCATCTTGGCAATTTTGAGACCATTAAAAGACATACACGAAACGCCGAAGCAAAACGACACAAGCTCAGATTGAAATTGAATCACATTAAAGGACACTTAAAACGAAGATCGAAAAACTCAATAACATTGAACGTCTAGGCGCATTTTTTGATCCCTGTAAAATTTAAAATTCTACATATAACCGAATTGAAAAACTAAAATTGAAAATGGCAAAAGCTTGCCATTATTTCCAGCCTAATGGAATGGGAAGAAGGAAAAGAAATAAATTTGTGCACAGAGGCTTGCGCACTTTTTACACGCGCAATGCTTAAACGTGCTCATTATTATAAATAACGATATTTTACTCATTGTTAAGAAAATTACAAAACATTGTTTAAATAATAATAAGATTTTAATTAAAGTGTAATATTCGAATGTGTTATTCTTCTTAGTTCATTTTGACATTTTTCATTGAACATAAGCAATGCTTACTTTAAAAAAAAATTATTAAAGCCATTTATATCTTCTATCTGTTAAAATGTTTGAAAGCAAAAGAAAAAAAAATAATATTGATTGAAAACGTCGTACGAACTGTTGATGATTCTTATAAATTTAAAAATAATGACGGTACGTCATAAGTAATCGAATATTCTCCATTAAGACGACAGCGGAGCCAGTTACGGAAGTTCTCCATTTGTCGTTGAAAGCTTCGAAAAGGCTTCTGCCATTACTCGACAGGTTCGCGAGAAAAGAGGGCAGAGGATAGGAGAAAGGACAAGGAAACGCAATAAGGGCTAATGCCTAATCAAAGTCTTCCCCTCGTTATCGGGGAATATTGGCCCCACCTTCGCCGCAGCAATAGGAACAAAAGAAGGAAGAAGAGAGAGCAGGAGAGGGGAAAAAACGAGAGAAAAAGTAAAAAAAAAGCTCTATTGGAAAGCGACGAGCTTAAGGAGAATGACGCTGTTCTCCTAATAAAAGAGTTGATTGAATTGAGCTCTACTGAAGTTATGAAAATGTCACTCCGTGCACTCAATTCGGCACCTTCTGACAAATGAGGCGGAGAGGGAAAAATCGATGACATATTTTCGTGAAGAATAATCTGTGAAACAATGTCCAACAAATAATATTTCCCAACTCGTAGATTTGTGTTGAAACGTCCCACTTTCTGTCTTCAAATCAATAATTTAAAATATTGAGCAGCCATAAATGAGATGCCCTCTGTTTTAACTATTAAAAAAAAGCTTGAAATCCGCTGAGGAGATGAACGGCATTAGCACTAACGGCCATGCCCGCAGTCATTTTTTTACACACTAACTTAACTCACAACTTCTGTTTCGTTCAAATCTTGCAATGAATTTTTCACCCACTTCTCGCTGTTCAAACGATCCATTTGCGGTAACAGTACAATATTTTATTGTTTTGGAATTAAAGAATTTATTAAAATTTAAAGCCACTGTCAAATATCAATTAACCCGAATAGTTATCATGCAAGTTTGAAACAATTTGTGACGATGCTGTTGGACCAATTTTTAAGAATGAAAAACAATGGTAACTCCCAGACGTGAATTTCATTTGAAATTTTGTTAGCTAGCCTTTTTTATTTGTTACTGAAGATCGTTTTTAATTGAAGGCTCAAACGGAAATAGCTTGAAACGTTTAAATAATAAACCAGATGAGAATAAGCAAGCTATCATTACCAAAACTTAAAAAGTTTATGAGTAATTTAAATATGGAAAAATATGAATGGGTAAATGCATTCTCATAGCGTTCTGGGTGAGTAAATTAGATTTTGTATGAGCATATTTGAGTCAGCTGTGTAAGTGAATGTAGGCATAAGCTTGTGAATGGGTAAATAATGTATAAGAAAGTGAAGGCATGCAAGGTATACACTGACTGCTTAATTGAAAGTGGACACTTTCGATTTTAGACATTTTGTCGAGTATCTAGA